>CAJHNH020000127.1:428929-466275 GCA_905116865.2 Candidula unifasciata | reverse complement strand
CTCAGGGCTTGTAGTCTCAACTAATGAAACCACTCCAAGACACGTTCTAGCCACTTCATGTGCTGTAAAACCTGAGTTTTCAACTGGCAGCCCCCAGATCAAATCTGACTCTCAGAGACATAGCGAGGGGCCCGCAGATCACCTCCCAGTTAAATTGTATTAATGATCTTTCAGGACACAGGCCTGTGATCATCTCCCAGTTAAATTGTATAAATGATCTTTCAGGACACAGGCCTGTGATCATCTCCCAGTTAAACTGTATTAATGATCTTTCAGGACACTGGCCTGTGATCATCTCCCAGTTAAACTGTATTAATGATTTTTCAGGACACAGGCCTGTGATCATCTCCTAGTTAAACTGTAATAATGTTCTTTCGGGACACTGGCCTGTGATCATCTCCCAGTTAAATTGTATTAATGTTCTTTCAGGACACTGGTCTGTGATCATCTCCCAGTTAAATTGTATTAATGTTCTTTCAGGACACTGGCCTGTGATCATCTCCCAGTTAAATTGTATTAATGTTCTTTCAGGACACTGGCCTGTGATCATCTCCCAGTTAAATTGTATTAATGTTCTTTCAGGACACTGGCCTGTGATCATCTCCCAGTTAAATTGTATAAATGTTCTTTCAGGACACTGGCCTGTGATCATCTCCCAGTTAAATTGTATTAATGTTCTTTCAGGACACAGGCCTGTGATCATCTCCCAGTTAAATTGTATTAATGATCTTTCAGGACACTGGCCTGTGATCATCTCCCAGTTAAATTGTATTAATGATCTTTCAGGACACAGGCCTGTGATCATCTCCCAGTTAAATTGTATTAATGATCTATCTTTCAGGACACTGTCCTGTGATCATCTCCAAGTTAAATTGTATAAATGATCTTTCAGGACACAGGCCTGTGATCATCTCCCAGTTAAATTGTATTAATGATCTTTCAGGACACAGGCCTGTGATCATCTCCCAGTTAAATTGTATTAATGATCTTTCAGGACACTGGCCTGTGATCATCTCCCAGTTAAATTGTATTAATGATCTTTCAGGACACTGGCCTGTGATCATCTCCCAGTTAAATTGTATTATGATCTTTCAGGACACTGGCCTGTGATCATCTCCCAGTTAAATTGTATTAATGATCTTTCAGGACACAGGCCTGTGATCATCTCCCAGTTAAATTGTATTAATGATCTATCTTTCAGGACACTGTCCTGTGATCATCTCCCAGTTAAATTGTATAAATGATCTTTCAGGACACAGGCCTGTGATCATCTCCCAGTTAAATTGTATTAATGATCTTTCAGGACACAGGCCTGTGATCATCTCCCAGTTAAATTGTATTAATGATCTTTCAGGACACTGGCCTGTGATCATCTCCCAGTTAAATTGTATTAATGATCTTTCAGGACACTGGCCTGTGATCATCTCCCAGTTAAATTGTATTAATGAGCTTTCAGGACACTGGCCTGTGATCATCTCCCAGTTAAATTGTATTAATGATCTTTCAGGACACAGGCCTGTGATCATCTCCCAGTTAAATTGTATTAATGATCTTTCAGGACACTGGCCTGTGATCATCTCCAATAGCCTATATTTTGGCCCTGAGTAAACTTAATTGAATTGCCCTACCGTACAGTTTAGCAACAGGTGAGATTGTTAAATCAGCTTCTTCCACTGTAGATTCCTGGCCCAGAGGAAGGAGTCCAAGCCCCGCCTGAAACAGCAGAGCCCTCCACAGTCTTTCCTGGAAGCTGACTGGTCAGATCTGGATGATGACCACCGACTGCCCCCTGAGGTTCTCTACATGCTGCGTAGTGTCCGGTGAGTGGTCCTGTGGATTCTCTACATGCTGCGTTGTGTCTGGTGAGTGGTACTGTGGGTTCTCTACATGCTACGTAGTGTCTGGTGAGTGGTCCTGTGGCTTCTCTACATGCTACGTTGTGTCTGGTGAGTGGTCCTGTAGGTTCTCTACATGCTGCGTTGTGTCCGGTGAGTGGTCCTGTGGGTTCTCTACATGCTGCGTTGTGTCCGGTGAGTGGTCCTGTGGGTTCTCTACATGCTACGTAGTGTCCAGTGCGTGGTCCTGTGGGTTCTCTACATGCTAAGTAATGTCCGGTGAGTGGTCCTGTGGGTTCTCTACATGCTACGTAGTGTCCGGTGAGTGGTCCTGTGGCTTCTCTACATGCTACGTTGTGTCTGGTGAGTGGTCCTGTAGGTTCTCTACATGCTGCGTTGTGTCCGGTGAGTGGTCCTGTGGGTTCTCTACATGCTGCGTTGTGTCCGGTGAGTGGTCCTGTGGGTTCTCTACATGCTACGTAGTGTCCAGTGCGTGGTCCTGTGGGTTCTCTACATGCTAAGTAATGTCCGGTGAGTGGTCCTGTGGGTTCTCTACATGCTACGTAGTGTCTCGTGAGTGGTCCTGTGGGTTCTCTACATGCTACGTTGTGTCCGGTGAGTGGTCCTGTGGGTTCTCTACATGCTACGTGGTGTCCGGTGAGTGGTCCTGTGGGTTCTCTACATGCTACGTTGTGTCCGGTGAGTGGTCCTGTGGGTTCTCTAGATGCTACGTTGTGTCCGGTGAGTGGTCCTGTGGCTTCTCTACATGCTACGTAGTGTCCGGTGAGTGGGAATGTGGGTTCTCTACATGCTACGTTGTGTCCGGTGAGTGGTCCTGTGGCTTCTCTACATGCTACGTAGTGTCTGGTGAGTGGTCCTGTGGGTTCTCTACATGCTACGTAGTGTCTGGTGAGTGGTCCTGTGGGTTCTCTACATGCTACGTAGTGTCTGGTGAGTGGTCCTGTGGGTTCTCTACATGCTACGTAGTGTCTCGTGAGTGGTCCTGTAGGTTCTCTACATGCTACGTAGTGTCCGGTGAGTGGTCCTGTAGGTTCTCTACATGCTATGTAGTGTCCGGTGAGTGGTCCTGTGGGTTCTCTACATGCTACGTTGTGTCCGGTGAGTGGTCCTGTGGCTTCTCTACATGCTACGTAGTGTCCGGTGAGTGGGAATGTGGGTTCTCTACATGCTACGTAGTGTCCGGTGAGTGGGAATGTGGGTTCTCTACATGCTACGTTGTGTCCGGTGAGTGGTCCTGTGGGTTCTCTACATGCTACGTAGTGTCCGGTGAGTGGGAATGTGGGTTCTCTACATGCTACGTAGTGTCCGGTGAGTGGTCCTGTGGGTTCTCTACATGCTACGTAGTGTCTGGTGAGTGGTCCTGTGGGTTCTCTACATGCTACGTAGTGTCTGGTGAGTGGTCCTGTGGGTTCTCTACATGCTACGTAGTGTCTGGTGAGTGGTCCTGTGGGTTCTCTACATGCTACGTAGTGTCTCGTGAGTGGTCCTGTAGGTTCTCTACATGCTACGTAGTGTCCGGTGAGTGGTCCTGTAGGTTCTCTACATGCTATGTAGTGTCCGGTGAGTGGTCCTGTGGGTTCTCTACATGCTACGTTGTGTCCGGTGAGTGGTCCTGTGGCTTCTCTACATGCTACGTAGTGTCCGGTGAGTGGGAATGTGGGTTCTCTACATGCTACGTAGTGTCCGGTGAGTGGGAATGTGGGTTCTCTACATGCTACGTAGTGTCCGGTGAGTGGGAATGTGGGTTCTCTACATGCTACGTAGTGTCCGGTGAGTGGGAATGTGGGTTCTCTACATGCTACGTAGTGTCCGGTGAGTGGTCCTGTGGGTTCTCTACATGCTACGTAGTGTCTGGTGAGTGGTCCTGTGGGTTCTCTACATGCTACGTAGTGTCTGGTGAGTGGTCCTGTAGGTTCTCTACATGCTACGTAGTGTCTGGTGAGTGGTCCTGTAGGTTCTCTACATGCTACATAGTGTCCGGTGAGTGGGAATGTGGGTTCTCTACATGCTACGTAGTGTCCGGTGAGTGGTACTGTGGGTTCTCTACATGCTACATAGTGTCCGGTGAGTGGGAATGTGGGTTCTCTACATGCTACGTAGTGTCCGGTGAGTGGTCCTGTGGCTTCTCTACATGCTACGTAGTGTCAGGTGAGTGGTCCTGTAGGTTCTCTACATGCTACGTAGTGTCCGGTGAGTGGTCCTGTGGGTTCTCTACATGCTACGTTGTGTCCGGTGAGTGGTCCTTTGGGGTGTGTGTGGTACCGCCAGGACCTGATTTTTTTTTTTTTTTTTTATAAACAACTGAAGGGTATGAACCATTTTCACTATTGGGAAATACATTTAACAGATTGATAGATGAAGAATGAGTTTTCATAACTTCACGCATGGGGAAGTAATTAACTCTTTGAGGACTAATCGCCAGTTAACTTGGTTATGATTTTATTCCGATTGGACTATTCACCAGTATACTGGCGAATCACTGAGACACATTAAATTTTTTTTTCTAAACGTGTTTTTAAAAACTAGGATTAGCAAAAAGAAGACCTTTTGATACAATTTTCAAATGATTTTTCTACACCTAATGATAAGGGAAAAGATCTAGAACTGTTCAAACTGCTCTGTCGTTGATGAATCTCTGCCAGGGGGGTGACAATAGTCTTAATATTATGACTGATATGCAAGTAACAAACCTTTTGACAATAATTTAGTTTAGGATATGAAATTTGAACAAACTATTTTAATCAGATCATCTGTTTCGATCAGCTGTTTTCCCAATTTTCGGTCACTCACAAGAGTTAGTAAATCCGTCAAAGGGATCAGTACATTGGTTAAAGTTATCCATTAATCTGTGTATTAGCATTCACCAGCTGTCAAGTCTGTTGGAAAGTTCTGGATGTTCATCACTTCTGGACTCTGGTCTTGTTCAAAAACTTGGGTTTTTTGTGTGTGCACATCATAGATTGGCAGATCTGACTTTTTAGTGTGCAGACTGTTGATTGCTTGCCTCTCAGGCTGATGTAGTTTGTTGTCAACAAAACATCTTAGATTAGATGTCTTTTATAACTTAGCTTCTGATAGAAGTAGTGGACTTATTATTTGTTACTGCGTGATCAATTTCCTAACCCTTAAAAAATAAAATTTGTTCATTCGTAGCCACAATAAGGCTTTGGAACCAACGTGGGGAATCCATCAATCAGTCGACAGAGTAATTGGTTCATTGATAGAGTTTGTGCTGTTTAAGTAATTAGTAAGTGTTTGGAGAAGATTAATGATACTAAATAATTGATATAATCAGTCACATAACATTAACCTAGTTAGTCAGTTTCCTACCTTCAATTATGCCAGAGTGTTTGGGCACCTGGAGCGGCCATTTTTCATGGAGCTGTGTCGGTTCATGGAGACGATCACCCTGAGAGCTAGTCACTTCCTATTTAAGATTGGAGACCCTGATGACAGCATCTATGTGGTGCAGAGTGGACAGTTGGACGTGTTTATCACTGATGCTGTAAGTTGTTTGTTGGTGTTGTTGTTTGTTGTTGTTGGATGACAGCATCTATATCTGTTATGGCATTAAAATCTTGCTCTGATGATCATACCCTGTGTCTCGCTTTAGAAACTTGACTCATCTACAGTCTAGGGGTTCTTAGTCCAGGAGGTATCAGTGTCAAGCATACTTTCATCTAACCAGTATTTTACTACATGGTGCAGAGGTGTCACTTGGATGTGTTTATTGTTGATGCTGTAAGTTGTTTGTTGATGTTGTTGTTGTTGGATGACAGCATCTACGTGGGGCAGAGGTGGCACGTGGATGTGTTTATCATTGATGCTGTAAGTTGTTTGTTTGTGTTGTTGTTGTTGGATGACAGCATCTACATGGTGCAGAGGTGGCACTTAAATGTGTTTATCACTGATGCTGTAAGTTGTTTGTTGTTGTTTGTTGTTAGATGACAGCATCTACATGGTCCAGAGGTGGCACTTGGATGTGTTTATCACTGATGCTCTAAGTTCTTTGTTCTTGTTTTTTGTTATTGTTTTTGTTAGATGATAGCCTTCCCGGGTGGGTTCCGTGGCCAGTTATGGGGGTGGGTGCGGTGTTGCAGTTATGGGGGTGGGTTCCGGGGCCAGTTATGGGGGTGGGTTCCGGGGCCAGTTATGGGGGTGGGTTCCAAGGACAGTTATGGGGGGTGGGTGCCAGGGCCAGTTATGGGGGTGGCTTCCGGGGCCAGTTATGGGGGTGGGTGCCGGGGCCGGTTATGGGAGTGGGTTCCAAGGCCTGTTATAGGGGTGGGTTCCGGGGCCGGTTATTGGTGTGGGTGCCGGGGCCAGTTATTGGTGTGGGTTCCGGGGCCGGTTATTGGTGTGGGTGCTGGGGCCAGTTATTGGTGTGGGTGCCGGGGCCAGTTATTGGTGTGGGTGCCAGGGCCAGTTATTGGTGTGGGTTCCGGGGCCGGTTATTGGTGTGGGTGCCGGGGCCAGTTATTGGTGTGGGTGCCGGGGCCAGTTATTGGTGTGGGTGCCGGGGCTAGTTATGGGTGTGGGTGCCGGGGCCAGTTATTGGTGTGGGTGCCGGGGCCAGTTATTGGTGTGGGTTCTGGAGCCGGTTATTGGTGTGGGTGCCGGGGCCAGTTATTGGTGTGGGTGCCGGGGCCAGTTATTGGTGTGGGTTCCGGGTCCTGTTATTGGTGTGGGTGCCGGGGCCAGTTATTGGTGTGGGTGCCGGGGCCAGTTATTGGTGTGGGTGCCGGGGCCAGTTATGGGTGTGGGTGCCGGGGCCAGTTATTGGTGTGGGTGCTGGGGCCAGTTATGGGGGTGGGTGCCAGGGCCAGTTATGGGAGTGGGTGCCGGGGCCAGTTATGGGGGTGGGTTCCCGGGGCCAGTTATGGGGGTGGGTTCCAGGGCCAGTTATGGGGGTGGGTGCCAGGGCCAGTTATGGGGGTGGGTGCCGGGGCCAGTTATGGGGGTGGGTGCCGGGGCCAGTTATGGGGGTGGGTGCCGGGGCCAGTTATGGGAGTGGGTGCCGGGGCCAGTTATGGGGGTGGATGCCGGGGCCAGTTATGGGGGTGGGTGCCGGGGCAGGTTATGGGGGTGGGTGCCGGGGCCAGTTATGGGGGACACAAGAAAAGACCCACTGCCTCCTGTCATAAGAGTCGACTAAATGGGAACATCCTTCAGAATCGCAGTGCATCTGCCTCACAGGTAAGGAACCAGCAGACTGCACACAAATATGCCAGATCTGTCAAATGGAAGTGCATGTAGCACTCAGTTTTTTAACAAGACCAAAGTTCTGAGGTGGAAAAACAACCTGGGCTCTTTGTCAAGAGTTTACAGCTGGTGAACTCTGTGAATCAGAAGATGATAGTGCCTGTGTGGTGCAGAGTGGATTTAATTACAGGTTTGTATCGTTTCAGGATGGGACAGAACACCTGGTCAAGCAAGTGGCTACAGGTGAAAACATCCATAGTTTGCTGTCTATTCTGGATGTGCTGACGGTAAGTCATCTTTCACACTTCCTTTTCAGGTAATGTAGTATCTGATACAATTATATCATCATTTGCTTCAGTGACATATTTTCCTTTGTGTCTATCGATTCAGACAGCACTTCCTTTTTGGCCTACTGAATGCTCCCACACCACGTGCAAGACATGTCTTTTCGTTGTCCAGACCTCCTCAGTCAATTCCCCTAATAATTCTTTCTAAATTAGGGAATCATTTACTTGTGAATCCCGCCACGTAGTTTGCCAAAATCTACAAAAGATGCAACAAGGCCTACATTGAAGAAACTGGCAGGACCGTGACCACAGAGGTAAAGATGATATATCTGTTATGGCGTTAAAATCTTGCTCTGATGATCATACCATGTGTCTCGCTTTAGAAACTTGACTCATCTACAGTCTAGGGGTTCTTAGTCCAGGAGGTATCAGTGTCAAGCATACCTTCATCTAACCAGTATTTTATTATTGTCACATTACTTTTATTGTATTATTTGTATGCTTATTTTTTTTCTTCATGTTTTTAATTTATTCTATCTCTTATCAGTACTATTGATGGATCATTAAGATTTATATTTCAACTACTTTTTTTTTTTTTTTTTTTACTATTATATTATATATTATGACATTTACTTTTTTATGACTGTTTCCTTATTTTATTTTATTCATTCCACATCACCTTTTTTCATAGTTTTGAAGTTAGTGGTTGAAGTACTCTCCCCTTTTTTATTGTTGTGTAGTTCATTTGATGCTGAGAAAGGTCCTGGCCAAAACATTGATTTATATTGTTTTGTGCAGGTGGTTCTGCTTCCCCATGTCATGAAGCTTTTTGAGTCACAGTTCACTGGATTAATTCCTATTGACAGCATCACCAGGATATTGACACCTTTCAGGCAAAACTATTTTGCTTTATGATTGAGCCTTCCCATTAGTTGCATGGGGACATTTCAAGTCTCACTTCTGTGGTGATGGTTAAACTGTGTTTAACAGGAAAGGTTATGGCCTTCCTATTTTTGAATACCTTGCCTTGGTCCTGCTGCCATAGTAGAATGGGTGGATGGCTTTTTTTTTTAAGGATATCTAACTATTTTGGGAAATGGCATATACAATTTGTTGGCCAACTTTGTGCTGCCAGTGTCAGATCTGGCATATACAATTTGTTGGCCAACTTTGTGCTGCCAGTGTCAGATCTGGCATATACAATTTGTTGGCCAACTTTGTGCTGCCAGTGTCAGATCTGGCATATACAATTTGTTGGCCAACTTTGTGCTGCCAGTGTCAGATCTGAACCCTTACTAGAACTAATGAATGCACAATCATAACCACAGAGATGGGATCTCTGAGAAGAGCTGCTGGGGTAATAGGGAGAGATACAATTATAAATGAAGAAATGAGAAGACTGGGCCTGAAAACGGTCATACAATTCATTAAAGAACAAGAGAGGAAATGGTTTGACCATCTGACGAATGTTGAATGTTGATTTAAGAATCGACATCATGGCACTCAGGACACTCCCATAAGTGCTCCGTTGCCATCTTCAGCAGCAAATGACGAATTTCACTTCCGATGGCACAAGTCCCAGATTGTATATCCTTCTCATCCTTCCCCTGAGTGTTGAGCGTCGGCAAGATCCCCCTGGTAATTCCTCACAGCGCCATTCTCCTTAGACCATAATGATCTATCTGTGCCTCCGCACTGTTTACTTGTTCCCAAAGGGACCTCACAATACCTAGCTTGTCATACATCAATTTACCACCAAGTGGTGTGGAACCGGCCAGTCTATCTGCCTGCTTATTTCCCAACACACCGGCAAACCTGGAGAAAATATCCAAAGTATGCTAACTACCCAAGACCTCTGAAGTGATGCTTGCCACTCTGCATGAAGCATGCCTGTCTTCACCTTTCTCAGCATACTCTGTGAGTCAGTTACAATCACAGCATGTGTGTACAGCTGATTCTCAAGCCAGCGGAAGGCAGCAGAAACTGCCTCCACCTCCATTCTCAAACTAGAATTAATCAAGTAACAGAAAGTATTGTGAACGGCACTCATAGAAAGAAGTAGAAAGATAGAAGAACACACTAGACAACATAAAAATCGAAAGCTATAGTTACCGTGCCGGGAATTGAACCTGTCACCTCCAGACGGCGTCTGCGCCTCGCCATGAATACAAGTGCACTAAGATACATTTAACAGCCTCAAATGGTTCCCCCCTCTGTTTATTTATTCTCAAACTAGACATTGTGATATATGCAAGGCTCTGCTGCACTAAGTGACATCCATTCCTTTTTGCTATAAACCTCCAGAGCCATCTGTATAGATAATCACATCACCCAGGCAGGAATTGTCATAAATCATTTGTAAATGATAACCATGATGATAATCATGAGTGTCCTACTTTGAGAGTGGCAGTATACACAGAGCTGGGACAGTCAAGTTTCTTGTGTGTGCTCTCACCAAATGTTCAGAGAAAGCAAACACATGATGCTATGGACCAGGGCTATGCAACTGAGTTTACTCAGGGACCACAGTTGTGTGTGGCCAAATTTGGTCCACAGGCTGCCAGTTCAATATCCCTGTTATAGAGGGACATCGGTGGGTAAAGTCATTGACACATCAGGCATTGCCTGGGACTGAATGAGTTAATGAAATCCTTGGCATTATTGCTATTCTGACAAACATGGGCAGTAAACAGTCACTGTATTCTGATGTAGGGTCACCCAGGAACGTTCCGGAGTGTGTCTGCCAGAGCCAAGACTGACTCCACCATCCTGAGGTTGCCTGCCCATGCCTTCAGCTCCATGTTTGAGAAGTTCAACGAGTCTGCTGTCAAGGTGGTCCAGGTAAATAGTAGGTGTGGCCTGGTGCAGGTGGCTTGGGTTTGTTTCTCTTGTTTGCTTTCAAGTTTTATTAGAACAATTCAATGAGTTCTGCTGAGTTTAGGAAATAAACTGTTAAATTTGGGTTGATGCCTGATGGAGATCCTCATTATGTTGTCAAAAAAACCAGGAACACCTGCAGTGGATTCTGTCTCACTGTGGCATCAAGGGCAATGAAAGCGCTGATGCTTTAGCCAAGGAAGGCAGCAGCAGACCACAAATACACCAGCCACTATCTTTTCCAGAAGTCAAAACTCTCATTAAGAGAAAATCAGAAACAGATTGGAAAACCAACATTGGTTATAACCATGAAACAGATTTTCTGAAACACCTGAACAGAACAGAACAAGTAACAGTTTTTTGCTACACACGGGACACTGCAGACTTTACAAACACTCGTATAAATTAGGTATGAGCAGAACATGTCTTGTAAGACTGTCTATTGGTGGAGCTGCGGAGCAGCATGTGGCCGCACCCAGTAAATGGACATGACAACTAAAAAGTCAAGTAAAAGTCCTTTTTCCACACCTTTAGGTGTATTGGAAATATAGGGCTAGACCTATATTTTTATAGACCAGTGTATTGGGAATATAGGGCCTATATTTTTATAGACCAGTGTATTGGGCTAGGCCTATGTTTTTATAGAATAAATCGACACTTGGTGGGTGATGTGGTCAGCATCATGCTGGCCGCCTTTACTTCCCAGGGCTGCACCTGGTACCTACTCAAGGCTGGGTCAACCTGGAAGTAAAGATCATTTTTGAAAAAAATAAGTGCGGCTCCGTCAGGGTGGGAACCCATGCCCTTTACATTTGCAGCGGCTGTCTAGCCGCCAACACATCGGTGACTCCCATCCTGACAACTAAGCTTTGGGGAACCTAAGAGACCTTTAGATTTGAATGCGGCCATCTAGCCGCCAACACCACTGCCATCCTGACAACTAAGCTTTGGGGCAACCTAAGAGATCTTTAGATTTGAATGCGGCCATCTAGCCGCCAACACCACTGCCATCCTGACAACTAAGCTTTGGAACAACCTAAGAGATCTTTAGATTTGAATGCGGCCATCTAGCCGCCAACACCACTGCCATCCTGACAACTAAGCTTTGGGGCAACCTAAGAGATGACATCCCAGATTATGGCCCACAGTGGATCATGCACATGACCAGGAATTGCTGAAGAAGAACCTCATAAACATTTCTTTGTGAGAGAAGCACTCACAAACTATTGCACATCCTGTCTGTTCCCAGATTATCATGATCCGTTTACAGAGGGTGACATTTTCTGCCCTGCATAACTACCTGGGGCTCAGCCAGGAGCTGCTCAAACCGGTAAGAAACACTTTTCTATCTCTCAGTCATGCTGTTTTTGTCTCCTCTGCATGCGACCATGTTTTCTCTCTACAGATGCAGTAATGTTATTTGTATTTTCAGACATACCTGGATTTGTTTCTGACATTCTGTTTCTACAGTTATGTTTTAACTACCTGCAGCAAAAACAGCACAGAATGAATGACTAGCCATCGACACTTGTTCCCGTATTGATCACTGCAGAAATTGTGGTCACCTACATAAAGCAGTCAATCATCTCCTCGTCCGGTACCTCACACACCTGATGTAGACTCATTCTCTGGATCATTGACATCCAACCTGCAGCTTCTGTTGAAATCAAGCCAAACTTTTAAGCCATTGTTGTTATTTATGCCAAGATAAAATGTTGAGATTCATAAACAAACCATATTTCCACTGCATGAAACTCTTCTACATTTGTGTATTCACAACGAGGACAGATTTAGTATCACATTTTCATGCAATCTTTCTGACATTCGGTGATTGACATATGCAAAAATGTTATCATGAATCATTCATAATCTGTATATACCATACATAACTTGTGAGTAGGTTTGTTCATGTTAAAATATTATTGGGGCAGTGGCCAGTACAGAAACTGACAGATTGTTCTCATTTATATCTGCAGGATGGTTTTGGAGACAGTCGAGAACTGAACATTCATCGAATCAGCAAACCTGGGCACACTGCAAACAATGGTGGCTCCACAAAACCAGCTGCCAACCAAGGGTTAGCACATGGGGCAGAGCTAGGGGATGTTGGAGGCAAAACAGCACCAGGGTCGCCACGTAAAAAGTCCGTCACCTTTGGTAAGTCATGTTTCTGGTAACACGGTCTAATTTTGTGCGGTATCCCGTGTAACACATCAGCTTTACTAAGTAATCGAAGAGAAGATAGTCCCTAAAGGGATACTTGATCTTTGCCCCTGTATAGGAGGTCCCAGATATGATTATATTTACTAAAAATAGCCTTGATAGGACGGGAAGGTGCGGTGAAAAAAATGCTTTATTAAGACCATTATGACTTCACAAGAGACTTACCTAGTAGTCGCATAGTAACAAGGTCACAGGTCAAGTGTGAATCACTGTATCTTTTTTTTTTCAGGCCCAAGGGAGTGAAATCCATTTACCCATCTGCTCTGTTCATATTTATTGATCATTCCCCGTCATTTTTCTTTTTTTTTTTAGTTTGCTTTTAATGTTAACTTTCAGAAAACATCTTAGCGACCTGAGTAAAATAGTTGATTTTTTAATTGTGGCCTATGAATTCCTATGAGGATTGTAGCAAGGGTTTCTGTGGCAAAAGGGTTAAATTCCTGGGAGGATTGTATCAAGGGTTTCTGTGGCAAAAGGGTTAAATTCCTGGGAGGATTGTAGCAAGGGTTTCTGTGGCAAAAGTTAAATTCCTGGGAGGATTGTAGCAAGGGTTTTTGTGGTTTGATTTGATTTGATTTGATTCAAGAACCGACATCACAGCACTCAGGGCATTCCCATAAGCGCTCCGTCCTCATCTTCAGCAGCCAGCGAAGAGTTCCGATACTAAAGGTGCCAGTAGCTTTCTGATTAAACGTCCTTCTTGCCTTTCCTCTGAGCCTCGAGCTTCTGCCAGAACCTCTCGTCACCCCCAAATGCATCAATCTCACCAGACTGGTGATCCATCTGCTCCTCCGAATTGTACACGCTCTCCCACAAGGCACTAACCACATCTGCCCTATCATGTATCAGTATTCCACAAAGTTGTGCAGAGCCAGCCAGTCTGTCCGCCTGTTTATTTCCCAACACACCGGTGTGACCTGGTGAAAAAATCCAGACAATACTCCTCACTCGTGTCCTCCGCAGCGAAGCATGCCACTCTGCACGAAGCATACCTGTTCTGATCTTCCTCAGCATGCTTTCTGAATCAGTTACAATCACGATGTGTGTGTGTGTCGTGTTCTCTAGCCAGCGGAAAGCTGCAGTGACCGCCTCCACCTCCATTCTTAAGCTGGATGTTGTGGTATCATATGCTAGGCTCTCCTGCACCAAACGTCGACCATTAACTTTTGCTAAGAAGCCCCAAGCACCTCTTTTGCCTCTTGACACTGAACCGTCTGTGTAAATGATCAAATCCTTTGAGCGAGCATTATCTTGAATTAATTGCTGAATTTCCACCTCTGTGGCACCTGCTGACCAGTCTCTGCATTCCCGGCTCAGCGTGATTATGACTCTACACAAGTCTGACTGCTCAGGTGGCACTTTGACTCACTCCTCTCCTCGCCTAATGTTCTCAAGGATGCAAACCTGCCTGATTGTGTCTTCTGTCTGAGCCATCCATGACCTCCCTCTTATCAGCCCCTGACCCTTAACTGCACTTAGAGCTTCATGCAGAGGGTGGTCTGTATCTGCAGCTACCCTGAGATATGACTTCACCTGCAGCACCTTGTGCCTACCTGCAACCGTCGGCAAACCAAGGATGTATCGCATACACACCACTGGGGTGTCTCTGGTGCAACCCAGAATGACCCGCATAGCCGCGTTTTGTATGCGCTCTAGTGGGTTTCTGTGGCAAAAGGGTTAAAGACGGAAAAGTAACAGCACAGATTCCCTGTAAATGCAAGTTTTTTTTGTTTTTTTTTATGCGGAGGGGTGGGGAAGTGGGTGTAACCAAATGAGAAGTCATTTACAAGGCTAGGTGACTTAAGATCCTTATATCAGAGCTACAGCTTAGTCTTGTGTAGGATTTATCAACTATCCAGCCCACTCACCATCGGCCAGCCAACTCACCCATAGGCCAGCCAACTCACCCATCGGCCAGCCAACTCACCCATCAGCCAGCCCACTCACCCATCGGCCATCCCACTCACCATCAGCCAGCCAACTCACCTATCGGCCAGCCAACTCACCCATCGGCCAGCCAACTCACCGATAGGCCAGCCCACTCACCCATCGGCCAGCCCACTCACCCATCGGCCAGCCAACTCACCCATCGGCCAGCCAACTCACCCACAGGCCAACCCACTCACCCATCGGCCAGCCCACTCACCCATCGGCCAGCCCACTCACCCATAGGCCAGCCCACTCACCCATAGGCCAACCCACTCACCCATCGGCCAGCCCACTCACCCATCGGCCAGCCAACTCACCCATAGGCCAACCCACTCACCCATCAGCCAGCCCACTCACCCATCGGCCAGCCAACTCACCCATCGGCCAGCCAACTCACCCATCGGCCAGCCCACTCACCCATCGGCCAGCCAACTCACCTATCGGCCAGCCAACTCACCCATCGGCCAGCCAACTCACCCATAGGCCAGCCCACTCACCCATTGGCCAGCCCACTCACCCATCGGCCAGCCCACTCACCCATCGGCCAGCCAACTCACCCATAGGCCAACCCACTCACCCATCGGCCAGCCCACTCACCCATCGTCCAGCCCACTCACCCATCGGCCAGCCCACTCACCCATCGGCCAGCCCACTCACCCATCGGCCAGCCAACTCACCCATCGGCCAGCCAACTCACCCATCGGCCAACCCACTCACCCATCGGCCAGCCCACTCACCCATCGGCCAGCCCACTCACCCATCGGCCAGCCCACTCACCTATAGGCCAGCCCACTCACCCATCGGCCAGCGAGGCAATGTAATCTGTAACACAGATACCAGACTATTTTGTTTGTTTTCAGCAGAGAACTAGAGACAAACAACTAAGTGCTAGGCATCAGAATATAAGGCTATGAAATATATGAAATCCAATCACTGGACTCAACTAACAGGGAATGAATAAGTGAATGAATGAATGATTTGACATCACTACACAAAGAATATTTTCCTCTGATATGGAATGAATGAATGAAAGAATAACATCACCAGACTCAGGACATCCCAACAAATGCTCTGTCTTTAACATGGGATTAGTGCCGTGAACACAGAAGGAGTTCAGATTAAATCAGTTGTTCACTGTGAGATGTTGTCTTGCAGCAGCCAACAGCACCAGCACCACCAGCAGTAAACCTCTGACAGAACCAGGCTCCCACATGTCAGACTTTGATGCTGCTCTGATGAGAGCCAGGGTCTCAGTCTCTGATGAGAAGAGTATTGTTCTCAGTGGCACTCCACCCAGACGGCAATCATCTATAGAGGTGAGTATGTTCTCATCACCTGTCCTACTGTTCTCATTGTTGATTTTTTTTTTCTGCTTTTTTTGTGTGTCTATTCAGAAGCTGGTTTCTTTATCTCATCAGTAACTATTCAATTCATTTTACAGTAAACTCTTGTTCTTTGCCTTTCTTGCTGTTTAAAGGGTCCAGCTTTTGTCCATTTTCTTTTGGTGTTTCACACTTTAATGCAACATTCTGTGACATTTGTCTGTGTTCTGTTTGATACTTTTGGAGTCTGTAATGTCACCTGTACTTTCAGCTGCCATGGTAGCACAGTAATCATTCTTATGAATTACTGTGGATCAGGGGGTAAATTGTTGTTGTTTATTTGACCTATGTTCGCAGGTTTGCCCAGGTTAAATAGGTATCAGGAAGGGCTGTGGAATTCCACATGTGGATTCTGGTGCCCCATTTTAGAGACACAAAGAATAGACACCCCCCCCCCCCCCCCCAACAACCATATCGTAAAAGGTGACTGATTAGAGGTATTTCCTTGAAAGTCAAAGTGCATCTGTCTGAAGGGTGAGCAACCAACAGTGCCATACAAATACACCAGATCTATCAGATGGATGTGAGCGGAAAACCCAAGTTCTTGAACAAGATCATAGTCCAGAATTGGATGAAAAACCGGAACTTTCTGATGGAGTTTGGGCTGCTGCATGCTCATTAAAAAAACAAGTAGGCCTTGCCTGATATGGGCCACATCTATTGCTAAAGGTTCTCTTTTCTGTTAGTATCTGTTGTGTATATATATTTTTTGTACACATTGATGTTGTAATACTGCAGACAATTCACTGCTACCAAGTGATCATAGTTTCTTACTTCTGCATTTGTTTTTAAAAATGTGGCTTTACACATAAAAGGGCATGTGTGTGTGTGTGTTTTTTTTAATTGTAAAAGATGAAGGAGAATCAGTATCTTAGCCCTCTAGTCAAACCCATAGACTGCTGCAGTTACAGAGTGGTCGAGCTGTCTTCTTTGTGCTCACTGGGTTCTTGTTTGGTTTGAGAACAGTTTTTATGGAAATCCCTAGAGGTTGTTGCTGGAGCTACAAAGTTTGTGCTTTGTTTGACACAGCAAGCAGTAAGCTGTTCTTTGGAGAAAGACTGAGCCATATAGGATATAAATTAGTACAAAGAAGTCTATCTTCTCAACTTTAACTTTATCTCACCTTGCTGATAGCACAAGGTAAAGGTACTGATCATCCATAAACAGACTGGTTATGAACACTTTGTATTCATCATCTGATGTGCCCATTCTCACAGGAACAATGCTGAAATCTGGTCTTAAACATCCTGAAACAGACACCTTCACAAGAAGTGTTGTGGCGTTAACGTCAAAAGATTGATGTGAGAGAGTGGCAGAATAGTAAGAGAGAACGCCTAGCATAACAGTGCAGAACACCAGGGGGCTGACATTGAGAAACAGACTAGATACATGTTTACTTTTGTCTGTGAACCTAGCAAGATAGGGAGCACTCTTCTTTGCCTGTGTTGTTGATTGTTTTGTCATGCATTGACAACCATGATGAAGAAGATGACTCCTGCATGTGTTGTTTCTTGCAGGCCACGGCTACAGAAGGCCATCCCTCATCAGCATCATCATACCGCTCACAAACACAGGCTGATGAGAGTCTTATCCTGGATCTGGCTGCTAAAGACCTAGTGCACATTCTGGGTCTGAAGGTAACAGTAAAATGGGGGGAGCCTCTGTTCATGTTCTCTGTCACATGTCTGATACTGGATGTGTCTCACTGTTATCTGCCATTCACCAGCTCTGTTGTTTTAATTCTGACAAACCTCATTGCTGTTGGTGCATGCTTTTATTCTGTAGTTGTTTGTGCATTGTGAACTTCTTTCATTGTTTTAGTGTAACACCTTCATGACACTAGGAGCAGCTGTGGTTGGCTGTGGGAACAGCTGTGGTTGGCTGTGGAAACAGCTGTGGTTGGCTGTGGGAATATCTGTGGTTGACTGTGGGAACAGCTGTGGTTGACTGTGGAAACAGCTGTGGTTGACTGTGGGAACAGCTGTGGTTGGCTGTGGGAACAGCTGTGGTTGGCTATGGGAACAGCTGTGGTTGACTGTGGGAACAGCTGTGGTTGGCTGTGGGAACAGCTGTGGTTGGCTGTATATCCCCTGTAAGGCTGAGTTGTAACTCTTTAAGTCCTACACATGAACATCTATGTGGTCTCAGCCCCTGACATGGGCTTGCATCTGCCACTGTGTGGTTAATGAAGAAACCATTCTCCTCACCGGCGACCCAAGTACCATGTCCACTGGGATTGTTGCAGAGCTGTCCTTTCCCCCTTCAGCCCCAGAAACCAGTAGCATCCTCAAGATTAGTACTCCAACCACATCTATAGAGAGGTATAAGATATAACGAAGCCATGGTTCAGCACAGCACTCACACAGACTAGCTGGGTTTAGGTCTGGGTTGCTCGGGTATCTTCCTTGAACTTGAAGGTATTTGATTCTCCATTCTATCAGCCTAGAATGGACAAGGCTTACTGGCCACATGTAATCACTCACCATGAAGTAATGAACACAAAGTGAAGAATACAATGCTGCATAGGGTTAAACAGATCCTCAGAGGTGGCCTGATGTCACCACTAGGACTAACATCACATGAACCATAAACACTACTAGTGCTGCTCCTAATGCTACAACTATTACTGGTCTGCTGCTACTGCTGCTGTCGCTACAGCTTCTAGATACACAGCTTGCTGTTTCTGCTGCTGTTACTGTTGCTGCTACTGCTATTACTACAGCTACTGTTAATGCTATTGCTACTGCTACATTACTGTTACTTTTGCTGCTACTAGTACTTCTACTGCTGTTCCTGCATTAAAGATAAGATATTATTTACAGTTCTCAACAGTTATCAGAGAATGAAGTCGGTTGGCTGAATGGCTAGACCACTCACTGTGCTGTCAGGCAGAAGACCTGGGTTTATTTTCCCTGTAAAGGGATGGAAGTTTAGTTTTCTGTCTGCAGCAAAGATAAATCTTCAGTTGAACAGTTTGGGGTGAAGACAGTAGCCATGTGGGCCAGGTTCATCAGGCTGGAGACCCCTGTCTCCTACACTGCCCTGGACAAGTTGTTGACAAACTTGTTGTTGTTCTCTTCATTGCTAGGATCCGTCCCTGCTGGTTGGACGTATTACTCTCAGCTATGTTCGGGCTGGCTCCATCTTCTGTAGACAAGGCGACCAGGTTTGTGACTGTTGAACTGTTCTGTTGCATACTTCACTTATTGCGTGACACCTGTCCATCTTTCCAGACGATAGTGTTATATTGCGCTATGAGGAAGCATGGACTCATAGCCCATGGCAATGGTGATTGTGACTAGCAAGACCCACCAGTATTAAGAAAAGTCTTCCACAATTATACTTCACTACGAATGTACATAACAAACATATTAATATATATACTTACATAGATTACTGTAGGTAACTTCCAGCAGTAGCAAGTTGTGAGTTACATTCCAAAATAGAATTGAAACAATACTATAAATATATGAAGGAGCAGCATACATTCAGTGTTAAATGAGAATGAGAGACACAAAATTTGGGAAATAAATGACTACCAACCTTCACTGTGGTGATGACAAATGACAGAGTGCTGAAAAATCTTTTGAAAATGTGGATTTTCTGACATACTACAAGTGACAGGCAAAGCTACCTTGCTGAAAATAATTTCCTGTATCAGAGTTGGAGGGCTAAGGAATCTTTTAAAAATGTGGATTCTCTGACATACTACTAGTGACAGGCAAAGCAACCTCACTGAAAATCATTTCCTGTGTCGGAGTTGGAGTGCTGAAGAATCTTGTAGAAATGTGGCTTCTCATATACACTACAAGTGACAGGCAAAGCAACCCTGCTGAAAATCATTTCCTGTGTCGGAGTTGGAGTGCTGAAGAAATTTGTAGAAATGTGGCTTCTCATATACACTACAAGTGACAGGCAAAGCAACCTCACTGAAAATCATTTCCTGTATCGGAGTTGGAGTGCTGAAGAATCTTGTAGAAATGTGGCTTCTCATATACACTACAAGTGACAGGCAAAGCAACCTCACTGAAAATCATTTCCTGTATCGGAGTTGGAGTGCTGAAGAATTTTGTAGAAATGTGGCTTCTCATATACACTACAAGTGACAGGCAAAGCAACCCCGCTGAAAATCATTTCCTGTATCGGAGTTGGAGTGCTGAAGAATCTTGTAGAAATGTGGCTTCTCATATACACTACAAGTGACAGGCAAAGCAACCTCACTGAAAATCATTTCCTGTATCGGAGTTGGAGTGCTGAAGAATCTTGTAGAAATGTGGCTTCTCATATACACTACAAGTGACAGGCAAAGCAACCTCACTGAAAATCATTTCCTGTATCGGAGTTGGAGTGCTGAAGAATCTTGTAGAAATGTGGCTTCTCATATACACTACAAGTGACAGGCAAAGCAACCTCACTGAAAATCATTTCCTGTATCGGAGTTGGAGTGCTGAAAAATCTTGTAGAAATGTGGCTTCTCATATACACTACAAGTGACAGGCAAAGCAACCTCACTGAAAATCATTTCCTGTATCGGAGTTGGAGTGCTGAAGAATTTTGTAGAAATGTGGCTTCTCATATACACTACAAGTGACAGGCAAAGCAACCCCGCTGAAAATCATTTCCTGTATCGGAGTTGGAGTGCTGAAGAATCTTTTAGAAATGTGGCTTCTCATATACACTACAAGTGACAGGCAAAGCAACCCCGCTGAAAATCATTTCCTGTATCGGAGTTGGAGTGCTGAAGAATCTTGTAGAAATGTGGCTTCTCAAACACATTACAAGTGACAGGCAAAGCAATCCCGCTAAAAATAATTTCCTGTATCTGATGCATGTATGCAAATCTCGACAATTTATTTTATAGATGTTTTTCAAAAATGAAATTCTCTGATATTTGACTTATCATTCTCATATTGAGCAGCTCAGTATATATATAAGCTATTTAGTTGAAGAACAAAGTCTCTGGTGTCTATTATTAGTTATGGTAAGTGTCTCAGTCATTTACTGTTGTCCATTGTTACATTCTTTTAGGTGCAGACTGACTTTCTGTCACTGATAGTGTTGTTTTTAGTCATCAGTTGTTTTTTGGCAAGTTGCTGACCACTTGTCAGTCATTGATTGCCTGTCATTTATTATCAGTCATTGATTGTCTGTCAGTTATTGATTGTCAGTTATTGCCAGTCTTATATATATTTATTCACTGATGTTTTTGTTGCTGACTGTCAATCATAGATTGTCTGTCAATGATTGTTTACCGACAGGACACCAGCTTGTACTTCCTGGTGAAGGGAACCGTCAGCGTGCTACAGAATGTTGTGGGCGACTCTTCTAAAGAGGTTTGTTCGTGCCTTCTTCCTCGTGTGTTGTTCTTGAATGTTTGTATAGAAGCAATGTGGCTAATGTACTTGCCCAAGAGTTTTGTGTTTGGTCCCCAGTGATGGCAGGCGATTACTTCTGACTACTAGGAGGCAGAGATTGATCAGGAACTGTCAAGAAACTATTGTAACTAGCTTCAGTGGCACACGCACATTTTCTGTTTTTACGTTTTTTTTTTATCTTTATTTTCATCAGTTTTCTTTATACTTTATTCAAACTCTTTACTAGTGCCCCTCTTAGTCGTAACTCTTATTCTATCTCTTGATATGGTGCCTTGATCTTATCCATAAACTTTTCCATTTACTGTTATCCTTGTTTCTTTGAACCCACTGACAGCCAAGCCCTTGAACCTTTGCACTTTCCCAGATACCAAACATTTTAGTGTGTACTAACAATGCCACAGCTTCACAACTATTTAACATAGACTTATCATTTTGTCTATTTTTACTCCAGATTGAACGAAGAAGACATTTCAAGAAAAAGAATATGTTTATTTTGTTTTACATCATCATCCTCTTTTGTCTGAAAACAATATAGAGTTTTAAAAAAATGCCATAACTTCACAGCCATTCAACATAAACCTATAATATTTTTGTATTGTTGCACCAAATTAAATGGAGAATACATTGCAAGAAACAAAAATGGGTTTATTTTGTTTGACGTCATCATTATATGTTGTAGATATGGTACTGACACACAAAAGGCAACCGAAAAATCTTTTATCTGACAACAATACAGACTAGCAAAACCGCTCTTCCCAACCATTCAACATACACATATCACATTTTCTATTTTTTTTTAGCAAATTAAATGCAGAAAATATTGCAAGAAAAAAAATGGGTTTATTTTGTTTGACATCGTCATCATCTGGCTGTAGTTATAGTGAAGAAAAAAAAGGCATCTGAAAAATCTTTTATCCCTCATCAATACAGACTAAATTTTATGACATATAAAACATGTAATTGTAATATTTTATGAACATACAAAATGGTATGGAGTTCAATATCAGTGCAGTTGTTTTTAAAAGAAAGAAAGAAATATATACCACTCTCATTTATGACATGTGACAGCCAAGATGTGTCAGTAGTGTGGTACAGTTGATAGCATCCTTCAATAAACACACAGTGGCACCTGACATTCCCTACACCAGTAACTTATCATGGTCCCTTTGCCATCCTTTTTATTTCTGGATTCTGACATTTTTCTTTTCCTACACACATTGTGCATGTTCTTCTGTAAAAAGGAGTACTTCAGGAAAGCCTTGCAAATCACAACGCATCACCCAGTGGAGGGTGTGGCAAATCTTCTCCAGACTCGTCAGATGATGATTCTGCATCAAAAGCAGCAGTGATATCTTCATCATGTGCAGGCGTAGACACAATATCTTCAAAATCTACATGCTCTGAATGATAATATTTTCACTAGAACTATCCGTATCGGAAATGTTGCACAAGTGTTTGCTACTGATAGTATAACTGCTGGTCGAGTCTCTATTAGACTTGACTTTGAAGTGATGTGCTCATGTTTCACTGTCGATGATGTTTTTTCATGGCACAGCGATAGATTTATCAAAGTCATGAAACTGTTCAAAAGTATCACCCCGATCACTTCAAGAGTTGATGCC
Source organism: Candidula unifasciata (assembly GCA_905116865.2). Taxonomy (NCBI): domain Eukaryota; kingdom Metazoa; phylum Mollusca; class Gastropoda; order Stylommatophora; family Geomitridae; genus Candidula; species Candidula unifasciata. Next base: position 443,522 of record CAJHNH020000127.1, on the reverse strand, counting down.
ATGACGAATGTTTGGGGTCAATTGTCACCAACATGGGAGCTAACAATGAAAATATATCAAATATTTAGTATAAGTTCTATGGTTGTTTCCCTTAATTATTATAGAGAAATGAATGGACTAAAGGATTGAACCAAATTCATTGCAAAAATCATGATTTTAACATGACTGCGAGCATTGAAAGCTACCATCGCAAAGGGTGCGACGGCAGCAAACAGTTAACGTCACCTCGTCGTATAACCTGCGACGTAGGCAGTCAGTGAGTTAATCATGTCATGATTGCATCTGTGTGAGAGAGAGTGTAACTGGGAGATAAATACATGGTAAGAGAAGACTGTTAGTGAGAGATAGAAGTGTCTTGTCAGGGAAGAGAGTGGGTGAGTAAAGTCAAATAAAGGAAGACTGTTAGTGAGAGGTCAAAGTGTCTTGTCAGGGAAGAGAGTGGGTGAGTAAAGTCAAATAAAGGAAGACTGTTAGTGAGAAGTCAAAGTGTCTTGTCAGGGAAGAGAGTGAGAGAGTAAAGTCAAATAAAGGAAGACTGTTAGTGAGAGGTAAAAGTGTCTTGTCAGGGAAGAGAGTGGGTGAGTAAAGTCAAATAAAGGAAGACTGTTAGTGAGAGGTCAAAGTGTCTTGTCAGGGAAGAGAGTGGTTGAGTAAAGTCAAATAAAGGAAGACTGTTAATGAGAGGTCAAAGTGTCTTGTCAGGGAAGAGAGTGGTTGAGTAAAGTCAAATAAAGGAAGACTGTTAGTGAGAAGTCAAAGTGTCTTGTCAGGGAAGAGAGTGGTTGAGTAAAGTCAAATAAAGGAAGACTGTTAGTAAGAGGTCAAAGTGTCTTGTCAGGGAAGAGAGTGGGTGAGTAAAGTCAAATAAAGGAAGACTGTTAGTAAGAGGTCAAAGTGTCTTGTCAGGGAAGAGAGTGGGTGAGTCAAGTCAAATAAAATAAGACTGTTAGTGAGAGGTCAAAGTGTCTTGTCAGGGAAGATAGGGGGTGAGTAAAGTCAAATAAAGGAAGACTGTTAGTGAGAGGTCAAAGTGTCTTGTTAGGGAAGAGAGTGGGTGAGTACAGTCAAATAAAGGAAGACTGTTAGTGAGAGGTCAAAGTGTCTTGTCAGGGAAGAGAGTGGGTGAGTACAGTCAAATAAAGGAAGACTGTTAGTGAGAGGTCAAAGTGTCTTGTCAGGGAAGAGAGTGGGTGAGTTAGGTCAAATAAAGGAAGACTTAGTGAGAGGTCAAAGTGTTTTTTCAAGGAAGAGAGGGGTTTGAGTAAAGTCAAATAAAGGAAGACTGTTAGTGAGAGGTCAAAGTGTCTTGTCAGGGAAGAGAGTGGGTGAGTACAGTCAAATAAAGGAAGACTGTTAGTGAGAGGTCAAAGTGTCTTGTCAGGGAAGAGAGTGGGTGAGTTAGGTCAAATAAAGGAAGACTGTTAGTGAGAGGTCAAAGTGTTTTGTCAAGGAAGAGAGGGGTTTGAGTAAAGTCAAATAAAGGAAGACTGTTAGTGAGAGGTCAAAGTGTCTTGTCAGGGAAGAGAGTGGGTGAGTACAGTCAAATAAAGGAAGACTGTTAGTGAGAGGTCAAAGTGTCTTGTCAGGGAAGAGAGTGGGTGAGTTAGGTCAAATAAAGGAAGACTGTTAGTGAGAGGTCAAAGTGTTTTGTCAAGGAAGAGAGGGGGGTGAGTAAAGTCAAATAAAGGAAGACTGTTAGTGAGAGGTCAAAGTGTTTTGTCAAGGAAGAGAGGGGTTTGAGTACAGTCAAATAAAGGAAGACTGTTAGTGAGAGGTCAAAGTGTTTTGTCAAGGAAGAGAGGGGGGTAAGTGAAGTCAAATAAAGGAAGACTGTTCCACACCTTCAGACGTATTAGGCCTGTATTTTATAGACCAATCAGCAGTCGGTAGCTGATGTGGTCAACATCTCAGCATCTGGACTTTACCTGGTACCACCAGGCTAAGGCTGTGTTGATCTGGGGTGGGGGAAGGGGGGGAGGGATTGTGATGTGATCAACTTGTGGTCCCACTTATGGAAACCAGACATACTTGTCTGTCTGTGACACTGCCACTACCTCCTCTACCGCAGGCCTTGATGTTTCATGTCGAGCCAGGGGAGATCATTGATGTGCTGTCAGTACTGACAGGAGAACCCTCCTTCTTCACCATGCGGGCCAGGACCGATGCCATCATGGTGGTCATCACAAAGTTGGACTTCTACAGGTAAGCCTCTTCTTCTTCTTGCACTCACTGACCATAAACTCTAGCAGAGAGTTCTGTTTGTTTATCCACCTCTAGACCTTAGTCTTGTTCCAGAGCCTTACAGGTAAACTTCTTCTTCTTGCTCTCACTGACCATAAACTCTAGCGGTACACATAAGTGTCTCATCCTTTTTAGGACGAAATTTTTTGTTATTTGAAGCCCCACCCTGGCTTTTTGCCAGGGGCCGCAATAAAGGCAGGCCATAAAAATGGCCAATTGTCTGAACGCGGTTTCTGGGACCTCTCCACAGCGATCATCATCCACATGGTGTCATCGGGTGTTTATCGCTTGTGTGATGTCCTAGTGGGGTAGAAAGTCAGTCAGTCAGTCAACTCTAGCGGAGAGTTCTGTTTGTTATCCACCTCTATACCTTAGTCTTGTTCCAGAACAGAACCTCAGTTTTTGCCTGCACTTCCGTTTTACAGATCTGCTTATTTTTTGCTGATCCTTGGTTTCTCCCCGTTCAGGCACACACACTCCAAATTTGAAGAACACATCCACAATTAGTCTACTCTTTTGTTTGTCATGCCTATTGAAGGAGGGGGGGGGGGGTTAGATCTTTTTTTTTCTTTTTTTTTTTACTATTTGTGTCCCACACAGTGGGGCTCTACAACCAACACAGGGATCTACAGGTAACCAAGGGTCTCTTCTGGGTTTCCTCTTGTTAGTTAGTGTCCAATGTCTTCTAGAATAAGTGCAATATTTGATCAGGTTGATTTCATTGACATTCTCTAACAACACAATGTGTATGTTTGTAATTGTGTGAACAATTGTGCTACCACTGCAGGCTGTAAACATGGGGATGAGCATGTCTCTTTCACTACAAACTGCAGGCTGTAAACATGGGGATGAGCATGTCTCTTTCACTACAAACTGCAGGCTTTAAACATGGGGATGAGCATGTCTCTTTCACTACAAACTGCAGGCTGTAAACATGGGGATGAGCATGTCTCTTTCACTACAAACTGCAGGCTGTAAACATGGGGATGAGCATGTCTCTTTCACTACAAACTGCAGGCTGTAAACATGGGGATGAGCATGTCTCTTTCACTACAAACTGCAGGCTTTAAACATGGGGATGAGCATGTCTCTTTCACTACAAACTGCAGGCTGTAAACATGGGGATGAGCATGTCTCTTTCACTACAAACTGCAGGCTGTAAACATGGGGATGAGCATGTCTCTTTCACTACAAACTGCAGTGAAAGGAGGAATCCAATTCATGCTGGCTGTTCAACTGTGGCCCACGGATTATTGCCAGTTTTATAAAGATGTGTCTGCGTTGGTGCCTCTGGCCCTTGATAGTCCCCATTTTCAATATTTTTCCTACTGAGTAAACTTAGTTATTTACTTTATATGTTGTCACATGTGTGAAGCAAGAGGAACTTTTTCTGTGAATTGTCTCAATTACATATAGAACTACAACTGACAAGCTCGTTTTATACAGTGCTACTTTTGTTTGATACAGTGCTACTTTTGTTTGATACAATGCTACTTTTGTTTGATACAGTGCTACTTTTGTTTGATACAGTGCTACTTTTGTTTGATACAGTGCTACTTTTGTTTGATACAGTGCTACTTTTGTTTGATACAGTGCTACTTTTGTTTGATACAGTGCTACTTTTGTTTGATACAGTGCTACTTTTGTTTGATACAGTGCTACTTTTGTTTGATACAGTGCTACTTTTGTTTTATAACAGCTGAATGGATTTAACCCTTTCCCATGCAATCAGGTATATTGACCACATAAATCTAGACCTATATTTTATAGAGCATTTGACACACGGTGGGAAGATGTGGTCAACAACATGCCGGCCACTTTTACTTCCCAGAACTTTACCCATTAAGGCTGGGTTGACCTGGGAGTCAGTGTTGTCATATGTGTGATGCAGGCATGAAAGATGTACACAGACTCCTATTCAAAGTAATTTGGAATGTCCTGTTCTTGAAGCATGATGCGGCTGGAGCCATTTATAGTTCTCAACGTGGCCCACTGCACCGTCAAGCGCATGTCCACCTTTGTGCGACAGATCGACTTTGCTGTGGACTGGCAGATGTTAGAGGCTGGCAAAGCACTGTTCAGGTATGTACCAGGATGTCTGTGGTTGCTTTAGTCTGTCAGTCTCTCTCTCTCTGTCTGTCACTCACACACACACATGGACGCAGGTGTTGGAGGCTGGCAAAGCACTGTTTAGGCACGTACCAGGCTGTGTGTGGCTGCTTTAGTCTGTCTCTCTCCCTCTCTTTGTCTCTGATGCAGACACACACACTGTCTGTCTCTTCTCAGAGTTATCTTACTGTCTGACTGTTTACTTAAGCAGGGATGTATGTATCAAGATACTGCCTCAACTCTAGATAGGAGATCATTAGAGTTTGACATGCATGACTATATCAGCAGACTCTTCCTCACTTTAAACCAATTCATTGCACAGTCACTCTTTCATCACTATAACCGTTTTGATCAGTGGCAGGAAGTTAAGGGTTTGTGGATAGATTTAGGTGCCTCAGTAGTACACTGTCTCAAAATGTCAACATCGATGATGAGGTGAACACCAGGACCTCTAGAGCCAGCTGCACATATGGCAGACTATATATCAATGTAGGGCATCGTAATGGCATCTGTCTGCAAACCAAACTCAAGTTGTACAGAGCTATGGTATTTCCAGTGCTGCTGTATGCACATGGACTGTATACATACATCATGCAGAGAAGCTCAACCACGTCCATACAGTCTTGTCTGAGAAAGATACTGAACATCAAGTGGCATAGAGGTGCCATACCCATAATCGATACCTTTCGCTGGGCTGGTCATGTCATCCGCTTGCCAGACTATCCGCTACCAAAAATAATCTTGCATGATGAGATACAGAAATGTAGGCACTTTCATGGTTGCCAGTAACAACGCTTCACAGACATACTGAAGGCAGGCACTTGAAACCTTTAATATCGAACCTGACACTTACGAGATGACTTCACAAGACTGGAATACATGGCAAACATCTGTTCGAGGAACAAACAAACAAACTTTATTTTCAAAGGGTCACAAATGAGGCATGCAGCTGACAAAGAGTTCTCAAATTGATGGTGCCAGTTACAGTCTGATTAGAACTTGCCTGTTTGGTTTTTCTTTGTGGGTAGAAAATTGTCTAGATCTTGTGGTCACTGCCAGCTGAATCATTCTCTCCAGATATAAATGAAATGTCTTGATCCCTGAGTCATCTAAACAACTCCTACAATTGGCAGAAAGTTTGCTAGCCTGGGAAGTGTTTGACTGCTGCTTGCACTGTTCTAGGCCATGTCATGGTGAAGTCAAGTAGCCTCTTCCCTAGCTTGTTGCCTGTCCATCCCATACAGTTCCTAGAGAATTCTCAAAACTGCCCAGTGTGTGTAATGAGACTGGAACTATCTCACAAGTTTACCAGCTACAGAAATAACAGTAACTCTGTTACTCCTTTAGATTGACCTGAAACCCCTGTCTGGGCAGGCAAGAACCTTATCCACCATCCTGGGCAACCTCAGCATAGACTAGAAGAAAGGAAGTGATTGAGGATAAATATCTCATTGGGAATGGTGAGATTTTAAAACAGCACTGGTCACCTCATCTACTTGTCCTGAGGTAGAAAGAGCAGGGGCTTATGGTCACCAATGGTTTATGTTTCTGTTGTAGACAAGGAGACCCCAGTGACAGCATCTACATAGTGCTGACCGGCCGCTTGAGGTCTGTGCTGACCACAGTCGGGGGCAAGAAGGAACTGGTCGGGGAGTTTGGGCGTGGAGAGCTGGTGGGCATTGTGGAGGTCTTGACCCAGAATGAGAGAGCAACAACTGTGCTGGCTGTCAGGTACTTGCTTGTGTTGGTTCCTGTCCTTGCTTGTGTTGATTCCTGTCCTTCTGAATGAGTTGTTGTTTTCTTGTCTCCTTTGTCCTTCTCAGTTCTCGTTATGCCTAGTGGCACATGAGGCTTCAGAGAGGACTTTCCATGCTTTCCTGTCCTGTGCAATCTTCAATGTAGTTTTCATTGTCAGAGATGCCGCACTCAGGTCACTTTCCATCGTTCGTCTCCATGTTGTTTTTGGGCGCCCCTGTTTTCTCTTTCCCTCTGATGTCCATGTGAGAGCTGTTTTGGACAGGTATACCAGGATTCATTCTCATAACGTGGCCAAGCCATTTCCATCTTCTCTTACATATCATTTATTGGTTAATTTGTATTTGTTTCTGTAGAATTTATTCAAATGAGAGGTAAAAGCATTGTTACATATGTGTGTGAGTGTGTGTGCATACATGCATGAAAGAGAGAAAGAGAGAGAGAAAGGCAAATACATTATTGCATGTGTGTAGGAGTCAAAGGTGAATGCATGACTAAGTGTGCATGTACATGTGACCTTTGTCTTTAGACCAGGATGTGCCATTTTGTACATCTGACCTCTGTCTGTAGACAAGGATGTGCCATTTTTTACATCTGACCTCTATCTGTAAACAACGATGTGCATTTTTTACATCTGACCTCTGTCTGTAGACTAGGATGTGCCATTTTGTACATCTGACATCTGTCTGTAGACCAGGATGTGCCATTTTGTACATCTGACCTCTGTCTGTAGACAAGGATGTGCCATTTTGTACATCTGACCTCTGTCTGTAGACAAGGATGTGCCATTTTGTACATCTGACCCCTGTCTGTAGACCAGGATGTGTCCGTTTTTGTACATTTCACCACTGTCTGTAGACCAGACAGTTGAATACATCATATCTGCTTGAATATGGAATAATTAAAACTGAATTGCCCTTCATTAACTGCAACTGATTGTGAGTATTAAGGATTGACTGTGATGATTTATTGTGGTACTGATGACAGGGATACAGAGCTGACCAAGATTCCCTCAGAACTGTTGAACCTGATCAAGCTGCGCTACCCACAAGTGGTGGCCAGGCTCATCCATCTACTGGGCACCAGGATCCTGGGCAACATGCAGCAGAGACACACGGTCAACCTGGCTGTTGGCGTGCCTCTGCACAGTGGTCAGTATTCCTCATCATCATCATGTGCCCTGTTGATAAATGTTGGCTGTTGTAGCTTGGATGATCTAGGAGATATGTGGTTATGGGAAATTACCATCTTGTGAGACATTTGAAGGGTTCTAGATGTTTTGGATATGACAGGTAACTTTTTCAGTAAGTTTGGAGTTTCATGGGACAAGTTAAATGTATGGTGGCTTTTACAGTAAATGTAGGGTCTTATGAGAAGAGTTACACAACAGATGGCTTTTATAGTAAGTTTAATGTCTCAAAGAAAGATTCAACTGTGGCTTTATGATTGGTTTAGAACAGTTAAATATAAGGTGAATTTCACAAATGTGTATGATCTTATCAGAGTGAGAAGTTATATATAAGGTTTTGTTGTATGTTTAGAATCTCATGATGAGGCGCATATAACTGTAACTGAAAGGCCTGGTTTTCTCATACATTCAAAATACATGTGTAATACAAGTAGTTTCTTGTTTTGATTAAAATGTATACTGTCCTACTTTTAGAATCATATGAGAAGATAGAAAGGCCAACAGTGGACAACCTGGCAACCATTGCAATTGTGCCAGTTTCTGAGGATGTGCCAGTGACCAATTTCTCCCTGGAGTTACAACATGCCTTGCTGGCCATTGGTTGGTTGGTTTTTAATTTTGGTATGGTGCTAGATATGGACATTGAATAAATGATGTGACAGTATACTTGAAGCTTTTGAAATATCCTAATGTGTACAAAAGTTGTGGATTTGTTGGCAGTATACCAATACCAGAGTCACTTGAGCACAGTCTTGGTGATTTTCACATAATTTTTCAGGGCTCTTGACAATTTGCCAATCCCTACTCTAAGTAGCTCATTCCTACTCTAAGTAGGTCAAAATGATATTATGTTATCACAGTTAACATCACTGCACTTTGGAAATTCGACTGCATGCTCAGTCCTCCGATGCAGCAGCCACTTCAAGGTGCCTATTCTGATTGTTCCCATGAGGAATTAGTTATAGTGCCTCTTATCTCAGTCTTGAAGGCAGTATAGACTTGCTTCAGCCTGCCCAGGTCAGACAGTTATGTTAATGTTTCTGTTTTAATCATTATCCACCAGCCCAGTCCGCACAACAATGATGACATATCTGCTCTTCCCTCACATATTGGTGTTTTACTGCTCTTCCCTCACATATTGGTGTTTTACTGCTCTTCCCTCACATATTGGTGTTTTACTGCTCTTCCCTCACATATTGGTGTTTTACTTGCCAGCTGGTCTACTTGCTGATTACTCTTTGCGCCTGCATGACCAGTATTTTCATGCAGCTGCATAATTGTCATTTGATTCCATTGTCTACAAGCAGTTTTCTAAAAACAAGGATTTCGCATGTAGGTGGTTTTTTTCTGTAGTGTCAACAAACTGCAAAAGAAGAAAATAAACAAGAAGTATAACTACCATCATTGAATGAGATCAAAGCCAGGCAGGCGGGCGGGCGGGCAGTTTCAGCCACAGAAGAGATGCAGCTCCTTGTTTTAATCCTTTCACCTCCAGAAGCCACAGAATGGACACTTCCATTTGGTACTATTTCCCTCTCAAAGCCGCTTTCCCAGCTTGCTATAATTTCATTTTTACCAGAAATCTGACAGACAGATTCATTGGATCTGCACTAGCTCAGATGTTCAGCATGACAAGGGATGAGCAGATTTAGCTGAAATAGAATTTAGAGGGATTTCCTTGTAATAAAATGGCTTTTCTAGGTCATATTTTCCCCCATTGGCTACAATGGTTACTGGGCGACCGGGTCACAAGTGTCAGGTATGTGTCACGTCATAATTAGTTTACAGGCCTCGTTAGTTTACACATTGATTTTGTGCATATTATTTGTGTGTGTGTGTGTGACATGTGTAAAATTGTTGTTTTTCTAAGGATGTTTTTTCTGGGATCTATGAAAAGGGAAAGTACAGGAGCTTGCCTTTATTTTTCTAGGTCACCATAGTAAAAGGGTTAAATCCAGGTCATTGTGACATGTCTGACATCCAGATTATGGCCATTAAAGCTTGCATATTTTATGAAAAAGAGCACAGGGCTCTGGAACATTTCTTTATTTTTCAGTTAGGGTCTCTTTCACCTTATGGCCTCATTGTATAAGACAGTTTTATTTTATCAAGTATCAGTTTGTTCCCCTACATTCATTTGTCGTTTCCATGTCCTCTCATGTGTTCATTTCCTTTCTGTCCCTAATCCCCTTTCCGCATACACATTCTGATTTAGTTTGACCTTTTACCCCCACCCACCACAGGATGTCACTTTCTGGTAGTCATCATTTTAATAATCACTTTTTGCTTAGTCTGTGCCCATAATTACTAGTTTCTGAAACTGACTCATGCATTAAACAAGGCAGAGTGACATTTATGTACTTATTTATCTAGTTGTGTCAGTTTCTGGTTTGTACTTATTTATCTAGTTGTGTCAGTTTCTGCTTGTTTTTGTGAGGTGAGGAAAACTTTCCAGCTACCACCTTTATCAGAGACTGGTGATTGTGATCTTGGCCGAAAAGTTCTAATTGCAGTTTTTGTCCAGTTACTTCCTCTTAGCTTATTCAGTGATGGGCAGCACATCATTGCACTTTCTCCGACAGACAAGTGTTGAAACAACCTACTAGTTCCTTGTAAAGACTTGAACTTGTCCTCTCTTGACATGTCTCACCTGTTACTGTAGCTCCTAGTTATCCAGACAGTTATCATTTGTCAGTGAAGGCTGTTTGGGTCAGAAGGTTGTAAAGGTTGTGCTGGAGCAAAAAGTCAAGTGAGAACAGGTTTCACTGCAGTAGATTTCCATAATTGCATCAGATTTGATCCCATCTGCCTCAGACTATGAAAAATGGGTAGATACCAGCTGAGAATGTCACACAAAGCACTGACTCCATAGCTCTAGCCACAGTCCCACCCCCAAAAATCTCTGTAAAAATGTCTCACATGAACCAAAGGATATAGTCCATGATCTCCAAGATGTGAGGTAAACAGCACCATGGAGACCCCCAGATGATTATGACATCAAATATGGGAGAGAGGCTTCCAGAGATGAACTGGAAGAAGCCTTGAAAAGTACACCATGAAACACACAGGGTGTTGGAGACTCATTGCAGCCCACATTTGGGGTGGAGATGGTACTTAACTCTTTCAGTCCCAAGGAATGCATCATTTGTTTAAGGATTCATACGTAGAAGCCCAGTGAACACAAGAAGTGCTGATTTCATGTTTCTCTGTACTACCACTTGGGCCTCTGATGCTGAACCCCCTGGGACTGAAAGTGTTAATATCAAAGAATTGTCAAGTTTGTAAATTTCTCAACACCTCAGTAATAGAACTGTCTAGTTTTTCAAACTACTAACACATATCTAGTAATCCAACCAACGTAGTGATCTAGTAATCCAATCAATGTGGTGATCTAGTAATCCAGCCAGTGTGGTGATCTAGTAATCCAACTAATGTTTTGATCTAGTAATCCGACCAATGTGGTGATCTAGTAATCCAACCAATGTGGTGATCTAGTAATCCAACCAGTGTGGTGATCTAGTAATCCAACCAGTGTGGTGATCTAGTAATCCAACCAATGTTTTGATATAGTAATCCAACCAATGTGGTGATCTAGTAATTCCAACCAATGTTTTGATCTAGTAATCCAACCAATGTGGTGATCTAGTAATCCGACCAATGTGGTGATCTAGTAATCCAACCAATGTTTTGATCTAGTAATCCAACCAGTGTGGTGACCTAGTAATACAACCAATGTTTTGATCTAGTAATCCAACCAATGTGGTGATCTGGTAATCGGACCAATGTTTTGATCTAGTAATTGACCAGTGTGGTGATCTAGTAATCCGACCAATGTGGTGATCTAGTAATCCAACCAATGTGGTGATCTAATAATTCGAGTAATGTGGTGATCTAGTAATCCAACCAATGTTTTGATCTAGTAATCCAACCAGTGTGGTGATCTAGTAATTCAACCAATGTTTTGATCTAGTCTTCTTCTTCTTCTTTCGTTTGCCTGAAATAAGTTGTCTATATCAGCAGTTTTGTCTCTTGTATAAATTTCACTGTCGTTGTTAGTTCATTCAGTGGTCCACAGAGTTTACGTTCCACTGTTGTTCTTTCTGGCCAAAAGGTTTGCCTTAATGTGTCAAATTCGGTGCAGTCCTGGAGTACATGCTCTGCGGTCTGGGGCACATTTCCACAGGTGCACATGGCTGATACACCTATCTTGAATTTTGTGTACATGTGGTTACGTAATCGGTTGTGCCCTGTTCTGAGGCGGAAGATAATGACTTTGTTCTGGTCTGTCCATAATAAAATAGTCGTCTTGTGCTGGGGCTGGTGGTTTCCTGATCGATTTAATGATTCTTTTTCTTTTGGTGGTATGTGACTGGTACATCTGGCTGCTCTTTTTTCGCACCTTCCCCTGCCAGTTGATCAGCTTTCTCATTTCCAGGCACTCCACAATGAGACGGTATCCACTGCATTACGACTCTTCGCTGAACGCTGAGTTGTGTCAGCAGTGTTTGCAATTCTGGTAGTTTCCTAGACTGGAGTGCTTCAAGTACTGATTTAGTATCTGTAAGCATTACCACATACTGTGAGCCAAGGTTGGTATTTAACAGTTTCTCTGTAGCTATCTTAATAGCCTGGGTTTCTGCATTGTAGTTATGGCAGTACTTCCCGGTTGGTACGCTGGACTTATCCCTAGTACCATCTGGGAATTCGATGTACACTCCAGCACCACCATTTCTAACTGCACTTTCTGCGGACCCATCTGTATAGACTCTGACCCATTGTTCTTGTGGGTATTCTTCATCAATATAACTGAGGGTGGCCATTTTGCGTTGTACACTATCTTGCTCTTTCTTGTCAAATATCCCTTTCACATTTGTCTGGATTTGTACCGTTAGTTTACATTTTTCTCTCCATGTGGTTTGTTCCGAAATACTTTTTAGTGGGCAGCCAATTTCTGGAAGGTCAGGAGTTTGTCTACATATTCTTTTTGCTTGGTGTATAAAGCTGCTTCTTTTTAACCGTCCCAAGGCTAGGTTCTTAAATCTATTTTCCATCGGGTGATCTGGCATACTGAGGAACTTTTCAGCTTGTATTTGCAACTTTGTATCTCTGCGTTCTCTCAGTGCCTGTGTTTTCCCAGCTTTCTCCATTTCTAATATGGGGGTTGATTTCATCCCTCCTGTGATGACTCTGAGCGCTTGATTTTGCACTTTGTCTAACTCCTTTAATGTGGTACTAGATGCTGAACACCATGCAGTTGACCCATATTCCAAGTGCGGAAGTATGCTCTGCTTGTATACTTTATTGAGTATTTTCCCATCGGCTCCCCATGTAGTTCCACTTAGTTTTCTTAGTATTGCTGTCTTCCTCCTGGCTTTGGTTGCTGCCTTGTTGATATGTTTTCTCCATGTCAACCTGTCATCAAATATGACTCCTAGGTATGTGGGCTCTTTATCATCTCTCAGGGGTATTTCGTTTATTTTGATGGTGCCGGCTTTTTGCTTTGGGGAGAGGGTGAATAGTGTGGTGCTACATTTGTCTGTGTTGATGCTGACACACCATCTATTGGCCCATGCCTCAAGTGCATTTGTAGCCTGCTGTAGTGTTTTTGTGGCTATCGTTGCATGTTCATTGGTGCACCACAGTACCAGGTCGTCGGCATACATTGCCATTTTGATTCCATTTGGTATCTCAGAAACCAGATCGTTGATAAATAAAAGGAAAAGTGTGGGCGACAGGACACCACCTTGAGGGACGCCTTGTCGCAGTAGAACTTTTTTACTTTTAAAACCATCTACCTGTACCCGGGCTCTTCTGTTATGTAGATATGCTTTAATCCAATTGTACATTTTTCCATTTATTTTATAGTTTCTCAATTTCTTCAAAAGCCCCTCCTTCCAAACCTTATCAAAAGCTTTCCTTAAATCTATCCATGCCGCGAGTACCAGTTTCTTATCTTGAAAAGCATCCTCTATTTCTTGGGAGAGGTATGTTGTCTGGTCTTCCGTAGAATAGAACTTTCTAAAGCCCGCCTGCTGTGGTGTAATGATGTTTTCACTTTCAACGTACCACTGTAGTCTGAGGTTGGTGATGCGCTCCATTGTTTTACAGAGACAACTTGTGAGGCTGATTGGTCTGTAGTTGGAGGCATTAGAACTGTCTTTCCCAGGCTTTATGAGGGGTATCATAATTGCCTCTCTCCAGATCTGTGGAACATTCCCTGTTGCCCAGCAAGCATTAAATATCTGTAAAAGCTTTGTTTTGGCTACTTTTCCTAAGTTTCTGATCATTTCATTTGATATACCATCTGCTCCTGGTGACTTCCGCATTTTCAGCTTTGAAATGGCCAACTCCAGTTCATTAAGTGTAATTGGCACCTCTAGCGCCTCTGATGATATTTCTTTCTGACTTCTAAATTGTGTCTTTTCTTGAATTTTGTGTTTTTTCTCTGAACTGATTTCAATGTCGTTATCTAAAGCAAAAGTGTCCGCAAATAGGTTGGCTGCCTCTTTTCCTGTGACCATGTTTCCCTCTTTCTGCAGCGTGATCTTTGAGTTCCACCCTGTGTCCTCATCATTAATTTGTTTCACAAGCTTCCATAACTTTCTGGTGTTTTTTTCAAAGTTCAGCGACCTTGTTTTCTCCTGCCAGCTTTCCCTTCTTACCTGCAGCTTTGCCCTTACAAATTTTGCTTTTGCATGCTGGTAGTTATTGTGATGTTCTTGGTTTGGCCTGGTCTCTGCTATCTTTCTGGATGTTTCTACTTCGTTATGTAAATTTTCTAGCTCATTACTCCAGTATGGCTTATAATGCTTACGGGCACCTCTTGGTATTGATTCTCCTGCTGCCTTTAGTACGCATTTGTTAAATTCTTTAACTACTTTGTTTATATCCTGGTCTACGCTGAGACTTCCAAGCAGTATACTGGTACAGTGTTTGAACATTGTCCAGTCAGCCTTCTTGTAGTTCCACCTTGGCAGCCTACTAGTTTCTCTGACCTTCTCATTTTCTACATTCAGGAAGACCGGTCGATGGTCACTGCCTCCCAGTTGATTTCCAACAACTCGTTTAATGTTCCATTCCAGATCTGGAGAGTGAAATGCTAGGTCTGGGGTAGTAGTGGTGTGCCACGACCTCGAGTAGAATGTGGGTGGATCAGTTGGCCTATTAATAAGAACAAATCTGTTCTCATCCTGCCACTCCTCCAGTTTCTCTCCTCTCTGGTCTATATGGTCATATCCCCAGCTTTGTGAGTGGCTGTTAAAGTCTCCACATAGAATCATCTTTTCTTCCACTGAGATT
>CAJHNH020000127.1:321429-423929 GCA_905116865.2 Candidula unifasciata | reverse complement strand
TATATATGTGTCTGCTTGTGTATTTCTATGTGTTTGTCTGTGTATGCATTTCTGCGTGTTTGTCTGTGTGGGTATCAGTATGTGTTTGTCTGCCTGTTTGTCTGTATTTGTATGTGTGTTTGACTGTGTGTGTGTCTATGTGGCTGTATGTATGTGTCTGAATGTTTGTCTGTGTATGTGTGTGTGTGTCAGTGTATCAGCATGAATGTATATATGTCTGCTGTGTGTTTCCCTGTGTGTGTTTATATGTAAGTGTCTGTGTGTGTGTCTGTATTTTTGTCTGAGTGAGTGTGTGTGTCTCTGTGGTAGTGTCAGTGTGTGCATGTGTGTGTCTCCATTCATGACTGCATCTTTGTATGTATGTATATATCTATGTTTGTATGTGTGTATGCCTGTATTATGTATGTATGTATGCCTGTATGTATATATGCCTGTATGTATGTATGTATGCCTGTATATTTGTATGTATGTATGTTGGTGTGTATGTATGTATGCCTGTATGTATGTGTGTATATCTGTATGTATGTGTGTATGTATGTATGCCTGTATGTATGTATGTATGCCTGTATGTATGTAATGTATGCATGCCTGTATGTATGTGTGTGTAAGTGAGTGGGTGAGCGTGTGTATGTGGGTGTGTGTATGCACACGCAGATTTTTGCATGCACTTTACAATTCATGCTTTTGTGTTCTTTTATAATATTCATAATATGCATATCATCATATGATCATAACATGCTTTATTAGTAAAATACAACTGCTGTGCGAAAGATGGTTGACTGGAAGGGCCGAATGTAAGACAGGCCTGCGTGCAAAATTTGTGACCCCTTGAAAATAAAGTTTGTTCATTCGCTTTCTCTCTCTCTCTCTTTTTCTCTATTTTTTCTGTCTTTCTCTCTCTTTCTCTATCTTTCTCTTTCTCTCTTTTTTTTCTATCTCTCTCTCTTTCTCTATCTGTTTCACTCTCTCTCTCTCTCTCTCTCTCTGTATCGCTTTCTCTCTATTTCTATCTTTTTCTCTATCTGTCTCTCTCTTTCTCTCTCTCTTTCTCTCTATCTTTTTCTATCTCTAACTCTCTCTCTCTCTATCTTTCTCACTCTATCTTTCTCTCTCTATCTTTCTCTCTATAACTCTCTCTCTCTCTATCTTTCTCCTCTATCTTGCTCTCTCTATCTTTCTCGCTCTATCTTTCTCTCTCTATATCTCTCTCTCTCTCTCTATCTTTCTCTCTATAACTCTCTCTCTCTCTATCTTTCTCCTCTATCTTGCTCTCTCTATCTTTCTCTCTATAACTCTCTCTCTCTATCTTTCTCCTCTATCTTGCTCTCTCTATCTTTCTCACTCTATCTTTCTCTCTCTATATCTCTCTCTCTCTATCTCATCTTGCTCTTTCTCTCTGTTAATGTCTTCCTCCTGCTGTCTGGCTGTGTACCTCTATGAGAGAATGTCTGCTGTACAGTAAACATGTCAATTGCCAGTAACATAGTATGCCAGCTGTGGGGTCTAGAGTTTCTCTCTTTGTGTCTCTGCTAGATTGAGAAGGAGCTGGAGAGCATTGCCGTCAGAGCCCAGAAAGAGTTGATTCTCTTACACAAGGAGGATGCAGAGACTGTCAAAAACACCACAGAGTGGTTGAACCTCAGGGGCTGGCTGTCCTCACACCACCACCTTCGCTGTCCCAAACGGGTGCTGAAAATTACATCTGCAGCAAAAACTGTTAAGTCTCTTTTTATAAGTAAACTAATTAAAATCTCATTCTACCTGCAGAGCTGTTGAAGATTTTGTGATGCTTTTAATTCTATGAATTTGAAGTGTGGCTAACACTGTAGCTGTGTGGCTAATACTGTAGCAGTGTGGGTAACACTGTATCCATGTGGCTAACACTGTAACCCTGTGGCTAACACTTCAGCCATGTGGCTAACACTGTAGCTGTGTGGCTAACACTAGCAGTGTGACTAAAACTGTTGCAGTGTGGCTAACACTGTATCCATGTGACTAACACTGTAGCTGTGTGGCTAACACTATAGCTATGTGGCTAACACTATAGCTATGTGGCTAACACTATAGCTATGTGGCTAACACTAGCAGTGTGGCTAGCACTTAAGCTGGGTGGCTAACACTATAGCTGTGTGGCTAACACTATAGCTATGTGGCTAACACTAGCAGTGTGGCTAACACTGTGTCAATGTGACTAACACTGTAGCCCTGTTTCTAACACTAGCAGTGTGGCTAACACTGTAGCTGTGTGACTTACCACTGCTGTATTGTAGGAGTGAACAAAATGAATGAAAGAAACCCTTGTGGTTGCCAGATTTATTTAGTATACATTGACCAAACCTCAAATATAAGAAGATACTTGGATGTGATGTTTGAGACCTGTGAGCTATAGTCATCATGCTTTTTTTTTTGGAGGGGGTGGGGGGGGGTCTGCAGGCACTTGTTACACTGACGCTCTAATGTTGAAAGTTGATGTCCCATTGTCACACCCAATCTGTGCTGGGTACATGGGGCTGATAGACTATTTGGAACTTGATGGATGGTGTAGTCAGTATCATTTCAGCCACCTTTATTTCACAGAACATTTCCATTCTAGGCTGGAGCCTAGTGAAGTGTGTGATGTGGATGAGGCCTAGTAAAAGTAACTAAGATATAATTATACATCAGTCACACACACACAAGAGTTCTTTCAGGCAGAAATGAGTGCAGGGTTGCTAAGCTTCTTCTGACATACTTGCATATTCAAATGAGTTAGCACACAACACCTAGGTCATTTTAAAAACACCCGTGAGCACTGTGCTGGCAAGCAGGTGTGCTAGTCTCTGGCCTACAGTAGCCCCACTGTTGATGTATAGAAAAAACACACAACCAGGCAAGTTAGCCAACTTATCTAATCAAATAGTTTTAGAAAAACACCTGTCTATTTTAACAGCTTATAATTTTTTTAACTTTTATTTAATTGTTGCAGCTGGAGACATACGAGCGTGTTTTTGAAACGCAGCCAGACAGAATGGCTGACTTCTCACGACTTGCCAGATTTCTTACAGGCAACTCTATTACTTTAGTCCTTGGAGGAGGTGGAGCCAGGTTAGTTGACAGCCGCCATTACTTGTAACTGCTGATTAACCCTTTTGCCAACCCAGCATCACCCTCCATTACATATCTCCCTGATGATGTTAGACCAGCATTGCTACATTGGCCAGTCCCTATTGAGACAAGCCTAGTTAATGGCATTGGTTCTGTTTGCACCTGCACAGTGTTTAAGAGTGTTGAATATGATTCCGTTTATTAAAAATAGCATTTGTGTGATTGGCGGGGGGAGGAGGGTGTTTATTGTGAAAGAGTTGTTTATTTAATGTGATAATTTGTCTTCAGCAGTCGTATAGCAGTGGGGTGGGTCACAGCATGAGTCACTGGAGAAAACAATGTTAGGCTCAAGGAAAAGTCTTGATTCTCTGCAGTGTTTCTGTTTACTCTCCATCATATATGTCTAATTCTTTTTTTTAAATTGTAAATATAAATATATGTTGTAAAAATGTATTTGTGACCAGTGTAAAATGTTGTATTTTTCCTAATTTGATTTTTTTATTGGGTTTTTCCCAGGAATTCACACATTCTGGGCTTCTTTTTGATTTCCTTCAAAGGTTCCTGGATTGAAAGGGTTATTGCAAAAAATCAATGAAAACCTGTAGGATTAGGACTTCTTCATCTTTTTTGCATTCACTAGCTGTAAACAACTGCAGCAGCAAGTTGTGATGGTTCATCCACTTCTGGACTTAGATCTTGTTCCAGAACATAAGTTTTGTGTCCACTTCTGTTTTACAGATCTGGCTGTTTTATATGCAAACTGTTGGTTCCTCAGCTGTCAGTCAGATGGACTTGGACTTCGATGGAAACAGCCCTAATTAGTTGTCTTTTATGCCACACTTGTTAGACAGCACTGTGTCTGTTCTTATTTTCCCCAAAATGGGTTTGCCCAAAATCCACTCAGGAAAGGATCAACAGCCAGAGAGATTCTGTTTGTTTGTAGTAAACAGACATGGTGAGGAACTGAGGGCCTACAGAGACTGTAAGATCTCTGCAATCAGGCAGTCGGTTCTCAACAGTCAATGATTTTACTGACTTGAGTAAAGCAGTGGTTTCATGTCTGCAGGGGACTGGCCCATGTGGGGATGATCAAAGCTATGCAAGATGAAGGCATCCCAATAGATGTCATTGGGGGCACCAGCATCGGTGCCTTCATCGGGGCCCTGTGGGCTGAGGAGAGGAACTTTGTTCGGTTCAAACAGAGGGCCCGAGAATGGTCTACGGTCAGTTTATGTTTCAATCAAAGATTTGTTTACTTTCATTCTCTCTCAGCCAGTCTAATGTAAATATCAGCTCTCTCTCTCTCTCTCTCTCTCTCTCTCTCTCTCTCTCTCTCTCTCTCTCTCTCTCTCTCTCTCTCTCTCTCTCTCTCTCTCTATCTATCTATCTTTGTTTCTTTCTTTCTTTCTTTGTCTCTGAGCTCTCTCTTCTCCTTCTTCTTCAGCAATCTCTGGTCATGCACATAATACACTGTGGGCCATAAACTGGGATGTCATCTCAAGGTCTCTTAAGTTTTCCCAAAGCTTAATTGTCAGGTCTACACATGTTGTTTCACAGCTCCGCTAAGAGAGGACAGTCTTGCTAAACATGTTCTGGAGTCTATGCACGAAAACACTGGCAGAGAGCTGTTTGGCTCATATCTAATTTATATGAGTGTTTGTTGAGTGTCCAGTGTGTGAATGAAAACACTGGCAGAGAGCTGTTTGGCTCATATCTAATTTATATGAGTGTTTGTTGAGTGTCCAGTGTGTGAATGAAAAACTGACTTTATCTGTTCTGGTCAGGTGTTTGAGGAAATCATTTTCATGATTATAACCTGTGTTGGTTTTCCAATCTGTTTCTGATTTCCTTTTAACAGGAGATTTGACTTCTAAAAAAGATAGTGGCTGGTGGATTTGTGGTTTGTTACTGCCTTCTTTGGCTAAAGCATCAGCGCTTTCATTGCCTTTGATGTCACAGTGAGATGGAATCCACCGCAGGTGACCTTCTGACAACATAGCAAGTTCCTTTGTTAGACTATGTGCTGTCAGTAGTTTTGGATTCTAGAGCGTATATGGCTGACAGTGAATTAGTCAGAAAAACCATCCTGCCTGCGGTAATTTGCAGCTTGTTCATATACTGTGCTGCTATCAAAAGGGCTGAGAGCTCTGCCTTGTAGTTAGAGCAAGTTCATCCGGTGGGGGCTGCCAGGGACACGCTAGTGGCATCTGGGTGTTTTATGTAAACACCTGCTCCACCATTTGTAGTTGCCTCTTTTGCTGATCAGTCTGTGTAGATTCTCGTCCAGCTGTCTGGGAACATGTTGTTGAGGTGTTCCACTGTGAATGCTCTCTTTACTAAATTTGGCTCAGCATCTTTATTTCCCAAGTCGGGATGGAAGCTGAAACGTTGAGTGTCAATGATTCAGAGTCCCAAAGATTGAAAATCAGGTCTTTGGGTGCATTTTATTGCTTAGTAATGAAGAGTATGACTTTCCTCATTATTTTGTTAGATGGTTTAGGCTTGTGTCCTTTAATTTTTTTTTTATACTGGCTGCCAGTTTTTTTGTGCAATGGTTCGCCATCCTCTTCATTTGTTTAGCATGTAGAATTGCTCTCGTCTTTCTGCTTTCTTCTGAGGGGTAAATGCTGGTGCCTTTTCTATTTCTACAATAGGTATAGATTGTATGGCTCTCAGAATGGTGCGCAGACATCAATTTTGCATGTTGTCTAGTACCTGTTTATTTGAATGAGCTGTTGTTATCCAAGACCATGATGCATATTTAAGAGTTGGTCTGTATACCTGCAGATGCATATTCTAGAGTTGGTCTGACTGTGCCAGTGTATACCTGCTTCATGATGCATATTCTAGAGTTGGTCTGACTGTGCCAGTGTATACCTGCTTCATGATGCAACTGTCCGCTCCCCAAGTGGTGCCTGCCAATTTCTTCATCACATTTTGTTTTCTCATGGCCATTTTGTTAGTTTCCAGTATGTGATGTTTCCATGTCAGACGACTGTCAAGCTTGACTCCCAGGAAGGTTGGAGTATTGGAGCCTGGAACATCATTATTATAAAATTTTAATGTGAATTTTTCTTCCTTTGTAGAGCGAGAAGAGTGTTGCTACAGTTTTGTTCTTGTTTACTTTGAGGCTAAATTCACGGGCCCAGTTTCTGACATTGTTCACACTTTCTTGGAGTTTTGATATGGCAGGTCCAATGAACTCAGAGGGGTACCACACAGCTAGGTAATTTGCATGAAGAGAATGTGATACATGTCTGGGTAAAGCTTGAGGTAGGTCGTTGATGTAGATCAGGAACAAGACTGGAGACAGTACACTGCGGTGTGGTATTCTTGCTCACAGCTTGAACCTAGGACTGTGTGAGCTGTCTCAGTCATGTTGTATTCTATCTGAAAACACTGGGTGATATGAGTTGATTAGCTCATGTTATTGTCATTGGTATTCCATTCATCATCATCAGACATTTCAGCCTTTGTCATGGGTGTGCAATTTCCTGACCATTCCATTCCACTTTTGCTTGTCTTCTGCTGCTCTCTTCAATTTCATTCATGTCTGCATGGATTAATAGATTTCTTCATAACTGTTTTGTAAATGTGTTCCTACCTGTTCATGGTGTATTTATTTTCTGTTAGGTCATGAACTCCTGGTGGAAGAAAATATGGGACCTGACCTATCCTTTTGCCTCCATGTTTACAGGTGAGCATTCTGTGTTAGTGTAACTCTTGTGCTCCTTTTGTTTTCTGTTTCTTCCTTCAGCTTCCTCCTGTTCTTGTATTGCCCTTTCATGCCAGCTGACATGTGGACTGTCATGATGTGTCCCCTGCGCCTTGTCACAACACTTGCTGCTCACTTCTGTGTGTCTGTGTCTTTGTTCACTAGTCTGATGGCATGTCTCCCCTGCTCCTTGTCACAACACTTGCTGCTCACTTCTGTGTGTCTGTGTCTTTGTTCACTAGTCTGATGGCATTTGTCCATGGCATGTGTCCCCTGCGCCTTGTCACAACACTTGCTGCTCACTTCTGTGTGTCTGTTCACTAGTCTGATGGCATGTCTCCCCTGCTCCTTGTCACAACACTTGCTGCTCACTTCTGTGTGTCTGTGTCTTTGTTCACTAGTCTGATGGCATGTGTCCCCTGCCCCTTGTCACAACACATGCTGCTCACTTCTGTGTGTTTGTTCACTAGTCTGATGGCATGTGTCCCCTGCCCCTTGTCACAACACTTGCTGCTCACTTCTGTGTGTCTGTGTCTTTGTTCACTAGTCTGATGGCATGTCTCCCCTGCTCCTTGTCACAACACTTGCTGCTCACTTCTGTGTGTCTGTATGTTTGTTCACTAGTCTGATGGCATTTGTCCATGGCATGTCTCCCCTGCCCCTTGTCACAACACTTATTGCTCACTTCTGTGTGTCTGTGTCTTTGTTCACTAGTCTGATGGCATTTGTCCATGGCATGTGTCCCCTGCGCCTTGTCACAACACTTGCTGCTCACTTCTGTGTGTCTGTTCACTAGTCTGATGGCATGTCTCCCCTGCGCCTTGTCACAACACTTGCTGCTCACTTCTGTGTGTCTGTGTCTTTGTTCACTAGTCTGATGGCATTTGTCCATGGCATGTGTCCCCTGCGCCTTGTCACAACACTTGCTGCTCACTTCTGTGTGTCTGTGTCTTTGTTCACTAGTCTGATGGCATTTGTCCATGGCATGTGTCCCCTGCTCCTTGTCACAACACTTGCTGCTCACTTCTGTGTGTCTGTGTCTTTGTTCACTAGTCTGATGGCATGTGTCCTCCTGCTCCTTGCCACAACACATGCTGCTCACTTCTGTGTGTTTGTTCACTAGTCTGATGGCATTTGTCCATGGCATGTCTCCCCTGCCCCTTGCCACAACACATGCTGCTCACTTCTGTGTGTCTGTCTGTCTGTTCACTAGTCTGATGGCATTTGTCCATGGCATGTCTCCCCTGCTCCTTGCCACAACACATGCTGCTCACTTCTGTGTGTCTGTCTGTCTGTTCACTAGTCTGATGGCATTTGTCCATGGCATGTCTCCCCTGCTCCTTGCCACAACACATGCTGCTCACTTCTGTGTGTCTGTGTGTTTGTTCACTAGTCTGATGGCATTTGTCCATGGCATGTCTCCCCTGCCCCTTGCCACAACACTTGCTGCTCACTTCTGTGTGTCTGTCTGTCTGTTCACTAGTCTGATGGCATTTGTCCATGGCATGTCTCCCCTGCTCCTTGCCACAACACATGCTGCTCACTTCTGTGTGTCTGTCTGTCTGTTCACTAGTCTGATGGCATTTGTCCATGGCATGTCTCCCCTGCTCCTTGCCACAACACATGCTGCTCACTTCTGTGTGTTTGTTCACTAGTCTGATGGCATTTGTCCATGGCATGTCTCCCCTGCCCCTTGCCACAACACATGCTGCTCACTTCTGTGTGTCTGTCTGTCTGTTCACTAGTCTGATGGCATTTGTCCATGGCATGTCTCCCCTGCCCCTTGCCACAACACATGCTGCTCACTTCTGTGTGTCTGTGTGTTTGTTCACTAGTCTGATGGCATTTGTCCATGGCATGTCTCCCCTGCCCCTTGCCACAACACTTGCTGCTCACTTCTGTGTGTCTGTCTGTCTGTTCACTAGTCTGATGGCATTTGTCCATGGCATGTCTCCCCTGCTCCTTGCCACAACACATGCTGCTCACTTCTGTGTGTCTGTGTGTTTGTTCACTAGTCTGATGGCATTTGTCCATGGCATGTCTCCCCTGCCCCTTGCCACAACACTTGCTGCTCACTTCTGTGTGTCTGTCTGTCTGTTCACTAGTCTGATGGCATTTGTCCATGGCATGTCTCCCCTGCCCCTTCCCACAACACTTGCTGCTCACTTCTGTGTGTCTATCTGTCTGTTCACTAGTCTGATGGCATTTGTCCATGGCATGTCTCCCCTGCCCCTTGCCACAACACTTGCTGCTCACTTTTGTGTGTCTGTGTGTTTGTTCACTAGTCTGATGGCATTTGTCCATGGCATGTCTCCCCTGCCCCTTGTCACAACACTTGCTGCTCACTTCTGTGTGTCTGTGTGTTTGTTTACTAGTCTGATGGCATTTGTCCATGGCATGTCTCCCCTGCCCCTTGTCACAACACTTGCTGCTCACTTCTGTGTGTCTGTGTGTTTGTTCACTAGTCTGATGGCATTTGTCCATGGCATGTCTCCCCTGCTCCTTGTCACAACACTTGCTGCTCACTTCTGTGTGTCTGTGTGTTTGTTTACTAGTCTGATGGCATTTGTCCATGGCATGTCTCCCCTGCTCCTTGTCACAACACTTACTGCTCACTTCTGTGTGTCTGTATGTTTGTTTACTAGTCTGATGGCATTTGTCCATGGCATGTCTCCCCTGCCCTTTGTCACAACACTTACTGCTCACTTCTGTGTGTCTGTATGTTTGTTCACTAGTCTGATGGCATTTGTCCATGGCATGATATCAGACATCCGGTGTCCCTTTCATTCCTTGTCTCAGGTGCCTTTGTCAGCTTTCATGGGCAATTATATCCTACCTGAACTTTATATTCTAGTATTGTCTTTGAACGTCCTTAATGTTTCCCTCTTGTTGTCTACATATGTAATGTTCCCCTCAAGTTGTCCATATATTGACTGTTGTTTTCAGGCTCAGCATTCAATGAGTCTATAGAGAATGTCTTCCATGACCGGCAGATTGAGGACCTGTGGATCCCTTACTTCTGCATCACAACCAACATCTCCAACTCCACCATGAGGGTCCACTCATCAGGTTGGTTGTTGGTCTAGGTCTGTGTCTCTGTCTCAGTTCAGTGTAGTACTTCTCATGGGACTGTCCTTGTGTATGTCTTTGTCTCAGTTCAGTGTAGTACTTCTCATGGGACTGTTATTGTCTATGTCTTTGTCTCAGTTCAGTTTAGTACTTCTCATGGGATTGTCATTGTCTATGTCTTTGTCTCAGTTTAGTGTAGTACTTCTCATGGGACTGTCATTGTCTAAGTCTTTGTCTCAGTTCAGTGTAGTACTTCTCATGGGACTGTTATTGTCTATGTCTTTGTCTCAGTTCAGTTTAGTACTTCTCATGGGATTGTCATTGTCTATGTCTTTGTCTCAGTTTAGTGTAGTACTTCTCATGGGACTGTCATTGTCTAAGTCTTTGTCTCAGTTCAGTGTAGTACTTCTCATGGGACTGTTATTGTGTATGTCTTTGTCTCAGTTCAGTGTAGTACTTCTCATGGGACTGTTATTGTCTATGTCTTTGTCTCAGTTCAGTTTAGTACTTCTCATGGGATTGTCATTGTCTATGTCTTTGTCTCAGTTTAGTGTAGTACTTCTCATGGGACTGTCATTGTCTAAGTCTTTGTCTCAGTTCAGTGTAGTACTTCTCATGGGACTGTCATTGTGTATGTCTTTGTCTCAGTTCAGTGTAGTACCTCTCATGGGACTGTCATTGTCTAAGTCTTTGTCTCAGTTCAGTTTAGTTCTTCTCATGGGATTGTTTTGTATGTCTTTGTCTCAGTTCAGTGTAGTACTTCGCATGGGACTGTCATTGTCTAGATCTTTGTCTCAGTTCAGGTTAGTTCTTCTCGTGGGACTGTCATTACTGCATCCGCTCCTTCCTGTATGTTTGGGAGATGAAGCCAAGACCAAGTGAGAAAATGTAGTCAGACAAACTGTGGCAACAACACCTTGAGCCAAATACCTTGGAAAGGAGAAGACTAAATGGTTTGGTCACCTTACTAGAATGCAACAACACCAGCTACTAGCACAGGCACTACACCTAAAGAATCTGATGTGAGAGCAAAGAGTGTGCAAAAGGAGATGGATTGATGACATTAAAGACAAAATAGATCTGCATGAAATAACCACGATCAGTGCCAGCTGCCAGCCATACAACACTTGACAGCAGACTGCTACATGTCATGATGGTGAAGTGCCAGTTGATGATGATGATGGTGCTGGCTGAGCATTGTGTAGTTCAGATCATTTTGTTTTGGTGTCATCAAGTCCATTTGTAGAATTGATTGATCCCATTAATGAGGATAGGATATCAGAGTAGCTGAATGCAACCACCTCAGAGAGGCATGTCACCACCTATCCGTAGTTTGCACACAGTTGATGTGTTGGCGGTCATACAGTCTGGATGGAAGTTATGGTCTGTTGTCCTGTTGTGTTTGAGTTAATTGTTAGCACCCTTCCTTTTAGGGGCTACTTTATGTCTAGATAGATATTCTACAGTATCTTCTTCTTCTTCGCATTCACTGGCTGTAAACTCTGGCGGAAAGTTGTGATTGTTTGTTTACGTCTGGACTCTCTAGTCCTGTTCCAGATCTTGAGTGTTGCATGCGCATCCAGACAGATCCAACTTATTTGTATACAGAGTATTTGTTCCTTGCCTCTCAGACAGATACACTTTGACTTCGAAAGAAGCTCTCAGTTAGTCAGCTCTTGTGGCATGCTTGAAGGTAGTCCGCAGCTCTATTCTTGTTTCCCCCATAATAGGTCCCCGGAACACAACAGCGACCACATTGTCTCGACTTGGACGTCAGCTGCTTCATAAGCATCACAATTATTACAGTTCTGAGTGTTGAAACAATGCTTAAAACGAGAACATGTACGGATCCAGTTTTCAGGGAGAGGGTGGTGGGCACTTTATAAATGGGGAGGGAAGGGGAGGGGGAGCAATTCATGGTGTCTGAGCTCCCAGGTTATAGCACTACTGCTGTCTTATTGAAAGTGGCTGGATTGATATCTAGCAAAAAGCTAAACAATGAACTGATGCTCAAAGACTTGGGATCACTGCACATCCACATCAATTACAATATTTGGGCATCATTTATCAGAAGTATTACAAGCAAGACAATAATATTTTAAACTGTTATTACAGAGGTGCTGACACAAAGAAAGAATAAGGGATAGCTCAATCCACTTACAGATTATTATTGGGGGGGGGGGGGGGGGGGGGGGGGGTTGTGTTTCCTCTAACAAATGTTCCTAATAACAAAGAGACACAGGTCTAGATTCCCCCAGAATGAATAATCAAACTATGATAAACCAGATGTTGATGAGTTGATTTGACATAGTTATTATATATGATTTCATGTACTATATTAGTTTACTAAATCAGTTGTCCAATGAAGTCTAGTGTGATGCAGTAAGCCTCCTTCCATATGCTGGTTGTCTGTGTTGAGCTACAGTCATTGAGCGGTCAACTCATAGAGTTTCTACTGTATATTTCAATCTAATATTGATTATGAGGAGCAGCTGGCCAAACAGTTAAGAACGCAAGGCTCTCATGCTGCAGGAGACCTGGCTTTCCAATCCTTGATAAGGTTGGAGATTTTTTCTGTCATGGCAAAAATAAAATCCTAACCTGCACAGCGCATAGGGACAGCCACTGGCTATGTGGTCTGAGATCTTTAGGCTCAAAGACACCCTGCCTAACCTGCACAGTGCATAGGCACAGCCACTGGCTATGTGGTCTGAAATCTTTAGGCTCAAGGACACCCTGCCTAAACTGCACAGCGCATAGGGACAGCCACTGGCTATGTGGTCTGAAATCTTTAGGCTCAAAAACACCCTGCCTAAACTGCACAGCGCATAGGGACAGCCACTGGCTATGTGGTCTGAGATCTTTAGGCTCAAAGACACCCTCTTTACAGTGCTCACAGCCACTGGCTATGTGGTCTGAAATCTTTAGGCTCAAAGACACCCTGCCTAACCTGCACAGTGCATAGGGACAGCCACTGGCTATGTGGTCTTAAATCTTTAGGCCCAAAGACTCCCTGCCTAAACTGGAGTAGTAGTAAATACATGCAGTATGACAGTAATTGATTAATTGTTAGATGTCTGTTACTAAAGTAATAAATACAACATGAAAT
This sequence comes from Candidula unifasciata, assembly GCA_905116865.2. Lineage (NCBI taxonomy): Eukaryota > Metazoa > Mollusca > Gastropoda > Stylommatophora > Geomitridae > Candidula > Candidula unifasciata. Next base: position 410,952 of record CAJHNH020000127.1, on the reverse strand, counting down.
GTACACAATGTTGATAGTCTATTCCCCCCTGCTGCTGACAGGTAGTCTGTGGCGTTACGTGCGTGCCAGCATGTCCCTGGCTGGCTATCTGCCCCCACTGTGTGACCCCGTGGATGGCCACCTGATCCTCGATGGAGGTTACGTCAATAACCTCCCAGGTACAGTGCAAACTTGTCTTCACTCATTACCTTGAAGTGGTTTTTAACTGTTCTGTCTTGCTTCTTCTCTCCCCTGGTAACATAGGAGATCTCTGGCGCTACGTGCGCGCCAGCATGTCTATCCACCCCTACCTCCCGCCACTCTGTGACCCTAACGACGGCCATTTGCTGCTAGATGGTGCTTATGTCAATAACGTTCCAGGTAGGAGATCCCCGCTAACGTTGTGCTCAGCTGCTGATTGCTTGCTAACATCCTGCTCGACATTACTGACTTTCTCGTGGCCATTACTGACGCTGTGTCAGGAATTACTGACAGCTGTTGTGGGTTACTGACAGTGTGTGGAGGATTACTGACAGTATGTGGAGGATTACTGACAGTATGTGGACAAATCTGTTGGGCTTTACTAACAATCTGTTTAACTGGCTTTACTAACAATCTGTTGGGCCTTACTAACAATCTGTTTAACTGGCTTTACTAACAATCTGTTAGGCCTTACTAACAATCTGTTGGGCTTTACTAACAATCTGTTTAACTGGCTTTACTAACAATCTGTTGGGCCTTACTAACAATCTGTTGGGCTTTACGAACAATCTGTTGGGCTTTACTAACAATCTGTTTAACTGGCTTTACTAACAATCTTTTTTGCCTTACTAACAATCTGTTAGGCCTTACTAACAATCTGTTGGGCCTTACTAACAATCTGTTGGGCTTTACTAACAATCTTTTGGGCTTTACTAACAATCTGTTGGGCCTTACTAACAATCTGTAAGCTTTACTAACAATCTGTTGGGCTTTACTAACAATCTGTTGGGCCTTACTAAAAATCTGTTAGGCTTTACTAACAATCTCTTGGGCTTTACTAACAATCTGTTGGGCCTTACTAAAAATCTGTTAGGCTTTACTAACAATCTCTTGGGCCTTACTAACAATCTGTTGGGCCTTACTAACAATCTCTTGGGCCTTACTAACAATCTCTTGGGCCTTACTAACAATCTCTTGGGCCTTACTAACAATCTGTTGGCCCTTACTAACAATCTGTTGGGCCTTACTAACAATCTGTTAGGCCTTACTAACAATCTGTTGGGCTTTACTAACAATCTGTTGGGCCTTACTAACAATCTGTTGGGCCTTACTAACAATCTGTTAGGCTTTACTAACAATCTGTTGGGCTGTACTAACAATCTGTTGGGCTTTACTAAGAATCTGTTGGGCTTTACTAACAATCTCTTGGGTTGTACTAACAATCTCTTGGGTGGTACTAACAATCTGCAGTCCTGTACTAATAGTTTGAAGCCCCTATATAACAACCTGCTTGCTGTTACTGATAATTCATTGTCAATGTATGTAGCTCTAGCTGGAGAAGTAGCAAGTTCAAATCCACTGACAAACATCAACTGTGAAGACACTTTCTGTCACAAGGACATAATTATGTCACAGTTCTGACCTCCTGATAGTGGATCGGATGCCTAATTTCTCAGATAAAAACAGTAATTAGTTAGACAGGTGGTGACCATCAGTGGTTGCTGATCTTAACGACAAGACTAACGGCCACTGTCCTGCCCAGAATGGCACAGTTTGGATACACTTAAGAGAGAATCTGTATCATATGTAGATCCTGGTATAGACATACTGAGTTGCTACAGAGTCTGTGTAAGAGACTAAAATCAACGGTGTGTGGTAAAGGGAAAAAATTGAGCACTTGCATTTGTGAAAACTGGATGTTGGCAGGCCAGAGTAAAGTAGCATACATGAGGTTAGGTGAAATGAAATTGTCTGTGGAGAAAGACTATAGTTCCAGCACGTGAAGAGAAACAATTTAGTTCCAATGCCTAAAGAGAAAGACTATAGTTCCAGCCCCTGAGGAGAAAGACTATAGTTCCAATGCCTGAAGAGAAAGACTATAGTTCCAATGCCTAAAGAGAAAGACTATAGTTCCAGTGCCTGAAGAGAAAGACTAGTTCCAATGCCTAAAGAGAAAGACTATAGTTCCAGTGCCTGAAGAGAAAGACTATAGTTCCAGCGCCTGAAGAGAAACAATGTAGTTTCAGTGCCTGAAGAGAAAGACTATAGTTCCAGTGCCTGAAGAGAAAGACTATTATAGTTCCAGTGCCTGAAGAGAAAGACTATTATAGTTCCAGTGCCTGAAGAGAAAGACTATAGTTCCAGTGCCTGAAGAGAAACAATGTGGTTGCAGTGCCTGAAAGAAAAGGCTTTAGGTCCAGCACCTGTAGAAAAACAATGTAGTTCCAGTGCCTGAAATAAAAGACTTTAGTTCCAGCGCCTGAAGAGAAAGACTGTAGTTCCAATGTCTGAAAGGAAAGACTGCAGCTCCAGTGCCTGAAGAGAAAGACTATAGTTCCAGTGCCTGAAGAGAAAGACTATAGTTCCAGTGCCTGAAGAGAAAGACTATAGTTCCAGTGCCTGAATAGAAAAACTATAGTTCCAGTGCCTGAAGAGAAAGACTATAGTTCCAGTGCCTGAAGAGAAAGACTATAGTTCCAGTGCCTGAAGAGAAAGACTATAGTTCCAGCGCCTGAAGAGAAAGGCTATAGTTCCACCTGTAATGCCTGAGAAAAGACTATAGTTCCCAGTGCCTGAAGAGAAAGACTATAGTTCCAGCGCCTGAAGAGAAAGACTGTAGTTCCAGTGCCTGAAAGGAAAAAAAGACTATAGTTCCAGTGCCTGAAGAGAAAGACTATAGTTCTCAGCGCCTGAAGAGAAAGACTAGTAAAGTTCCAATGTAATGGCTAGATAGAAACAATGTGGAAGAGAAAGAAAGACTTAGTTCCAGCGCCTGAAAGAGAAAGACTATAGTTCCAGTGCCTGAAGAGAAAGACTATAGAAAGACAATAGTGCCTGAAGAGAAAAGACTATAGTTCCAGTGCCTGAAGAGAAAGACCAGTGCCTGAAGAGAAAGACTATAGTTCCAGGCACCTGAAGAGAAAGACTATATAGTTCCAGCGCCTGAAAAGAAAGACTAGCTCCAGTGCCTGAAGAAAGACTATAGTTCCAGGGCCTGGATAGAGAAAGACTGTAGTTCCAGTGCCTGAAGAGAAAAGAATAGTTCCAGTGCCTGAAGAGAAAGACTGTAGTTCCAGTGCCTGAAGAAAAGACTATAGTTCCAGTGCCTGAAGAGAAAGACAATAGTTCCAGTGCCTGAAGAGAAAGACTATAGTTCCAGTGCCTGAAGAGAAAGACTATAGTTCCAGTGCCTGAAGAGAAAGACTATAGTTCCAGCCACCTGAAGAGAAAGACTATAGTTCCAGTGCCTGAAGAGAAAAGACTGTAGCTCCAGTGCCTGAAAGAAAGACTATAGTTCCAGTGCCTGAAGAGAAAAGACTATAGTTCCTGCCTGAAGAGAAGAGAAGACTATAGTTCCAGTGCCTGAAGGGTAAGACTATAGTTCCAGTGCCTGAAGAGAAAGACTATAGTTCCAGTGCCTGAAGGGTAAGACTATAGTTCCAGTGCCTGAAGAGAAAGACTATAGTTCTGGCGCCTGAAGAGAAAGACTATAGTTCCAGTGCCAAGAAAGACTATAGTTTCTGCGCCTGAAGAGAGACTATAGTTCCAGTGCCTGAAGAGAAAGACTATAGTTCCAGGCGCCTGAAGAGAAAGACTAGTAAAGAAACAATGTAATTCCAGGGCCTGAATAGAAACGATGTGGTTGCAGTGCCTAAAAGAAAAGACTTCAGTTCCAGCGCCTGAAGAAAAACAATCTAGCTCCAGTGCCTGAAAGAAAAGACTTTAGTTCCAGTGCCTGAAGAGAAAGACTCGTTCCATTGCCTGAAAGAAAAGACTGTAGTTCCAGTGCCTGAAGAGAAAGACTAGTTCCAGTGCCTGAAGAGAAAGACTATAGTTCCAGTGCCTGAAGAGAAAGACTATAGTTCCAGTGCCTGAAGAGAAAGACTATAGTTCCAGCGCCTGAAGAGAAAGACTATAGTTCCAGGGCCTGAAGAGAAAGACTATAGTTCCAGTGCCTGAAGAGAAAGACTATAGTTCCAGCGCCTGAAGAGAAAGACTATAGTTTCCAGTGCCTGAAGAGAAAGACAATAGTTCCAGCGCCTGAAGAGAAAGACTAGTAAAAGAAAAACAATGTAATTCAAGGGCCTGGATAGAAACGATGTGGTTGCAGTGCCTAAAAGAAAAGACTTCAGTTCCAGCGCCTGAAGAGAAAGACTGTAGTTCCAGTGCCTGAAAGAAAAGACTGTAGCTCCAGTGCCTGAAGAGAAAGACAATAGTTCCAGTGCCTGAAGAGAAAGACTATAGTTCCAGTGCCTGGAGAGAAAGACTATAGTTCCAGTGCCTGAAGAGAAAGACTATAGTTCCGGCGCCTGAAGAGAAAGACTATAGTTCCAGTGCCTGAAAGAAAAGACTGTAGCTCCAGTGCCTGAAGAGAAAGACTATAGTTCCGGTGCCTGAAGAGAAAGACTATAGTTCCAGGGCCTGAAGAGAAAGACTATAGTTCCAGTGCCTGAAGGGTAAGACTATAGTTCCAGTGCCTGAAGAGAAAGACTATAGTTCCAGTGCCTGAAGGGTAAGACTATAGTTCCAGTGCCTGAAGAGAAAGACTATAGTTCCAGTGCCTGAAGAGAAAGACTATAGCTCTGGCGCCTGAAGAGAAAGACTATAGTTCTGGCGCCTGAAGAGAAAGACTATAGTTCCAGTGCCTGAAGAGAAAGACTATAGTTCCGGCGCCTGAAGAGAAAGACTATAGTTCCAGTGCCTGAAGAGAAAGACTAAAGTTCCGGCGCCTAAAGAGAAAGACTAGTAAAGAAACAATGTAATTCCAGGGCCTGAATAGAAACGATGTGGTTGCAGTGCCTAAAAGAAAAGACTTCAGTTCCAGCGCCTGAAGAAAAACAATCTAGCTCCAGTGCCTGAAAGAAAAGACTTTAGTTCCAGTGCCTGAAGAGAAAGACTAGTTCCATTGCCTGAAGAGAAAGACAATAGTTCTATTGCCTGAAAGAAAAGACTTTAGTTCCAGTGCCTGAAGAGAAAGACTAGTTCCATTGCCTGAAAGAAAAGACTGTAGTTCCAGTGCCTGAAGAGAAAGACTAGTTCCATTGCCTGAAGAGAAAGACAATAGTTCCAGTGCCTGAAGAGAAAGACTAGTTCCATTGCCTGAAAGAAAAGACTGTAGCTCCAGTGCCTGAAGAGAAGGACTGTAAATCTGGTGTCTGAAGAGAAAACTGGAGCTCCAGTGCCTGAAGAGTACTGTAGTACTGGTGCATAGCTTCATTGTGAATCCAACCATTAGTCAGTCAACCTATCTTTGCATCTTGTCTATGTATCTTTTCTGCGTGTTTATTATTCTAGTTATGAATTGGTAGTCCTTAACATCTACTAATCCTCTCTAACATTTAGAGCCCCTCTTACTGTGTTATCCATGTGTGCTAATAGTTTTTGTGTGTCTAATCTTTCATGATATTCTACATGTCTTTATCAGTAACAGTTCAGTGATTCAGATTCAGTAAATGTCTTATTAACAATTCAAGTGACCTTTTTTCTTTTAACATGTTCACTTATAGTTTCCTAGGCCATGCTCTGACTGACTGTGGACCTGTCCATATTAACTGACCTTGTCATTGACAGTCCTTATACCCATGCAGTCTGCCTGTCTTTACTGATCATTGACTGGCTGTCCAGTATTCTGGTTCTGCTTACAGTCTCCTAGCACAATCCTCTGTGTGCCTGTTGTATTTTTGTCATTGTTTAGGTTTGATGCTAGAATCTGGAGATGGATCTAACCAGAGATTAAGAGTTTTCAGTGTTTGCTTTCATTGCTCTGTTGATATGGGCTCAACACTGACTACTTGTCTCTGTGAACTGGTTCACCGCAAGTTTTTGAAGCTTCAGGAGGTCTCTAACATGACTGTATTATCAGAAAAAAGGTTCATAGTAGGAGTGGAAAAGTCAGTGATGTGGACACAATTGTGTACAGTCATACGTTGGGTTCTGGGTGCGCAGAGCTTATGTCAAGAGCTGTGAGCACAGAAACAAGGCCAGAAATACAGCTGAAACATCTCTTCTACTCACTGAGTCAGGAGACACACTGGTGCTGTAGTGGCTAAATGTTTACCTCTAGTTCTCAACATCTAGGAATAACATTCACGAGTCAGACTTTTTTATTTATTTTTTAGATAATTAGTGTGGCTGCTAGGTTGACGACCCAGCTTAAAAGGTGCTAGATAATCATTGTAGCTGCTAGGTTGACGACCCAGCTTAAAAAGGTGCTAGATAATCATTGTAGCTGCTAGGTTGACGACCCAGCTTAAAAAGGTGCTAGATAATCAGTGTGGCTGCTACGTTGACGACCCAGCTTAAAAAGGTGCTAGATAATCAGTGTGGCTGCTAGGTTGACGACCCAGCTTAAAAAAGGTGCTAGATAAAGTACTTGGGCAAGTAAAGGCGGTTAGGAAGTATGAGTCAAGCATCATATGCCCAGTGGTGCCATTGGCATCAAACAGATTTGTTTCTGTTTGTTCTTGACTTCCTCATCAAGTCTGCACCTCAATGAGTCAGCACATTGGGATTTAGTCCGGGAGTTGTGGAAAGACATGATCACCTGTACCATTTGGCAAGGCACTTGATGATAGTGAGGCTACTGTTGGGGATAAAACTCTAGATCACTGTGGCCGTGGATGTGGGCAGCCACTACACAATCTTGGTGCATGTTAGGGGAGGTAGACATTGATGTTGGGGATCTGTGGCCTCTACACAATCTTGGTGCATGTTAGGGGAGGTAGACATTGATGTTGGGGATCTGTGGCCACTACACAATCTTGGTGCATGTTAGGGGAGGTAGACATTGATGTTGGGGATCTGTGACCTCTACACAATCTTGGTGCATGTTAGGGGAGGTAGACATTGATGTTGGGGATCTGTGACCTCTACACAATCTTGGTGCATGTTAGGGGAGGTAGACATTGATGTTGGGGATCTGTGACCTCTACACAATCTTGGTGCATGTTAGGGAAGGTAGACATTGATGTTGGGGATCTGTGACCTCTACACAATCTTGGTGCATGTTAGGGGAGGTAGACATTGATGTTGGGGATCTGTGACCTCTACACAATCTTGGTGCATGTTAGGGAAGGTAGACATTGATGTTGGGGATCTGTGACCTCTACACAATCTTGGTGCATGTTAGGGAAGGTAGACATTGATGTTGGGGATATGTGACCTCTACACAATCTTGGTGCATGTTAGGGGAGGTAGACATTGATGTTGGGGATCTGTGACCTCTACACAATCTTGGTGCATGTTAGGGGAGGTAGACATTGATGTTGGGGATCTGTGACCTCTACACAATCTTGGTGCATGATAGGGGAAGATAGACATTGATGTTGGGGATCTGTGACCTCTACACAATCTTGGTGCATGATAGGGGAGGTAGACATTGATGTTGGGGATCTGTGACCAGGACAATCTTGGTCTGCATGTTAGGGGGAGTAGACATTGGTTTTTGTGACCTCTACACAATCTTGGTGCATGTTATTGATGTTGGGGATCTGTGGCCACTACACAATCTTGGTGGCATGTTAGGGAAGGTAGACATTGATCTTGGGGATGTGCATACACAATCTTAGGCATGTTAGGGGAGGTAGACATTGATGTTGGGGATCTGTGGACCTGTACACAATCTTGGTGCATGTTAGGGAAGGTAGATCTTGGGGATATGAGACAATCTTGATGCATGTTAGGGTAGGTAGACATTTGATGTTGGGGATCTGTGGCCACTACACAATCTTGGTGCATGTTAGGGAAGGTAGACATTGATATCTGTTGGGGATCTGTCTCTTCTTCTTACCTATACACAATTCTTGCCACTACACAATCTTGGTGCATGTTAGGGAAGGTAGACATTGATGTTGGGGATCTGTGGCCACTACACAATCTTGGTGCATGTTAGGGGAGGTAGCATCCCTGTGGCCACTACACAATCAAGGGAAGGTGATGTTGTTGTATCTGTGGTCTCTACAACTTTCAGTGGGTTAGGGGAGGTAGACATTGATGTTGGGGATCTGTGGATGGTACACTATCTTGGTGCATGATCACTTGAGGTAGACATCTTTGTGGATCTGTGACCTCTACACAATCTTGGTGCATGATAGGGGAGGTAGACATTGATGTTGGGGATCTGTGGCCAGACACAATCTTGTGTGCATGTCTCTCTCTGGGGATGGTAGACATAGATGTTGGGGATCACTGTGGCCACTACACATCTTGGTGCATGTTAGGGAAGCTAGACATGATGATGTTGGGATCTGTGGCCACTACACTAGGTTGGTGCATGTTAGGGAAGCTAGACAGTTGATGTGTGGGGTCTCTCTCATGTCGCAAAATTTTCTAGGTTGGTCTGCTGTACTCAAATCTATGTAAGGCCTGCAGTTCCCCCCCCCCTTCCCCAATCAGTGTTGTTGTAGCTGTGGTCTCTAGAACTTTCAGACAGTTTTAAGTGGAAGTCTTTCTCTGTAGATGGTAGACTAGGTTGGTCTGGATCACTTGCAGACAGTCTTGTGTGGAAGTCTCTGTGGATGATAGACTAGGTTGGTCTATAGCACTTGCAGACAGTCTTGTGTGGAAGTTTCTCTCTGTGGATGATAGACTAGGTTGGTCTGGATCACTTGCAGACAGTCTTGTGTGGAAGTCTCTCTCTGTGGATGATAGACTAGGTTGGTCTATAGCACTTGCAGACATTCTTAAGTGGAAGTCTTTCTCTGTGGATGATAGACTAGGTTGGTCTGGAGCACTTCCAGACAGTCTTAAGTGGAAGTCTCTCTCTGTGGATGATAGACTAGGTTGGTCTGGATCACTATAAGACAGTCTTGTGTGGAAGTCTCTCTCTGTGGATGATAGACTAGGTTGGTCTGGAGCACTTGCAGACAGTCTTAAGTGGAAGTCTCTCTCTGTGGATGGTAGACTAGGTTGGTCTGGAGCACTTGCAGACAGTCTTGTGTGGAAGTCTTTCTCTGTGGATGATAGACTAGGTTGGTCTGGAGCACTTCCAGACAGTCTTAAGTGGAAGTCTTTCTCTGTGGATGATAGACAAGGTTGGTCTGGAGCACTTCCAGACAGTTTTGTGCGGAAGTCTCTCTCTGTAGATGATAGACTAGGTTGGTCTGGATCACTTGCAGACAGTCTTTGTGTGGAAGTCTCTACTTCCAGATCGCTGACACACATACAATGATTAAATTAAAATACACCATCCATGTCTTGTGTTGCATCTTTGCTTCTAGATGAGACCTGGAAAACTTCATATATATTTCCCAATAACTCTTGACATGGGTACAGACTCCAGATAAGACAGTTTGAGGATTCTAGACATGATCGTGTACAGACTCCAGACAAGACAGTTTGAGGATTCTAGACATGATCATGTACAGACTCCAGACAAGACAGTTTGAGGATTCTAGACATGATCATGTACAGACTCCAGACAAGACAGTTTGAGAATTCTAGACATGATCATGTACAGACTCCAGACAAGACAATCTGAGGATCCCAGACATGATCATGTACAGATTCTAGACAAGACAGTCTGCAGGTCCCTTAAATAGTCCTCTAAAGACTGAAAACAAGACAGTCTGCAGGTCCCAGAGGATCATGCACAGACTCCAGACAAGACAGTCTACATATTCCAGACCTGATCATGTACAGACTCCAGACAAGACAGTCTACATATTCCAGACCTGATCACGTACAGACAAGACAGTCCTCATGGTACTAGTTATGATAGAGCTGGTCAAGTCTGAGACAAGCCTTGACCGTGTCAGCACTGACAGACTTGTCATCTCTAGGTACCTGACATGACAGAGATCCAGTCCCGGCTGCCATGTCAGCACTGACAGACTTGTCATCTCTAGGTACCTGACATGACAGAGATCCAGTCCCGGCTGCCATGTCAGCACTGACAGACTTGTCATCTCTAGGTACCTGACATGACAGAGATCCAGTCCCAGCTGCCATGTCAGCACTGACAGACTTGTCATCTCTAGGTACCTGACATGACAGAGATCCAGTCCCAGCTGCCATGTCAGCACTGACAGACTTGTCATCTCTAGGTACCTGACATGACAGAGATCCAGTCCCAGCTGCCATGTCAGCACTGACAGACTTGTCATCTCTGGGTACCTGACATGACAGAGATCCAGTCCCAGCTGCCATGTCAGCACTGACAGACTTGTCATCTCTAGGTACCTGACATGACAGAGATCCAGTCCCAGCTGCCATGTCAGCACTGACAGACTTGTCATCTCTAGGTACCTGACATGACAGAGATCCAGTCTCGGCTGGCTTATGTGTCCTGTGTGCGGCAGCTAGAAGTGGTGAAGAACTCAGACTACTGCGAGTACATCAGGCCACCTATAGACAGATATGGTACCCTGCAGTTTGGCAGTTTTGATGATATTGCAGTAAGTGTGTGTGTGTGTGTTTCTATGTGGTTGGACATCATGTAGGAGATCTTCAGATTAATCTTGTAGCCCTCATTTTCTAATGCAGTGTCAATACATAAGAGTTGGGATGATCCTGTTGAGCTGGGTCAGTCTGTAGAGTTGAGAAGATTTCTCCATTCCTCTCTAACTCTAACGTTTCTACCTCTTTATCTTTCTATCTGATCCACTCCCTGCTTCTCTCCATGTCTTCCTCCCTCTCATTCATGCCCTCTGTCTCCCCTGTCTTCTTCCTCCCTCCTTCTCCCTAGTTCCCTCTCTGTGTCTCCCCCCCCTCCCCTCTTTCTCCCATGTTCCCTCTGGTTCCCCATGTATGTTTGTATGCATTTGTGTGCTTATATTTCATACATGAGTCATTATCTGAGGTTCCAGCTTTATTGCAGATGAATCACCTCCTTACTGCCCAGTTTCTGTGCCGGTGGAAATCATACACAAGTCCTTCATTGCCCCATTTGAAATAAGACAGTCCTAGTAAAATCTTAAAGCTCACACATGAAAAGTAAATATATAAGGCAGTCACCAGATGTGCTAACACTAACAGTCTCCCACAAGAATTACAGCTTACTGTTCATACAAACAATTAGTTATGAAAGCTGACATTTGCTCATGCAAAACTGCATAAGTACTCACCATTCTTAACATAATCTGCCGCCCATCATTTTTTATTATAGTTCAAATAACAAAACTGCTACCAACACAGATGAGAAAAACATTTAACATGAAATCCGTAGCTTACAGTGTCACACCAAGCACTCCACTCAGTAGCTGGGCATTGCAACCTTTGGACTGCCAGTCTAGAAATGGGATATTGTATCAGTACACCGGGGCTAGAAACAGACAATGTTTCAAAGCATCACTAGCTAGCTGGCCTGTACCCCATTTTTGACCAGACACTTATAGCACATATTCCCATGTTATGTAAATGTGAACTGAACTCTTTCTCTCTCTCTCTCCCGCTCTGTCTGTAGGAGACTGGCTACCACCATGGGAAGACTCTGTTCTCTGCCTGGAACAAGGGGGGACTCCTGGAGAAGCTCTTCCAGGAGACTGAGCCTCCGTCTAATGAAGCCCGCTACCGTGCTGAGAGAAACATTCCAAAAGTTAGTCAGTCCTTGACCGTGTCATCTTTACAGTTGCTTTAATCACATGACTTAGTTGAATCATGGATGCTTGATTCTTGAAGCCTGGTTTGTTACATATACCTGAGAGCTGAACAGTCAGCAAACAAGCTGGGCAAACATGGTGGATGGTGAAGAGAACAGGAAGAGATGGTGCTTCAGGGAAATGACAAAAATACCATATATGGATGAATGTTTGAGTGAGGCCATTCTGCAGACTGCAAATTGATATGGGAAATTATACATAAACAATCAATGTATGAGGAGAAATCAGCTTGATAACATGTCCACAAGAGGCTTACTGTGTGGGAACTCAGCAAAGAGAAACAAAGACCAGGAGATAACAGTTTGATGACTTGTCCACATGGTACAGTTGGGACGGGACCTGCTCTATGACTGGTGATCATGTGAGGGGGGTGAGCTTGGTCTTTGATGGTGGTGATCATCTTTTTAGTTGCATCTTTACAAATGATTGTAGAAAATCACAATAGTTGAATCAAATAAATGTTGTTGAATCTGTACAATTGATTGAATCAATTAATTTCAATTGAATTTTTAGTTTATCATTTCAGATCATTTGAGTTCAATCTTAACCATAGGTTGAATCAAATGATTTTATTTAATATTTAGAGTTGGTTGAATCAAATAATGTTAACTGAATCTATAGTTTGTTGAATCAGATTATTTTAACTGAATCAGGTAAGCTTTTTTGAATTGTCTCTGTTTGATTTTTTTTTTTTTTATCACATAATTCTAATTGAATCTTTAAAATGAGTTAAATCAAAGTATTGACATTCATTCCTAATTGTTTGAAACTTGTCGTTTATGCAACTGTTTTAGCCAGGTAATTTTACTGAGGCTTTATAACTGTTTGTAGCTGATGATTTGCTTGATTTTGGCTCAGGGTATTTGACTGTTCAAAATTTATTCCCTTGTGAGATGGCATTCTTAGACATTGAAAGTCTGTGGAATTTCTCATGCCAGACATACAAGACTGCACATAGGGTCTTTATTTGTTTTCATACGCAAGGGTAGGGGTAGTACCTGTAGAGGTAGTACCTGCAAGGGTAGGGGTAGTACCTGCAAGGGTAGGGGTAGTACCTGCAAGGGTAGGGGTAGTACCTGCAAGGGTGGAGGTAGTACCTGCAAGGGTGGAGGTAGTACCTGTAGAGGTATTACCTGCAAGAGTGGAGGTAGTACCTGCAAGGGTGGAGGTAGTACCTGTAGAGGTAGTACCTGCAAGGGTGGAGGTAGTACCTGCAAGGATGGAGGTAGTACCTGTAGAGGTAGTACCTGCAAGGGTGGAGGGAGTACCTGCAAGGGTGGAGGGAGTACCTGCAAGGGTAAGGGTAGTACTTTCAAGGGTAGAGGTAGTACCTGCAAGGCTAGGGGTAGTACCTGCAAGGGTGGAGGTGGTACCTGCAAGGGTAGAGGTAGTACCTGCAAGGGTGGAGGTAGTACCTGCAAGGGTAGAGGTAGTACCACCAAATCTGGCTAACATATCCAGGGATCTAATGCCTAAACCATAGCCCCCACATCAGTGCCACCATAATTGTGTTAACATCCTAACATCTGGTCTTATCTCTGCCCCGTCACTATCACCACTTTGCTCAGAGCCATGTCCCAGGGATGGCTTACTTCACAGACCTGGCAGAGCAAGTCTCCAGGATTGAGAAACCCAGGAATAACACATTCTACCCCTCTGAGGACGGTTAGTTTATGTATGTGTGGATGTGAGGTAGAGAGCCACTGAGAGATACCTATAGGTTAGTTTATGTATGTGTGGCTGTGAGGGTGGTGGTAGTACCTGTAAGTGGTGTGAGGTAGTACCTGCAAGGGTGGAGGTAGTACCTGCAAGGGTGGTTAGTTTAGTACCTGCAAGGGTAGGGGTAGTACCTGCAAGTTTATGTAGGGGATGTGAGGGAGTACCTGCAAGGTTAGTTTAGAGTGTAGCTGTGACCACCAAATCTAGGTTAACATATCCAGGGATCTTATGCCTAATAAGTATAGCCCCCACATCAGTTTGAGCCACAATAATTGTAGTTAACATCCTAACATCTGGTCTTATCTATGCCCCGTCACTATCACCATGTGCTCAGAGCCATAAGTCCCAGGGATGGCTTGTGACTTCACCAGTGAGAGATGGCAGAGCAAGTCTCCAGGATTGAGGAGAGAGCCCAGGAATAACAGGTTAGTTTCTGTATGGTTCTGAGGGAGAGAGCTGAGGACGGTTAGTTTATGTATGTGTGGTTGTGAGGGAGAGAGCCACTGAGAGATATGTATAGGTTAGTTTATGTATGTGTGGTTGTGAGGGAGAGAGCCACTGAGAGATAAGTATAGGTTAGTTTATGTATGTGTGGTTGTGAGGGAGAGAGCCACTGAGAGGCAAATTATAGGTTAGTTTATGTATGTGTGGTTGTGAGGGAGAGAGCCACTGAGAGATAATTATAGGTTAGTTTATGTATGTGTGGTTGTGAGGGAGAGCCACTGAGAGATAAGTATAAACTTACTGTCTCTTTATCTTTATCATGTATTAATTCAGGATCCTTCCAGTCCACCTTTTGACCTTGTCTATCCACATGTATTGTCTTTCTCTTACTGACTGACTGACTGACTGACTGACTTACTGACTGACTTACTGACTGACTTACTGACTGACTGACTTACTGACTGACTGACTGACTGACTGACTGACTACTTTCTTTGCATTGTTTCCTCTAATGTATCCAGAAACTATCCGTGTACCTAATCTAATTAATTACCTTTTTATATGTCTTCAGTCTAATTTAGTTTTCTTCAGTCTGGATGTTTACACAACTTTATTTTTAATTATGTATGTATCCTTCTTCTCATTTCCTGCTGTTGCCCCTGCTGTCCTGTGTATGGCCACAGTTAGGCATCTTCTGTTGTGTCCTCGTCGTTTGCTCATTATCATCACATGAAACCCTACTTGAGTCAAAACAACCAGACTCCAAAAAAACAAAACTGTGCACAAAATGCACAACAGACAGGAAGGACAAGAAATGCACACATACAACCACATGTTTGAGTGAAAACATTGCCTTCTATTTGTTCACATCTGTTTCCTTTCATCTGTAAAGCTTTGTGGTCATAGTTTTTTTTACCGTGTTTTTTTTTTTCACTTAACTACCTACTTCTTGATGTTAATTCACTTGGATATTCAGATGGCAGTTCTGTATGCCAAGCAAACACAGAGATAGAAATGATGATGTGCACTGGCAAGGCAACAGCTATTTGTAAAAGTCTGAACACGATATGAAACTCTCAATTGCAGTTTTAAAACCAAGCTGCATATTTTTAATTGCAGTGTAATTTGAGTTTGAGCATGTGACAGTTGGAGAACCATTAAAGACGTGGAACAAAAGTTGAATACATTCAAAAACACTTGTCTGAGGAACTTGATGAACATTCATTGTAATAAATTCAGGAAGGTGAAGAAATCATTGAACTGTCTCAATGGTGATGCATCATCAGTTATAAGAAGTCAAAGCAGATGGTAATATATTGGATAGATCTTGAGGGGGAAAGGGGCAGTGAACCACCAAACAGGCACTGGAATGGGAAACACATGGACTAAGGAAACAAGGATTTCCAAGAGATGGCCTGGGGTGAGCATTGAAAGAGGACTGCACTGGATTGCATCCGTGGTACAGAAAGGATTCAAGGGCAGTTGACTATATAATGAGAGGAGAGACATTGGAGAACATCGTGACAACTGGAAAGATCAGTGGAAAAAGGGATAGAGGCAACCCCCCACCCCCCCCCCCCACCCCCTTTTCGCTTTGTCTCGTGTTGCCCAAGCAAACTTGTGCCTTGCAACCCGGGAACTTTCCTAATTCTAGTAACCAGTCAGACCCCTTATTATATTCCTATATTTAGCACCATTACAGGCATCCAAATCTAGAGCTATGGGAGTATTGAGGATCTAGTGTGTCCATCAGGTTGTTATAGTAGTGAAATTCTGCAGACATTTTCAAAGCTGATGTTGTTCTGAAAGCATATTGCAAGCAGCCTGAAGGAAACTTCAGATTGACAACAGCAATGTATATTAATGATCCGCCTGTCAACAGTTTTATTGGGTTTGTTTCACTCAGATTCTGACGAGGAAGTTATCTATGAGAATGATGAGGACGAAGAGCTCGGCCACATGCTAGACCGGTTGAGAGAAGAGGAAGTGTTTGCTCACACGGATGGAGATGACGATGCCCGTGAAGATGGTGCAGAAAAGTCTAGTGGCAGAAGACAGGTGAAGTGTTCTACTTGCTACACTTATTGTTTTGGGAGTAGGTTTTCTCATTTTTATATTCAGCCTCACCCTGGGTAATAATTTGTTTCCATCTGGGCAACAGTTTGTTTTACCCTGGGTAATGATTTGTTTCAGCTTGAGCAACAGTTTATTTTACCCTGGGTAATGATTTGTTTCAGCTTGGGGAAATGTATTTAGCTTGGGCAGCAGTCTGTTGATGACTTTATAGTTCTTTCATAATCACTTGACATTTCTGATGTCATCAGCTTATATGTAGATATATATTTGTGTCATAATCAGTTGTCATCTCACTGACACCAGGTTGTAGACAGTGTTGTGGTGTTCTGTATTTGTCTGGCACTTCTCGTGTGATGTATTTGTTCATTATGTTGGCAGGTTGCAGCTTCTGTCATAATGACTTTACATTTCAGATTTCATGTGGACATATTTATATGTAATGAGTACATATGGAGGTAATGGGAATATCAGAATATAATGATATCTGGATATCATAGGGATTATTTAGATGATATGGGAATATGGAAGCTGAAATATTTATGTCATATCAAGCACCACAGAATAGCAGAAGGCATGGTACCAGAAACAAGGGGCAGGGACCGACCAACACGAAGATGGGCACAGGATATAAGTGATTCCTTGAACATGAGAGTACATGTGGCAGGAGAACAATGAGAGACTGAGTTTCTTTCAGGTAAACCGAGATGAGAGCAGTGTTCTGCAAAGGACCTGCTACATGATTAATGGGAATATCCTAATGTAACTGTAATAACTAGATATAATAGGATTATCTGGTATCTGGATATAATGGGAATATCTGGATGTAATGGTATTATCTTTTTTATAGTGGGAATATCTAGATAAAATGGGATTATCTGGACCTAATGGGAATATCTAGATATAATAAGAATCTAGATATAATGGGAATGTCTGGATATAAAGGGAAAAGCTGTATATAATGGGACTATCTGGACCTAATGGGAATATCTGTATATAATAGGTATATCCTGATGTAACTGTATATCTGGATATAGTGAGATTATCTTTATATAATGATAATATCTGGATGTAATGGGAATATCTGGATGTAATAGAAATCCCCAAATGTAATAAGAATATCTGGATATAATTGGGATATCTGGATAAAATGATAATATATGTATATTATGGGATTATCGGGACCTAATGGGAATATCTGGATGTAATGTAGAAATCCCCATATAATGTAATAACCAATATCTGGGGAATGTCCAGAATTGGGATATCTGGATAAAATGTCCAGATATATGGGAATATTTGTATATTGGGAATGGATTATCTGTATATAATGGACCTATAATGGGAATATCTGTATATAATGGGAATGTCCAGATATAATGGGAATATCTGTATATAATGGGAATGTCCAGATATAATGGGAATATCTGTATATAATGGGAATGTCCAGATATAATGGGAATATTTGTATATAATGGGAATGTCCAGATATAATGGGAATATTTGTATATAATGGGAATGTCCAGATATAATGGGAATGGATATATATATGTATATAATGGGAATGTCCAGATATAATGGGAATATAATGGGAATATATATAATGGGAATGTCCAGATATAATGGGAATATTTGTATATAAGGGGAATGTCCAGATATAATGGGAATATCTGTATATAATGGGAATGTCCAGATATAATGGGAATATTTGTATATAATGGGAATGTCCAGATATAATGGGGTTATCTGTGTGTCACAAACATCTCCAATGCTTTCAGTTGTTTTTTTTTACATCAAATAACCGGATCCACTTGAAACAGTCTCATTGCCTGACCATCTTTGTATTTGGTACTTGTCCCCAAGTAGTGAGTGTTCTCTGTTGTTTGTTTCAGGCAGCAGCCCACATATGATCTGGCAAGGAGACATCAGTGTCTGCCACCTCAGGGGCACAGTCTGTGGTTGTACATACACATGTTGGCTGTGACTTGTGGACCTGGTGCTAGTCCCATTTTATTTCCATTTGTTTTTAAATAGAAGTGGATTTCTAGGTTGATCTAGCTTAACATGGGTACCAGAAACGTTATGGGAACAAGGCAGCTGGCATGATAGTGAAACAAAACCAAATCTGTTAATTGCCAGTAGGTCTGTAAAACAAAATATGGAGGTATGCCATGTACGTAGTACACTTCAAGGGGTGCCCTGCACTGTACTGACTAGGTAATCCAGGTACTTCCATAGTGAGAATTTTCTGTAGGTGTTTGCAGTTCTCATGTTTTAGCTCATTGTTGTATGATATGGTGTGGGTGCTTCCCTTCCTCCCCATGATTGACTGCCTCAGCTGCAAGCAGACTTGTGCATTATAACCTGACCAACAGGTAGTGACGGCTGGACACTGGGGCAGGACAAGGTGTAGCAACAGATCATACAGGCTTGCTGTGAAGTACATATGTGTCTGATACAGAGGGGACAGTTGCTGGGTGTGTGGAAACAGTACCCACCAGCTGCTGCTTGTGTCTCCAGTTCCAGCAGCTGCACACGGCCAGCCTTGTCTTGTTGTCCAGCTGCCAGTGACGGCAGTGTCAGGTCTTAAAATGTTTATGACCATCTTCTTGTAGCAGCTGACCTGTCCACCACTGGAGATTGCTATTATTTTACTTCTGTGTTTGTCTGTATGCTTGCATTGTGTGAGGGCTTGTTAAAACTTTCAGATAACTGTGTGTGTGTGTGTTGCTTTATTTAATGGCAGCGATTTGTTGAACAGAAATTCCAGTTATCTGTTGGTAGTGCTAGATGATGGGACAACTGTCAGTATTGACTGACAATAGTTTGTTGCTGTTGATAGTGCTAGATGATGGGACAGCTGTCAGTATTGACTGACAATAGTCTGTTGCTGTTGGTAGTGTTAGATGATGGGACAGCTGTCAGTATTGACTGACAATAGTTTGTTGCTGTTGGTAGTGTTAGATGATGGGACAACTGTCAGTATTGACTGACAATAGTTTGTTGCTGTTGGTAGTGCTAGATGATGGGACAGCTGTCAGCATTGACTGACAATAGTTTGTTGCTGTTGGTAGTGCTAGATGATGGGATAACTGTCAGCATTGACTGACAATAGTTTGTTGCTGTTGGTAGTGCTAGATGATGGGACAGCTGTCAGCATTGACTGACAATAGTTTGTTGCTGTTGGTAGTGCTAGATGATGGGATAACTGTCAGCATTGACTGACAATAGTTTGTTGCTGTTGGTAGTGCTAGATGATGGGATAACTGTCAGTGTTGACTGACAATAGTTTGTTGCTGTTGGTAGTGCTAGATGATGGGACAACTGTCAGTATTGACTGACAATAGTTTGTTGCTGTTGGTAGTGCTAGATGATGGGACAGCTGTCAGCATTGACTGACAATAGTTTGTTGCTGTTGGTAGTGCTAGATGATGGGATAACTGTCAGCATTGACTGACAATAGTTTGTTGCTGTTGGTAGTGCTAGATGATGGGATAACTGTCAGCATTGACTGACAATAGTTTGTTGCTGTTGGTAGTGTTAGATGATGGGACAGCTGTCAGCGTTGACTGACAATAGTCTGTTGCTGTTGGTAGTGCTAGATGATGGGATAACTGTCAGTGTTGACTGACAATAGTTTGTTGCTGTTGGTAGTGCTAGATGATGGGACAGCTGTCAGCATTGACTGACAATAGTTTGTTGCTGTTGGTAGTGCTAGATGATGGGATAACTGTCAGTATTGACTGACAATAGTCTGTTGCTGTTGGTAGTGTTAGATGATGGGACAACTGTCAGCATTGACTGACAATAGTTTGTTGCTGTTGGTAGTGCTAGATGATGGGACAGCTGTCAGCATTGACTGACAATAGTTTGTTGCTGTTGGTAGTGCTAGATGATGGGATAACTGTCTGCGTTGACTGACAATAGTCTGTTGCTGTTGGTAGTGCTAGATGATGGGATAACTGTCTGCGTTGACTGACAATAGTCTGTTGCTGTTGGTAGTGCTAGATGATGGGATAACTGTCAGTGTTGACTGACAATAGTTTGTTGCTGTTGGTAGTGTTAGATGATGGGACAGCTGTCAGCATTGACTGACAATAGTTTGTTGCTGTTGGTAGTGCTAGATGATGGGACAACTGTCAGTGTTGACTGACAATAGTTTGTTGCTGTTGGTAGTGTTAGATGATGGGATAACTGTCAGTGTTGACTGACAATAGTTTGTTGCTGTTGGTAGTGCTAGATGATGGGATAACTGTCAGTGTTGACTGACAATAGTTTGTTGCTGTTGGTAGTGTTAGATGATGGGACAACTGTCAGTATTGACTGACAATAGTTTGTTGCTGTTGGTAGTGCTAGATGATGGGACAACTGTCAGTGTTGACTGACAATAGTCTGTTGCTGTTGGTAGTGCTAGATGATGGGATAACTGTCAGTGTTGACTGACAATAGTTTGTTGCTGTTGGTAGTGCTAGATGATGGGATAACTGTCAGTGTTGACTGACAATAGTTTGTTGCTGTTGGTAGTGTTAGATGATGGGACAACTGTCAGTGTTGACTGACAATAGTTTGTTGCTGTTGGTAGTGTTAGATGATGGGATAACTGTCAGCATTGACTGACAATAGTTTGTTGCTGTTGGTAGTGCTAGATGATGGGATAACTGTCAGTATTGACTGACAATAGTCTGTTGCTGTTGGTAGTGTTAGATGATGGGATAACTGTCAGTGTTGACTGACAATAGTTTGTTGCTGTTGGTAGTGCTAGATGATGGGATAACTGTCAGCATTGACTGACAATACTCTGTTGCTGTTGGTAGTGCTAGATGATGGGATAACTGTCAGTGTTGACTGACAATAGTTTGTTGCTGTTGATCTCTGTAACCAGGGACCAATCAGAAGATGAAGAAGACATGAAATGAAAGAATGTGAAAGTTGACAGTAACCTGGGGAGAACATTACAGCAGCGCTGATTTGCTGACGGACATAATGTTCTGTTTGTCAGTTTGATGTGTGCCAGGTAGAGAATGAAATATTACATGATGTGTGCCAGTTAGAGAATGAAATATCACATGATGTGTGCCAGTTAGAGAATGAAATATTACATGATGTGTGCCAGTTAGAGAATGAAATATCACATGATGTGTGCCAGGTAGAGAATGAAATATTACATGATGTGTGCCAGTTAGAGAATGAAATATCACATGATGTGTGCCAGTTAGAGAATGAAATATTACATGATGTGCCTTTGGGTTTAGCCAGATTCTCACAAGGTAGCAGTGACTTTTTGAGTGTTTACACATTTATTGTGTTATTTACACAATTGTACTCGGTACTGCTCAGACCCTGATGTAATTGTACCCAGTATCCCTCACTCCTTGATGCAATTGTACCCAGTATTCCTCACTCCTTGATGCAATTGTACCCAGTATTTCTCACTCCTTGATGCAATTGTACCCAGTATTTCTCACTCCTTGATGCAATTGTACCCAGTATTCCTCACTCCTTGATGCAATTGTACCCAGTATTCCTAACTCCTTGATGCAATTGTACCATATTTTCATACAGCTGTGCCCTATAATCCTGATGTTTCACCCAGAAAATAATGATGAATATACTAATAGTGTGCAACCATGCGTGTGTGTGTGTGAGAGAGAGAAAAGGGGGAGGGGGGTAGGACAGACATATCATGCAACTAGGGCTGTTTCCTTGGTGTGATCAGTTCTATCATCCTTCCTGGCAGCTCTCAGAGAAATGCCACACAAGTGTCTACTTGTCTGCTTTATTGTCATCAATCATTGGTCCCTCAGAGAAATGCCACACAAGTGTCTACTTGTCTGCTTTATTGTCATCAATCATTGGTCCCTCAGAGAAATGCCACACAAGTGTCTACTTGTCTGCTTTATTGTCATCAATCATTGGTCCCTCAGAGAAATGCCACACAAGAGAATGATTCTTCTATATTTTCCCTTTGTTTTCACCACCATCATCAAGTGCCTGATATGAATGATGACATCTATGCAATGAATGTACTGTAATCACTGAGTTGGACACATCTGACACACTAACCCCTAGTCTGTTAGTTAGCTACTTTTTGATGCAGGATTGTCTTTCTTGTGTAAACAGATCACATTCGATGGACACTGAGCAAATGTTGATTCATCATCTTTCTCAAGTGGCACACGTCAGGTTGGTGCCCTAGGAGACAGACGCTGCCAGATACTTGCTGTCAAGTATGATGGATAGAGGCAATTTAGCTTCTGATCCAAAATGGTGGAAATGCCGTTGAACTTCCTGTCCACTGTGGATAGACTACTGAAGGCTGGAAGTGTTGGTTGCTTCTGGTCATGGTTTGCTGGTTTCATGTCCCAGTTTCTGCACCTGAAGTCCACAGATGATGTTGTCCCACTGCTGAGCTGAAAACTTGCTAGGACATTGTCTGCTGTGGATAGCATATTCAATGTGTTTTTGTGTGTGTGTGTGCCCATTTGTGTTGGGAACTGCACTAAAGGTGGCAGGTGGCTAGTTATGTCTAGACTGGTTGCATGTACAAATGAGTGGCTGCTTCCATCACAAGTGAACTGGACTTGCTGGACTTGATCTGGTTTTTAAACTAGTTCTTAAAAAGAACTGGAATTGACATTTCTGTGATTGTCACTGGTGAAGGGATAGAGCCTTTGTGGAGGGGCCCTGCAGGATTGCATCAAGTTCAAACCTTGAGCAACAATTGGAGAGTAAAGTGTTTAGGGGCGCGCGCACACACACACACACACACACACACACACACACACACACACACACACACACACACACACACACACACACACACACACACACACACACACACACACACACACACACACACACACACACACACACACACACACACACACACACACACACACACACACACACACACACACACACACACACACACACGCACGCACGCACGCACGCACGCACGCACGCACGCACGCACGCACACACACGCACGCACATGCACGCACGCACGCACGCACACACACGCACGCACGCACGCACGCACGCACGCACGCACGCACGCACGCACGCACGCACGCACGCACGCACGCACGCACGCACGCACGCACGCACGCACGCACGCACGCACGCACGCACGCACGCACGCACGCACGCACGCACGCACGCACGCACACACGCACGCACGCACGCACGCACGCACGCACGCACGCACGCACGCACGCACGCACACACGCACGCACGCACACGCACGCACGCACGCACGCACGCACGCACGCACGCACGCACGCACGCACGCACGCACGCACACACGCACGAGCTGGGCATTCCTGGTGTGAACATTTATCATTCACACTGTGTCGATAAATCAGTCTGTGATAATCTGTTTGTCTCATGTGAATAATTTAATTCATTATAATCAAGCAAGAGTAATAATGGCATGCCAGAGTTTCACTTCATAGAATTCATTGTTATAATTCATAAAACTGTTATAGTCAGGAAAGAATTGTTCCAGGATTATCTCCTGTGATAACTTTTATATTTTATTACTGCATGTTGTAACTGTACTCAGTGTTTAGACTCAGCTTTGATTTTAGTTCATCGTTAGTCACCCATATGCTCTTGATGAATGAATGTTGAAGCAGTGAGCCAGTATATCTGTCTGGAGTCAGCTCTGAGGCAAACAGTCCTGCGTCACATAGTCATCAGTTTGCTCGGATCACACACAAACTTAGGGATGAAACTAGCTTGTTATATAGATGAGACAACACCCCCCCCCCCCCACACACACACACACACACACACACACTCCTTTGCACCACATGCTCTTCAAGACAAAGGGCAATAGGCTTAAAAGGGGCAAATCCTGGCTGGGTAGGGCAGAGGATGACATTATACAGGTTTGTAGCCTTACAGACATCCATCCAGGTGAGGAGTGGATACCAGCGTCTAAAGCCCCCAATCTCACATTCTCCTGTGTCGTGACGCTCGATAGGAGTTGTCAGGAGCAGAACCCAGCTGCTGTCAATGCCGAGGTTTGCGCGCTTATCACTGACAAGTCAGATGAGACAGATGTGGTGATCTTCACAGACGGGTCCGTTATACAAGGTCATAAGAGTGCATGGGCATTTACAGCTCGCTCTTCACGCAGAACAGTTCAGGAAGCCAGCGGTGCCTTCTCCATGACCACCAGTAGCATGACGATGGAGGTGATGGTGGTGGCACAGGCTTTCATGTGGCTGAGATCACAGGGCTACTCCCGCGTGTGTGTGCTGAGTGATTCTTTGAGCATGATCCGGCGGGTCGAGGCAGGCTGGTTACGCAGACAGTGGCTTGGGTCATTGCAAAATTCTCCTGTGTGTGCAGTTACTTTCATATTCACCCCAGGGATTAGCAGGCGTTGTTTGGTAATGAGAGAGCTGATAGACTGGAAGGCACTGCATTAATTGAAGATGGCTGCCCATGGATCACGCAGACATTGTCATTGCCCTCAGTGAGATAGGACATTATGAGGATTTTGAAAGCAACGTGTTCACATCACTGCTAAGAATACGTGAACTGAGAAAAGATCGGCACAGCCAAGCATGAGAAGCACACTGGACGCACATGAAGTCTTGTTAACCAACATGGGACTGGTACTATAAACTGCACGACGCTGATGAATATGTTGAGAGGGGAATCTGTGCGCCTATGAATGTGTCCAGAGTGCTGTAAAGATAATCTAACTCATAACTCACAACCAAGCATAAATGAAGGCATCCGTTTATTTTTTGTGTAAAAACAGTTTATGAGCCTGTACAATGACCGATGTCAACAATAATTTGTTCAAGTAGATAAACATACAACAGAAATGCTTCAAGACCCTGGTAGTGGCTGCACGTGTCTAAACAGATCATTGCTGTGAGGGATGTGGTGAACAGTTTCTGTTTTCCCTTCTTGGCTGCCATCTGTTGGTAGGCTACACAACACCAGCTGCTGTCAGGCCACAGTTGGCTCATCTCAACCAGTGCATGTGAGCCTGCTGCCACAACAGTCTCAGGTTTGATTCTTGCAGTGAAGATTCTCATTGGTCCCTTGATTCTCAAGATGTTTGGACAACCAATCTAAATTTTTCTCACTCTCACAAACAGTGTTCTTTCTGATGAACTCTTTTCTCACTCTCACAAACAGTGTTCTGATCAACTCTTTTCTCACTCTCACAAACAGTGTTCTTTCTGATGAACTCTTTTCTCACTCTCACAAACAGTGTTCATCAACACTCTCACACAGTGTTCTTTCTGATGAACTCTTTTCTCACTCTCACAAACAGTGTTCTGATCAACTCTTTTCTCACTCTCACAAACAGTGTTCTGATCAACTCTTTTCTCACTCTCACAAACAGTGTTCTGATCAACTCTTTTCTCACTCTCACAAACAGTGTTCTGATCAACTCTTTTCTCACTCTCACAAACAGTGTTCTGATCAACTCTTTTTTTTACACACACACACACACACACACAGATGACTAAAACAAACAGGCAATCCGTACATACTATATATAAAATGCACATGGAGGATGATGGCAAGACAGTGAAGTCACAGACATGCTGACAGTTCTCAGTGGGTTGTAGTCACAGTAACTGCTAATTAATTATCAGCTTGATCCTGTTTATTATTTTTTATCTGTACTGGTTGGTATACCAGCAGCATATTCCAGGAATCTTCTGTGTAAGCTGTTGGTATACCAGCAGGGTATTCCAGGAATCTTCTGTGTAAGCTGTTGGTATACCAGCAGGGTATTCCAGGAATCTTCTGTGCAAGCTGTTGGTATACCAGCAGCATATTCCAGGAATCTTCTGTGTAAGCTGTTGGTATACCAGCAGCATATTCCAGGAATCTTCTGTGTAAGCTGTTGGTATTCCAGGAATCTTCTGTGTAAGCTGTTGGTATTCCAGGAATCTTCTGTGTAAGCTGTTGGTATACCAGCAGCATATTCCAGGAATCTTCTGTGTAAGCTGTTTCCTGTCAAAAGATTATTTGTCTTTTTATAAAGCCAGTGAGGGGTGGCTGCATGGTCCTGGGGCATGGTGTCTGCCTCGTGTGCTAGAGGTTCCGAGTTCAATCTCCGGTAAGGGCTGGGATTTTTTTCACGTGGTCTTGGACTTCTGGTCCCCCCTGGTCTCTGGGTAGTGAAATTGGACGCCCGTGTGTATTGTTGCGCACATAAAAAATCCCTTGGCAGTTGGAAATCGAAAAGAGTAGCCTGACGGCGCTTCCCGGGCAAAAAATCTAATCAAAGTATTTCAGGATCCTCACCAGAGCTAGAGCTTGTGCACTGTGCTGAGCTTCTTCGGACTCAGACTTAGAAGAAGAATGGTTACTACTCGTGTACCATGTTGATTGATCTGTTCAAAGAAATTCTAAATAAGGGTTGTCGTTTTCCCACAAATTCCTCTAAAATAAAAAAAATGTCTGTTTGATGTTTAGAAAATGAGCTGTAAACTGTTGAAGTGTGTCAAACATGCTTGTCTCACAAAAGACAATCTAAATATACACTACTAATGCCACATTCTAGTTGTTATTGTGGATACATGTCGTTACTGCGGAGATGTGCACTCAAGTCTCTTCCAGCAAAAGTTTCAGGCTGTGTGAAGTTCTGCCATTTGTCTTCTTGGCTTGACTTGCCCACGCCCCACACAAGGAAACTATCAGCGGATGAACTCTGCACCACCAGCCAGGATTCCTGTCTATAAAATATGTTTTAATGCCTGATGGTAGATACCATAACATCTGAGGTAGTAGGGTGGCTGGCTTCCTCTTCCCCCCACCCCCTTTCTTCCCTGACAATGCCAGAAATGGTCTGGTCTTCATTTTAGTGAGACTGGATGGAGCCCAGAGCTCCACTAGTCAGGAGAATCTGATCACTTGTGAGGTGGGCAAGCAACTGTAGCTTTTGACACTATGCGCATTGGTTGATATACATGCTGACACATCATTGATCTCTGAGAGTTGTGGACACATGGTCTGAGAGAGTTGCAGACACATGGCCTCAGAGAGTTGCAGACACATGGCCTCAGAGAGTTGTGGACACATGGTCTGAGAGAGTTGCAGACACATGGTCTGAGAGAGTTGCAGACACATGGCCTCAGAGAGTTGTGGACACATGGTCTGAGAGAGTTGCAGACACATGGCCTCAGAGAATTGTGGACAAATGGTCTGAGAGAGTTGCAGAGTTGCAGACACATGGATGGCCTCAGAGAGTTGCGGACACATGGCCTCAGAGAGCTGCGGACACATGGCCTCAGAGAGCTGCGGACACATGGCCTCAGAGAGTTGGCCACCCATTATCCTGGTATCAAAAGGAACACTATTTTCCACAGCTTCCTGGCTCCATAACAATCGACAGTTTCATGTTTCATAATCCAGTCCACAGAAAGATGTGCTGCCTCAAGTCGTTGCTTAACATTCTGCTAAACACAGGCTACAATCTGTGTTCCCAAAAGGAACTACATATTCCCACACACAAAAAAGGAATAATTTACACAAGTTCTCACATACACAAGGAACACCCTTCACATCATCCCACATACACAAGAAACAACTATGTTCACATCGTCTCCCACATACACAAGGAACAACTATGTTCACATCTTCCCACATACACAAGAAACAACTATGTTCACATCGTCTCCCACATACACAAGAAACAACTATGTTCACATCTTCCCACATACTCAAGAAACAACTATGTTCACATCGTCCCACATACACAAGAAACAACTATGTTCACATCGTCTCCCACATACACAAGAAACAACTATGTTCACATCGTCTCCCACATACACAAGAAACAACTATGTTCACATCGTCTCCCACATACACAAGAAACAACTATGTTCACATCTTCCCACATACTCAAGAAACAACTATGTTCACATCGTCCCACATACACAAGAAACAACTATGTTCACATCTTCCCACATACACAAGAAACAACTATGTTCACATCGTCCCACATACTCAAGAAACAACTATGTTCACATCGTCCCACATACACAAGAAACAACTATGTTCACATCTTCCCACATACTCAAGAAACAACTATGTTCACATCTTCCCACATACTCAAGAAACAACTATGTTCACATCGTCCCACATACACAAGAAACAACTATGTTCACATCGTCTCCCACATACACAAGAAACAACTATGTTCACATCGTCTCCCACATACACAAGGAACAACTATGTTCACATCGTCTCCCACATACACAAGAAACAACTATGTTCACATCGTCTCCCACATACACAAGAAACAACTATGTTCACATCGTCCCACATACACAAGAAACAACTATGTTCACATCGTCTCCCACATACTCAAGAAACAACTATGTTCACATCGTCCCACATACACAAGAAAACAACTATGTTCACATCGTCTCCCACATACACAAGAAACAACTATGTTCACATCGTCTCCCACATACACAAGAAACAACTATGTTCACATCGTCCCACATACACAAGAAACAACTATGTTCACATCGTCTCCCACATACTCAAGAAACAACTATGTTCACATCGTCCCACATACACAAGAAACAACTATGTTCACATCGTCTCCCACATACACAAGAAACAACTATGTTCACATCGTCTCCCACATACACAAGAAACAACTATGTTCACATCGTCCCACATACACAAGAAACAACTATGTTCACATCGTCCCACATACACAAGAAACAACTATGTTCACATCGTCCCACATCAATACAAGTATGCTCATGCACCCACAGTCAGTGACATGATGTAGCAGAAATGAAGCGCGACTGCCTTTAGCTGACACCAACATTGAGTAAATAGAAAACATGACTGCAAAAATATTGGGGAGAGGGGTCTAGTAGACATCAAAGCTACCAACAGTGTCCTTGTTTCAGACAAGCAATCCTTCAAGCCATTTTTTTTTTTAACAAAACATGGAAAACATAAATGTCACAATGAGTCATCCAAATATTTCAGAACAAAAAATTACAAAATAAACTAAAACTGAAAGCCAGGGGGAGTGAACAGACAGGAATATATATATATATATATATCATTCACTGTCTCAGGTGTTTTCTGGTTTGCTTGTACACTCGATAGTACTTGAGTTTACACTTTGTGTGTACATATCTAGATTTTCCTGAAGTTTCTCTGTTGATTCATTTCTAACAGCAACAACAAAATACATTTATAGGCATTTGGGACAACAGTCCATTAATTACAGTCAATCACTGGTTCAATAACTTCAGCATGTTTAGGTGTAAGACAGGCAGGGAGAAAGAGAGAAACAGACAGAAAAACAGAGACAGGGAGAAAACAGACAGAAACAGTGAGAGAAAAGCAGAGAAACAGAGGGAAAAAAAATTAAGAATGAGAGAGACAAAAACAGAGACAGAGAGAAAAAAGAGAGATAGGGAGAGCCTGGGTTGAGCTGCAAGTGCTGTTTCAGGATAAGATGACTTGGTTGGATGCCTATGCTCTGTGGGGGGGGGGGATAAAGCACAGAAGAAGATGTTGCTATGGTGATATGATAGTTCCCCCATACATTTAGTTATGGATAACTGCTTCCAAGTGCCTGTGCCCTGATCAACTTTTTTTTTTGCTACCAAAAAAACCCACACAAACCTGTTCAAAACAACTGCCAGAGTGAGAAAGACATGTATAAGAACACCTGGCAGAAGAGTACCTACAAAGAATCAAACATCATTGAAAGTACCTGTTGATAAAATGTACAAATAAATGCAGTTTTCAAAAATCACAATCTAATGCGGCCACTGACTATATCCTTGTAAACTTGGGCAGTCAGTGGTTCGTACTGTTTGCTGCTGGGGTTGAGGTAGAAGATGGGATCTTGCACCACAGAAATGTCAAAGCCTTCATCTCGTAGTTTGTTCTTCTTTAACTTGAAAGTGCCTGCAACATAAGTACAGCAACAGCTACATCCACCAGGTTAGAAATAATCAACATTTAACATATTTAAATTAAAAACTCAGCGATAATCGCATTATAATTTTAGATACTACAGAATCATCAACATGTGAACACACAAGTGACAGAATCATCAAGATGTGAACACACAAGTGAACAGAATCATCAAGATGTGAGCACACAAGTGAACAGATGAGCAACTGTTGTTACAGAGAATGCAGGAGTTTAGTGTGAGTCCTGTGTGACTGACGTATAAATGGCACAAACTGGTGATGATGAGGAGGAGATCTTACAAACTGCCTGCTCTGTGCTCAAACAACAACACAGAAGTAAGCAAGAAGTTACTGAACTAAGTCCACAACAGTCATTGTTTCATAAATTGCAGCAAATAGTAACACGTGAACAACCATTACATAAATCACCCCAAACAATCAAACATAATTATGTCACACAATAAAACATAATCAACTCAACAGAAACAAATAAAGACAGTATACAATCAGTGAACTTGGGAATTATGAACTCTATTCCTGGAACCAAACACTGACATCAGAACAACTGAAATCTGACATAAATCTGAGTGAGACTGACACAGAGACAGACTTGTCCTGATCAGCTACTGTAGTTTTCTCTCTACACGATCTGTGCTGCTGAGCTACTTCCCTTCTCCAAATCGAGAAACCTTCAAGGTGTCTATGAACTGTACTAGAACTTGACAACTGTGTCAATGAGGGATTGCAATTCTTGCAATGTCAGCCAACATCCTCATGGACCAACCTCAACTCCAAGGTCCCGCTGACATAAGGACTGAGCTGCCAGTGTCAATGTTAGCCTAAAATATTTTCTCCACATGTAGAAATCAACAGTGACAAGGAACTAAGTCCGCAGAGCTACAGCTAGAGTTCTCTATATCCCAGTCTAGACATAAAGCACATAACATGAAAATGTTTTTGAAATGACAGACAGGTCAGAGTGACAAGCAACCAGTCACTTGCATTGATTCTCTCTCTCTCTCTCATATCTTACCAGTTGTGTCTGCCTCTTTAACAAAGCGAAGAAATAAGGGTCGAGCGTAGGCCGGCAATGACCTGGCTAAAGAAGCTCCCAGTTGGGTCACATCTACGGAGCTGCTGTCATCCACAATGGCTGCCATGCCTGCCCTGCCCTCGTTGCCTGGTAAAGGAGAGAAATACAATCACTCAATGACAATATCATGTTAGCCACATGTTCTCTCACTCCTTGCCTGCTTACCTAACATGTTCTCTCACTCCTTGCCTGCTTACCTAACATGTTCTCTCACTCCTTGCCTGCTTACCTAACATGTTCTCTCACTCCTTGCCTGCTTACCTAACATGTTCTCTCACTCCTTGCCTGCTTACCTAACATGTTCAAGTTGTTTCCTCTTTCCTACTTCATATCTCTGCCCTGCTTATATCCATTGATTGTTTAAAAGGGAGGGGGTGGGGGGTGAATTCTACCACATTATAAAAGATTTCATAGGCACAAAATACACACATATTTATTTTTTCTTAACTGTGGACAATACACAAGGAATTTACATACTATACAATACAACCGTTAAAACAACAGGAACTTACAAGGAACATACAACATGTCTGGAACCTCCTTACAATACACAACACCTGCAACTTCTGACAAACACACCTGCCCTTTCCGCACAACACATCTGGAAGCAGCAGTTTATAGAGACAACTCACCTGGGACTTGCACACCTTCTACACAACACACCTGAAAGCACAAGTTGACAGACAACTCACCTGCAACCTGCACACCTTCTACACAACACACCTGAAAGCACAAGTTGACAGACAACTCACCTGCAAGCTGCACACCTTCTACACAACACACCTGAAAGCACAAGTTGACAGACAACTCACCTGCAACCTGCACACCTTCTACACAACACACCTGAAAGCACAAGTTGACAGACAACTCACCTGGGACCTCAACACCGTAAACCACAGCGTCCTGAAGCTGGATGGAGTTGCTGATGACGGCCTCCACCTCGTTGGTGCTGACATTCTCCCCACGCCAGCGGAACGTGTCCCCCGTCCGGTCACGGAAGTACATATAGCCCAGCTCATCCATGATAAGGATGTCTCCTGTATGGAGGCAAGCAACATCGCAACATCAGGTCAGACCTCCTCGCTCGCTCGCTCTCTCTCTCTCTCTCTCTATTTCTGTTCTCCCCCCCCCCCCCACTGGCTTTCTTATGTTTTCTTTTCATCCATCCCTTCACTGAACACAATTTTCTTATGTATAAAATTTTTCATGAGTTTAATTTCTTTAACAATAAAGAAACTTAAACTAACAACTGCTTCCTAAAATTCATTGTCGCAAAGTGTGATGCCAGCATGCATGTGTGGTCACCAACCCACATGATTACTAACATTAGATCAAGTCTGTGCTCTTGTCCCGCCCACGACATGTGGCCAAGCTATCCAGGTATTTATCTGTGTCTTGCCTTTGCAATGCTCCATCAAGACTGCGAGAAGTCTTGTTCTCTTCAGAAAACAACCAAACAATCTTGACACCAAATTTTGTCTCCACATTTTGTCTATCTTTTTCTTTTTCAAGGACCACCTTGTTTTGTTTCTGTCTATCTTCCTCTTCTTCAAGGACCACCTTGTTTTGTTTCTGTCTATCTTCCTCTTCTTCAAGGACTATCTTGTTTTGTTTCTATCTATCTTCCACTTCTTCAAGGACTATCTTGTTTTGTTTCTATCTATCTTCCACTTCTTCAAGGACTATCTTGTTTTGTTCCTGTCTATCTTCCACTTCTTCAAGGACTATCTTGTTTTGTTTCTGTCTATCTTCCTCTTCTTCAAGGACTATCTTGTTTTGTTTCTGTCAATCTTCTTCTTCAAGGACTATCTTGTTTTGTTTCTGTCTATCTTCTTCTTCAAGGACTATCTTGTTTTGTTTCTGTCTATCTTCTCCTTCAAGGACTACCTGGTTTTGTTTCTGTCTATCTTCTTCTCCTTCAAGGACTACCTCATTTTGTTTCTGTCTATCTTCTCCTTCAAGGACCACCTGGTTTTGTTTCTGTCTATCTTCTTCTTCAAGGACTACCTGGTTTTGTTTCTGTCTATCTTCTTCTCCTTCAAGGAATACCTGGTTTTGTTTCTGTCTATTTTCTTCTCCTTCAAGGACTACCTGGTTTTGTTTCTGTCTATCTTCTTTTCCTTCAAGGACTATCTTGTTTTGTTTCTATCTATCTTGTTTTTCAAGGACTATCTTGTTTTGTTTCTGTCTATCTTTGTCTTCTTCAAGGACTATCTTGTTTTGTTTCTGTCTATCTTCTCCTTCAAGGATTATCTTGTTTTGTTTCTGTCTATCTTCTCCTTCAAGGATTATCTTGTTTTGTTTCTGTCTATCTTCTCCTTCAAGGACTATCTTGTTTTGTTTCTGTCTATCTTTGTCTTCTTCAAGGACCACCTTGTTTTGTTTCTATCTTCTTCTTCAAGGACTATCTTGTTTTGTTTCTGTCTATCTTCTCCTTAAAGGATTATCTTGTTTTGTTTCTGTCTATCTTCTCCTTCAAGGACTATCTTGTTTTGTTTCTGTCTATTTTTGTCTTCTTCAAGGACTATCTTGTTTTGTTTCTGTCTATCTTCTCCTTCAAGGATTATCTTGTTTTGTTTCTGTCTATCTTCTCCTTCAAGGACTATCTTGTTTTGTTTCTGTCTATCTTTGTCTTCTTCAAGGACTAACTTGTTTTGTTTCTGTCTGTCTAAGGTAATGTTTGGATTTTGGTGAGAAAGTACAGTAAGCTGTATGGTACACAGGGAATTTAGACTGTATGACAGCTGTCATCAAGGCTACCGGCCTCCTGATATAAACTTTCTGACAAAAGGATTGACGAAGAAGCTGCCAGTAGATGTCAATGACACATGTTACCATACACAGGCACGACACACAAATCACCTGCCCAGGTGGAGATATCAGTGATATTCCCAGCTGCAAGAAAGAAATCAGGGACAAGCCACAAACCTGTGGAGAAGGCCATGTCTCCCTTGGTAAACACATCGGAGATGACTTTCTTGCTGGTGGACTTGTCATCCACATATCCATCAAATTCACGCACCGGATTGCCTTTGACAATTTTGCCCACCAGCTCTCCTGGCTCACCTGTGTGTGGACAGACAGACGATAAATGAACAGTGGAATCAGAGGCAGAGAGAATGAGACAGGAAAAACACAGGAGGTATAAGGAGAAAGACACAACAGAGAGCAATGATATAATACTAGGAAGATATAATTGAGGAGAAATAGGCTCTGGGAGACAATGACAGCGAAAAATCACAGAAATACAGGTGGAGTTCATTAATGAAAAACGGACTAGCAACAACAACAACAAAACAGGAGACAGACATTAACCAATCAAAAAATAGATCAAATGTGAAACAGAACAAAATCAAATAATAGAAGAATACGTGAACAAAGAAGACACAAACAACAGATTGCACAATTTACTGCCTGGCATATTTGGCTGTATCTCGTCAGGGGCTGACTACAAGAACAACTGATTAAATAAAATTAAGCAAATAAGTGAATTCTTGTCAGTGAAACATAAAATGGACTCATTCACAAGTAACTGCCTGTGTCCACAGGGCAAACTCAGGTTCAAGATAACACCATTTTGTTACAGAGACACGATTTCTTCTTCCTGGTGTTCACATAGCTGTAAACTGTGACAGAAAGTTCTTACTCTAGATTTTAGGTTTTGTGTGCATATCAGTTTTACAGATCTAGCCTCTTTGTATGCAGACTGTTTGTTGCTTGCTTCTCAGGCAGATGCAGTGACTACAATGGAAACAGCCCTAATTAGTCATCTCCTACACTGTTAGAGAGACAGTAGGTCAAGCCCCCCCCCCCCCCCACTTTTCACCCACACTATAGGGCCCCAGAGCCACACAGGAAGTAAGGACACTGAGACGTTCTTGTGTATTTGGTTCACTCTGGTGTGAAGTGCAACACTTCACCAGCTATTCTGACAGCTGCTTGTTGTTTGTCATACAATATTTCAAGTAAGTGAAGTCAATGCAGAACAAAAAGCTCTCATCATGTTCCACACATTCTGATGTTGAACAACAAGCCTCTCATCATGTTCCACACATTCTGATGTTGAACAACAAGCCTCTCATCATGTTCCACACATTCTGATGTTGAACAACAAGCCTCTCATCATGTTCCACACATTCTGATGTTGAACAACAAGCCTCTCATCATGTTCCACACATTCTGATGTTGAACAACAAGCCTCTCATCATGTTCCACACATTCTGATGTTGAACAAAGGTGAAGGTCGGGAAACTACAGATAAAGAAATAAAAGAAGACAGATAACAATTAACTGATAAAACACAGGTCAAAAGTCAAGGGCAAGAAAGAATAAGTAGGTCAAAGAAGATAAAGAATTAAGGAGAGATGTTAAAACAGCAAGGAAGTAATGGAACAAAAGTCAACTTGAAAAGGACAGAGGCCCCACACAGGACACATTTATGACAACTTGTATTGAAGACATTTGATGGCACAACTGAACGAATGTAAACCATGACGAGAAGAGAGAAATAAACCCCCTTGCCTGGCTCAGCCTTGATACAAACTCCATTTTTGTCACGAAGAACCTCATTGGTCTCTGGGTCGACTTTCACCAAAGTGATCGGGTAGAGAAATGGGGCAATGCGAGTCCCAAAGCCAACAGCTCCAACCCGGTTTTCAAAGTTCACTGTGAAACAATAATATGCATCTGTTATCATTTCAATCATGATCCAGAAAATTCGAACATATAAGTTTATTGACATCATCATAAATGTCTTCAGCATCAGACATCATAAGGATTTCATTTTCTGCATACTGTAAAGTACCACCAGAACAACACTATGCATTTGCTGAAACTTCACCAGGTCCCATCAATGTGCTGAAACTTCACCAGGTCCCATCAATGTGCTCAAACATTGCTAGTTGCCATTAATATGCTATAACATAACTAAATTATATTAATGTGCTAAAGCTTCAGCAGTGCCCATGTTCTAAAACCACACTAGTGCCTATTAACGTGCTAAAACCTCACTAGTGCCTATTAATCGTGCTAAAACCACACTAGTGCCTATTAACGTGCTAAAACCTCACTAGTGCCCATTAATATGCTAAAGTCTAGCTAGTGCCCGTTAATGTGCTAAAACCTCACTAGTGCCCATTAATGTGCTAAAGTCTAGCTAGTGCCCAATAATGTGCTTGGGGATGGGGGGTGTAAGGATCTTCTGGTGATCCTTCTAATGTGTTGTATAATCTGCTCTTCGTTTATGTGAGGCTGTTTTTGATTTCATCATTACATAATTTGTGTGTTCTTCCCCTTGATCTGTGTCCATTGTATTTCTCCAGCAGTGAAGCGTGTACAAGGACACAATCACAAGTGTGGCTCTGTGATAAACTGTATGGCTGGCTTCAGTCGTAAATCCTTCTAATAGTTTCTTGTCTTGTCACACAGGCAACTCTTCCAAGATATCACATCTTGTCTTGTAACAAGGCAACTCTTCTAAGATATCACATCTTGTCTTGTCACACAGGCAACTCCTCCAAGATATCACATCTTGTCTTGTCACAAGGGCAACTCTTTCAAGATATCATTTCTTGTCTTGTCACAAGGGCAACTCTTTCAAGATATCACATCTTGTCTTGTCACAAGGGCAACTCTTTCAAGATATCACATCTTGTCTCGTCACACAGGCAACTCCTCCAAGATATCACATCTTGTCTTGTCACACAGGCAACTCCTCCAAGATATCACATCTTGTCTTGTCACAAGGGCAACTCCTCCAAGATATCACATCTTGTCTCGTCACACAGGCAACTCCTCCAAGATATCACATCTTGTCTCGTCACACAGGCAACTCCTCCAAGATATCACATCTTGTCTCGTCACACAGGCAACTCCTCCAAGATATCACATCTTGTCTTGTCACAAGGGCAACTCCTCCAAGATATCACATCTTGTCTTGTCACACAGACAACTCTTTCAAGATATCACATCTTGTCTTGTCACACAGACAACTCTTTCAAGATATCACATCTTGTCTTGTCACACAGGCAACTCTTCCAAGATATCACATCTTGTCTTGTCACACAGGCAACTCTTCCAAGATATCACATCTTGTCTTGTCACACAGGCAACTTCTTCCAAGATATCACATCTTTGTTTTTAAAACTTTGCATTTATTAGTTTTAGTTAGGGTCATGCTTGACACTGGTAGCACAATGTTGGTCAAATCCTCACCAGCTCCAACTATTTCTATATGTTACAACCTCAAGAATTTTCCTTAACTTGCCATTAACCCCTCATTAATCCCACTCCTAGGACACAACAGACAACAGACATTAAGCCCTCACTGATCCCGCTCCTGAGACACAACAGACATTAACCCCTCATTGATCCCATTCCTGAGACACAACATACAACAGAAATTAACCCCTCACTAATCCCATTCCTGAGACACAACATACAACAGACATTAACCCCTCATTGATCCCATTCCTAGGACACAACAGACAACAGACATTAACCCCTCACTCATCCCGCTCCTGAGACACAACAGACATTTACCCCTCATTGATCCCATTCCTGAGACACAACATACAACAGAAATTAACCCCTCACTAATCCCATTCCTGGGACACAACATACAACAGAAATTAACCCCTCACTAATCCCATTCCTGGGACACAACATACAACAGACATTAACCCCTCATTGATCCCATTCCTGGGACACAACAGACATTTACCCCTCATTGATCCCATTCCTGAGACACAACATACAACAGAAATTAACCCCTCACTAATCCCATTCCTGGGACACAACATACAACAGACATTAACCCCTCATTGATCCCATTCCTGGGACACAACATACAACAGACATTTACCCCTCACTGATCCCATTCCTGGGACACAACATACAACAGACATTAACCCCTCATTGATCTCATTCCTGGGACACAACATACAACAGACATTTACCCCTCACTGATCCCATTCCTGGAACACAACATACAACAGACATTAACATCTCATTGATCCCATTCCTGGGACACAACATACAACAGATATTAACATCTCATTGATCCCATTCCTGGGACACAACAGACATTTACCCCTCACTGATCCCATTCCTGGGACACAACATACAACAGACATTTACCCCTCACTGATCCCATTCCTGGGACACAACAGAAAACAGACATTACCTATAGCACAATTGCCTTCTGTTGCCCCATAGAACTCTCCGATAAGCTTGACCCCAAACCTCTCTTGGAACTGCTTCCATATTTGTGGTTTGACCCCGTTGCCAAACATGAGCCGAACTGTGTGCTGCGACTCCTCAGGTCTGACAGGCTGAGCCAGGAGGTAGCGGCAGATCTCTCCAATATACTGGGCAATCTGTTCACACAAGAGCACACATACAGGGGATAACTATGGCATTATACTTGACATACCCAGCTCACAGCTGGGAATACAGCTGGGGACATCGTGGCATTACACTTGACATACTCAGCTCACAGCTAGGAATACTTGTCGAGGCAGAATACTTGACAGTCAGCTCAAAGTTGGGAATACCTGACATAATACCTGACATAGTCGGCTCACAGCTAGGAATACTTGTCAGGGTAGAATACTTGACATACTCAGCTCACAGCTGAGAATACATATCATGGCATAATACTTGACAGTCAGCTCAAAGTTTGGAATACGTGTCAGGACAGAATACTTGACAGTCAGCTTACAGCTGGGAATACATATCGTGGCATAATAACTGACAGTCAGCTCACAGCTGGGAATACATATCGTGGCATAATACTTGACAGTCGGCTCACAGCTGGGAATACATATCGTGGCATAATACTTGACAGTCAGCTCACAGCTGGGAATACATATCGTGGTATAATACTTGACAGTCAGCTCACAGCTGGAAAAATATATCGTGGCATAATACTTGCAGAATACTTGACAGTCAGCTCAAAGTTGGGAATACCTGACATAATACCTGACATAGTCGGCTCACAGCTAGGAATACTTGTCAGGGTAGAATACTTGACATACTCAGCTCACAGCTGAGAATACATATCATGGCATAATACTTGACAGTCAGCTCAAAGTTTGGAATACGTGTCAGGACAGAATACTTGACAGTCAGCTTTACAGCTGGGAATACATATCGTGGCATAATAAACTGACAGTCAGCAGCTCACAGCTGGGAATACATATCGTGGCATAATACTTGACAGTCGGCTCACAGCTGGGAATACATATCGTGGCATAATACTGACAGTCAGCTCACAGCTGGGAATACATATCGTGGTATAATACTTGACAGTCAGCTCACAGCTGGAAAAATATATCGTGGCATAATACTTGCAGAATACTTGACAGTCAGCTCAAAGTTGGGAATACCTGACATAATACCTGACATAGTCGGCTCACAGCTAGGAATACTTGTCAGGGTAGAATACTTGACATACTCAGCTCACAGCTGAGAATACATATCATGGCATAATACTTGACAGTCAGCTCAAAGTTTGGAATACGTGTCAGGACAGAATACTTGACAGTCAGCTTACAGCTGGGAATACATATCGTGGCATAATAACTGACAGTCAGCTCACAGCTGGGAATACATATCGTGGCATAATACTTGACAGTCGGCTCACAGCTGGGAATACATATCGTGGCATAATACTTGACAGTCAGCTCACAGCTGGGAATACATATCGTGGTATACTACTTGACAGTCAGCTCACAGCTGGGAATACATATCGTGGTATAATACTTGACAGTCAGCTCACAGCTGGAAAAATATATCGTGGCATAATCCTTGACAGTCAGCTCACAGCTGGGAATACATATCGTGGTATACTACTTGACAGTCAGCTCACAGCTGGGAATACATATTGTGGTATAATACTTGACAGTCAGCTCACAGCTGGGAATACATATCGTGGCATAATACTTGACAGTCAGCTTTCAGCTGGGAATACATATGGTGGCATAATACTTGACAGTCGGCTCACAGCTGGGAATACATATCGTGGTATAATACTTCACAGTCAGCTCACAGCTGGGAATACATATCGTGGTATAATACTTGACAGTCAGCTCACAGCTGGAAAAATATATCGTGGCATAATACTTGACAGTCAGCTCACAGCTGGGAATACTTGTCAGGTATTTACTTCTTATATGCTTGCCTTTACAAGAACTGGGTGGAACACTGTGTTGTGGTTACTGCTAGGCTGTGATACATGTGCCTTTTGGCTCCTTTTCAGCAAACTCTAAATAAATCCACTTAAGCATCAGTCTTGTTAGGAGGCAACAAATCTATTCTTTAACACACCCCCCCCCCCCCCACCCCCACTTAGTCAGGCAGACAACTTACCGTGGCAAGGTACTTGACACAATCAGACCAGACTAGAACACAGACAACTTACCGTGGCAAGGTACTTGACACAATCAGACCAGACTAGAACACAGACAACTTACCGTGGCAAGGTACTTGACACAATCAGACCAGACTAGAACACAGACAACTTACCGTGGCAAGGTACTTGACACAATCAGACCAGACTAGAACACAGACAACTTACCGTGGCAAGGTACTTGACACAATCAGACCAGACTAGAACACAAGACAACTTACCGTGGCAAGGTACTTGACACAATCAGACCAGACTAGAACACAAGACAACTTACCGTGGCACGATACTTGACACAATCAGACCAGAACTGGCTAGCAGAAAACTTGGCCCTGATAGCCAGAGTGGTGCCGCCCAGAACTCCTTGTCCAGCTCCCAGGATTCCCACCGGCTGTGTGGTACAGTGGCAGTGGGATGTAATCCACATCATCAGGGCTTATCTTGAAGAACAGCTGCACCCCGTATGCTAAGTAGCAAAACCTGGGGAATTTACAAAGATCTGAATGAATGAAAGAATGACTAACTGACAACACTGCATTCGGAACATTCCCACATGTGCTCCGTCCCCTTCCTCAGCAGCTAATGAAGAGTTCTCATGCTGATAGTTCCAGCTGCAACCTGACGACATGTCTCTGCAAGTGTTCTCCTCAGTTCTGAATATCTCCCAGAACCCCCCATGCTCACCCTCATCTGAATTAGTCTGTGCAAACATTCTCAGTTCTGAAATCTGAGGTGTTCTGGCACCTGCTTGATACCAGACAGCCTTCACCATGTTTGCTTCTTCATAAAGTAGCTCCCAGCACAGAGCAACAGCAGCCTGCTCACTACCCTGCACACCTGAATGTTCTGGACATCATCAATACACTCCTGATCTGATTCTTAACAAGCAAAGCAAGCCACTACCCAAAGGACATCAGTCTCCTCTACCTTTCCAAGCATGTTCTGTGAGACTGCTACAATTCAACATGCTGATGTATTGTTCTCAAGCCACTACCCAAAGGACATCAGTCTCCTCTACTTGTCCCAGCATGTTCTGTGAGACCACTACAATTCAACATGTAGATGTATTGTTCTCAAGCCATTCTACCCATAGGACACCAGTCTCCTCGACCTTTCCAAGCATGTTCTCTGAGACCGCTACAATTCAACATGTAGATGTATTGTTCTCAAGCTGCTGTTGTTGCCTCCATCTCCATTCTCATTCCGGCTGTTGTGACACTCTCTGTATTCAAATAATGCCCATCCTACTTTGCAATAAAACGCCATTCAGTCTTTCTACCTTTCTGCACAGATCCAACCATGCATATAATGATGTCACCTCAGTGTAGATTTTCACTGATCAATTATTACACTGATGACTTCTGTTTCACCAGCCATCCATTCTCAACAGGCCAGGTGCCAAGTATCAACAGGCCAGGTGCAAGGTATCTGTCAGTTACAATTATACACAGTCATGTTCACTGCACTGGCAGATGACACCAACGGAATACAGCAACAGGTGGCCCCGCCCACTTGTACCTCATTCAGATATAAATTGCAGCCTATAAGAGCATGTACCAGGACAGGTTCAGTACAGAACAAACACAACCACTATACCAGTTGCATTATTCAAAAAAAATAATATGCACTTCAAAATGCCACATAACACACAACAAATGGATACACAGAATATATTACAGTGATACACACAACACACAACAAATGGATACACAGAATATATTACAGTGATACACACAACACACAACAAATGAATACACAGAATATATTACAGTGATACACACAACACACAACAAATGGATACACAGAATATATTACAGTGATACACACAACAAATGGATACACAGAATATATTACAGTGATACACACAACACACAACAAATGGATACACAGAATATATTACAGTGATACACACAACACACAACAAATGGATACACAGAATATATTACAGTGATACACACAACACACAACAAATGGATACACAGAATATATTACAGTGATACACACAACACACAACAAATGGATACACAGAATATATTACAGTGATACACACAACACACAACAAATGGATACACAGAATATATTACAGTGATACACACAACACACAACAAATGGATACACAGAATATA
Organism: Candidula unifasciata; assembly: GCA_905116865.2. Lineage (NCBI taxonomy): Eukaryota > Metazoa > Mollusca > Gastropoda > Stylommatophora > Geomitridae > Candidula > Candidula unifasciata. The sequence goes on along the minus strand of CAJHNH020000127.1, from coordinate 368,374 downwards.
TTACAGTGATACACACAACACACAACAAATGGATACACAGAATATATTACAGTGATACACACAACAAATGGATACACAGAATATATTACAGTGATACACACAACACACAACAAATGAATACACAGAATATATTACAGTGATACACACAACACACAACAAATGGATACACAGAATATATTACAGTGATACACACAACACACAACAAATGAATACACAGAATATATTACAGTGATACACACAACACACAACAAATGGATACACAGAATATATTACAGTGATACACACAACAAATGGATACACAGAATATATTACAGTGATACACACAACACACAACAAATGGATACACAGAATATATTACAGTGATACACACAACACACAACAAATGGATACACAGAATATATTACAGTGATACACACAACACACAACAAATGGATACACAGAATATTATTACAGTGATACACACAACACACAACAAATGGATACACAGAATATATTACAGTGATACACACAACACACAACAAATGGATACACAGAATATATTACAGTGATACACACAACACACAACAAATGGATACACAGAATATATTACAGTGATACACACAACACACAACAAATGGATACACAGAATATATTACAGTGATACACACAACAAATGGATACACAGAATATATTACAGTGATACACACAACACACAACAAATGGATACACAGAATATATTACAGTGATACACACAACACACAACAAATGGATACACAGAATATATTACAGTGATACACACAACAAATGGATACACAGAATATATTACAGTGATACACACAACAAATGGATACACAGAATATATTACAGTGATACACACAACAAATGGATACACAGAATATATTACAGTGATACACACAACAAATGGATACACAGAATATATTACAGTGATACACACAACAAATGGATACACAGAATATATTACAGTGATACACACAACAAATGGATACACAGAATATATTACAGTGATACACACAACAAATGGATACACAGAATATATTACAGTGATACACACAACAAATGGATACACAGAATATATTACAGTGATACACACAACACATCGTAATAATACAAATAACCCATTATGGCAATACATTTCAGTAATTTTCCATTGAAATCACAATCACACACACACACAATCACACACACACACAATCACACACACACACAATCACACACACACACAATCACACACACACACAATCACACACACACACAATCACACACACACACAATCACACACACACACAATCACACACACACACAATCACACACACACACAATCACACACACACACAATCAACACAATCTCTCTCTCTCTCCCTCCCCCCCCCCCCCCACCCCGATAGATATATATACATACACACAGACACATATATTTTGTTTCCCAAATTTGAAAAGAGAACATCCAGGTGAACTTGACAAGGAAACATCCAGGTGAACTTGACAAGGAAACATCCAGGTGAACTTGACAAGGAAACATCCAGGTGAACTTGACAAGGAAACATCCAGGTGAACTTGACAAGGAAACATCCAGTGAACTTGACAAGGAAACATCCAGGGTGAACTTGACAAGGAAACATCCAGGTGAACTTGACAAGGAAACATCCAGGTGAACTTGACAAGGAAACATCCAGGTGAACTTGACAAGGAAACATCCAGGTGAACTTGACAAGGAAACATCCAGGTGAACTTGACAAGGAAACATCCAGGTGAACTTGACAAGGAAACATCCAGGTGAACTTGACAAGGAAACATCCAGGTGAACTTGACAAGGAAACATCCAGGTGAACTTGACAAGGAAACATCCAGGTGAACTTGACAAGGAAACATCCAGGTGACTAAATGAAAAGATGTCTGGAAGTAGTCACCATGTGGGTTCCAGTGGTCACTGGGGAGGAAACAGATCTACTAGCCCTAGCAAGCAGAGATCAACTAGCCCTAGCAAGCAGAGATCAACTAGCCCTAGCAAGCAGAGATCAACTAGCCCTAGCAAGCAGAGATCAACTAGCCCTAGCAAGCAGAGATCAACTAGCCCTAGCAAGCAGAGATCAACTAGCCCCAGCAAGCAGAAGGTGACTAGAGATTTGTTGACATTGGATGTGCTGGGCTGAAAGGTGCAGACTACACAGCCTAGCTGTATACCACAACACAATGTACCAACTGCTCCGAGAATACATTGCTGGACATGTGAGGATATGTGGCAATGTCAGGGGAAGTCTGGCTGTATTCTAGAATAAGTTGATTACTGTACACGACACTAGGACAACAAGGTACAAACTATAGGAACCAAAGACAAACTAGAATAAGTTTTACATGCTGACTGCATGGACATGTGTGAAGTGTATTCAAATACAGCACAAAGGAGGCAGGCCATACACTGTAGTTTCTGCTGGAAACTGAACACTCATCTGAGTGCAGTGATGTCAACAGTAAACCAATAACTAACCAACAAGCTGGACACAAAAGTGCTGACCTTGTGTGGGAGACAACTGCAGCTTTGGGCAGGCCTGTAGTCCCGGACGTGTAGACCAGCAGCAGTCTCTCTGTAACATAACACCAGAGAGTTTGTATGGAGACATGTGTGAAGATCTGTATACACCATTGTTGTATTTGACACAATCATTTTATGTAACACAGCACCAGAGAGTTTGTATGGAGACACATGTGAAGATCTGTATACACCATTGTTGTATTTGACACAATCATTTTATGAAACCTAACAGGATGTTGTGTATAACATTTCCTGTGTGGGTTCTAGGGGGTAAAAAAGAGCAGACTACCGCCCTCCTTACAAGCATGTCATAAGAGTCTACTAACTGGTGGTGTTTCCTTTAAAGCTGGAGTGCATCTAGTGAGGAACCAACAGTCTGCTTACAAATAAACCAGATCTGTGAAACGGATGTGCATTCAAAACTCAAGTTCTGGAATAAGACCAAAGCTGAGAAGTGGACGAACAACCAGAACTTTCTGCCAGAGTTTACAGCCGGTGAGGAAGATGAAGAAGAATATATAACTGCTGTATCTGAGATAAATGTAACATTGTAACATCTGAAATAGACAAGGTGTCATCTGTTACATGTGAAATAGACAAGGTTTAATCTGTTACATGTGAAATGACAAGATCTTCTCTTCTATCCAAAACCCTCTAATTAACATCAACAACAAAATTACTTCCTTTTTTTTTTAACAACAAAAAGCACAAGCAGAAACACAAGAGAGACAAGAGGTTTCATGGAGACATGATCACCTATGCCAGTTGTCAATAAAGTTGAAATGGTAAACATTTTCAAGGGCACTTGTCAAAGCAGCATGTCTGATCTTGAAGGTGTCAAACAAAACCACAACTTATCAACACCGTCAAGGTTACAGGACCAATGGTGAAGACTGTGCAAAAGTTCTCTATATAAACATCTACATCAGAGATATGTTTCAGTACAGCTGTGTCGTTGTCACCTTCGCACGCAAGTCACCTTCTACAGCCATGTAGTCCTGCTACATTCAAGGACAGACTCACTATACATTCTGCCACATTCAAGGACACTCACTATATGTTCTGCTATACACAAGGACCGACCCAATATACTTTGTGCTATATTCGAGGACAGACTCACTATATGTTCTGCTATACACAAGGACAGACTCAATATACTTTCTGCTATATTTAAGGAGAGACTCACTATACTTTCTGCTACCTTCAAAGACCGACTCACTATACATTCTGCCACATTCAAGGACAGACTAACTACACTTTCCGCCATAATCAAGTGCAGACTCACTCAACTTTCTACTATATTCAAGGACAGACTCACTATATGTTCTGCTATATTCAAGGACAGCTCACTAAACTTTCTACTACATTTAAGGACAGACTCACTATATGTTCTGCTATATTCAAGGACAGCTCACTAAACTTTCTACTACATTTAAGGACAGACACTATACATTCTGCTACATTCAAGGACATATATACTACACCTTCTGCTATGTTCAAGGACTGACACAGTATACTTTCTGCGACATTCAAGGACAGACTCACTATATTTTCTGCTACATTCAAGGACAGACTCACTATACTTTCTGTGACATTCAAGGACAGACTCACTATATTTTCTGCTACATTCAAGGACAGACTCACTATACTTTCTGCGACATTCAAGGACAGACTCACTATATTTTCTGCTACATTCAAGGACAGACTCACTATACTTTCTGCGACATTCAAGGACAGACTCACTATACTTTCTGCGACATTCAAGGACAGACTCACTATATTTTCTGCTACATTCAAGGACAGACTCACTCTATTTTCTGCTACATTCAAGGACAGACTCACTATATTTTCTGCTACATTCAAGGACAGACTCACTATACTTTCTGATACATTTAAGGACAGACTAACTCTTTTTTCTGCTACATTCAAGGACAGACTCACTATATTTTCTGATACATTCAAGGACAGACTCACTATATTTTCTGCTACATTCAAGGACAGACTCACTATATTTTCTGCTACATTCAAGGACAGACTAACTCTTTTTTCTGCTACATTCAAGGACATACTCACTATATTTTCTGCTACATTCAAGGACAGACTCACTATATTTTCTGCTACATTCAAGGACAGACTCACTATACTTTCTGATACATTCAAGGACAGACTCACTATATTTTCTGCTACATTCAAGGACAGACTAACTCTTTTTTCTGCTACATTCAAGGACAGACTCACTATATTTTCTTCTACATTCAAGGACAGACTCACTATACTTTCTGCTATGTTCAAAGTCAGATACTACTCTTTCAGCTAGATTCAGGAACATAATATTTTTTTCTGCTAGATTGAAGGACAAACTTCCAATACTTTCTGCTAGATTCAAGGACAGATGCTGTACTTTCTGCTAGATTTAAGGATAGACACTATACTTTCTGCTAGATTCAAGGAGAGACACTACAGTTTCTTTTATTTTCATCTGCTAGATTCATATCTCACCATTTTATTCTGGTCAATTATTATTATTCCTTTGTGCATGTCAAAGTAAGCATAAGCAATGTACCTGAACATCTGACCGCAACACTGGCTGGTTCATATGATGGACTCCTGGCAATCTCTTGGTTGATATTTTTGGCCTGCAAGGACTGGGACTCTGAGCTGCCGAGACTGTAGTACGTGACTGATGGCCCCAAACTTGACTGTATGTCACTGATCGCTGTGAAGATAAGATCAAATTATGTCATGGCTGTCCAGACAAGAACAAACTAAAACATCCTCTTATTTCCTGGTTTTCAAGATAAGAACAGAGTGACACATACTCTTATTAACATCAACAAACAAACTGTAGATCAAACATACTGTAGATCAAACAAACTGTAGATCAAACATAGTGTAGATCAAACATACTGTGGATCAAACATACTGTAGATCAAACATAGTGTAGATCAAACAAACTGTAGATCAAACATAGTGTAGATCCAACATAGTGTAGATCCAACATAGTGTAGATCCAACATAGTGTAGATCCAACATAGTGTAGATCCAACATAGTGTAGATCCAACATAGTGTAGATCAAACATAGTGTAGATCAAACATAGTGTAGATCAAACATAGTGTAGATCAAACATAGTGTAGATCAAACATAGTGTAGATCAAACATAGTGTAGATCAAACATAGTGTAGATCAAACATAGTGTAGATCAAACATAGTGTAGATCAAACATAGTGTAGATCAAACATAGTGTAGATCAAACATAGTGTAGATCAAACATAGTGTAGATCAAACATAGTGTAGATCAAACATAGTGTAGATCAAACATAGTGTAGATCAAACATAGTGTAGATCAAACATAGTGTAGATCAAACATACTGTAGATCCAACATAGTGTGGATCCAACATAGTGTAGATCAAACATACTGTAGATCAAACATACTGTAGATCAAACATAGTGTGGATCCAACATAGTGTAGATCAAACATAGTGTGGATCCAACATAGTGCAGATCAAACATAGTGTAGATCAAACATAGTGTAGATCCAACATAGTGTAGATCAAACATAGTGTAGATCAAACATACTGTAGATCAAACATAGTGTGGATCCAACATAGTGTAGATCAAACATAGTGTAGATCAAACATAGTGTAGATCAAACATAGTGTGGATCCAACATAGTGTAGATCAAACATACTGTAGATCAAACATACTGTAGATCAAATATAGTGTGGATCCACCATAGGGTAGATCAAACATAGTGTAGATCAAACATACTGTAGATCAAACATACTGTAGATCAAACATAGTGTGGATCCAACATAGTGTAGATCAAACATACTGTAGATCAAACATACTGTAGATCAAACATAGTGTGGATCCAACATAGTGTAGATCAAACATAGTGTAGATCAAACATAGTGTAGATCAAACATACTGTAGGTCAAACCTACTGTAGATCAAACAAACTGTAGATCAAACATACCTTCCTGCAAGCTGTCAGCAAAAATCACGGCCTTGGCATTTGAAACCTGCAAGAAATGGCACAGAACATAAATTGAAACCTGCAAGAAATGGCACAGATCATAAATAAAAACCTGCAAGAAATGACACAGATCATAAATTGAAACCTGCATACATTCAGCTCAGGTTTGGTAATATTCTCAAAAGCTTATGTTGATATTGTACTAAATTTCCCTTCGTCCATACAGGTTCTATCTGTAATATAGTGGTTCTGTCTATACCATTTCAGTTCTATATGCACTATACCAGTTCCATCTGCACCATACCGGTTCTATCAGTACCTTATCGGTTCTATTTGCACTATACTTGTTCTAACCGGTTCTATCAGTACCTTATCGGTTCTATTTGCACTATACTTGTTCTATCTGTACCATACCGGTTCGATCAGTACCCTACTGGTTCTACCTGCACTTTACCAGTTCTATCTGTACCATACTGGTTCTATCAGTACCCTACTGGTTCTACCTGCACTTTACCAGTTCTATCTGTACCATACTGGTTCTATCAGTACCCTACTAGTTCTATCTGCACTTTACCAGTTCTATCTGTACCAAAGCAGTTCTATTGTACAAGGGGTGATGGAGCCCTGGAACCCATACAGTCAGCATGTTTTCAAAAACCTAGCTAGAAATAACAGATTAGTATAACTTTAGGCTTTGTAAAATAGTAGTCACACATCTATTGTAAGCATCCAACATGTGCAGAAGAGAAACCTTGGGCTCAAATATCCATTTTAGAACAAATTCAACAGTTGTCAAATCAAACTCATTGCTTTTTTCTTCAAATATCTACAGTGTATGAATGTGTATAAGAACAGGTGGGGGAAGCAGAAGAAGAAGAAACATGGCACTGCAACAACAAATAGAGACTACTCGTATAGCACCTTAGGTATCCATGCCTCATTAAGTCTATCCACAGTTTAGGTATCTGACATATCAAACAAGTATCCATCCCTCATTAAGTCTATCCACAGTTTAGGTATCTGACATATCAAACAAGTATCCATCCCTCATTAAGTCTATCCACAGTTTAGGTATCTGACATATCAAACAAGTATCCATCCCTCATTAAGTCTATCCACAGTTTAAGTATCTGACATATCAAACAAGTATCCATCCCTCATTAAGTCTATCCATTGTTTAGGTATCTGACATATCAAACAAGTATCCATCCCTCATTAAGTCTATCCACAGTTTAGGTATCTGATATATCAAACACGTATCCATCCCTCATTAAGTCTATCCACAGTTTAGGTATCTGACATATCAAACAAGTATCCATCCCTCATTAAGTCTATCCACAGTTTAGGTATCTGACATATCAAACAAGTATCCATCCCTCATTAAGTCTATCCACAGTTTAGGTATCTGACATATCAAACAAGTATCCATCCCTCATTAAGTCTATCCACAGTTTAGGTATCTGACATATCAAACAAGTATCCATCCCTCATTAAGTCTATCCACAGTTTAGGTATCTGACATATCAAACAAGTATCCATCCCTCATTAAGTCTATCCACAGTTTAGGTATCTGACATATCAAACAAGTATCCATCCCTCATTAAGTCTATCCACAGTTTAGGTATCTGACATATCAAACAAGTATCCATGCCTCATTAACTCTATCCACAGTTTAGGTATCTGACATATCAAACAAGTATCCATCCCTCATTAAGTCTATCCACAGTTTAGGTATCTGACATATCAAACAAGTATCCATGCCTCATTAACTCTATCCACAGTTTAGGTATCTGACATATCAAACAAGTATCCATACCAAATTAACTCTATCCACAGTTTAGGTATCTGACATATCAAACAAGTATCCATGCCAAATTAAGTCTATCCACAGTTCAAGTATGTGATATATCAAACAAGTATCCATGCCAAATTAAGTCTATCCACAGTTCAAGTATGTGATATATCAAACAAGTATCCATGCCAAATTAAGTCTATCCACAGTTCAAGTATGTGATATATCAAACAAGTATCCATGCCAAATTAAGTCTATCCACAGTTCAAGTATCTGACATATCAAACAAGTATCCATGCCAAATTAAGTCTATCCACAGTTTAGGTATCTGACATATCAAACAAGTATCCATACCAAATTAACTCTATCCACAGTTTAGGTATCTGACATATCAAACAAGTATCCATGCCAAATTAAGTCTATCCACAGTTTAGGTATCTGACATATCAAACAAGTATCCATGCCAAATTAAGTCTATCCACAGTTCAAGTATGTGATATATCAAACAAGTATCCATGCCAAATTAAGTCTATCCACAGTTTAGGTATCTGACATATCAAACAAGTATCCATGCCAAATTAACTCTATCCACAGTTTAGGTATCTGACATATCAAACAAGTATCCATACCAAATTAACTCTATCCACAGTTTAGGTATCTGACATATCAAACAAGTATCCATGCCAAATTAACTCTATCCACAGTTTAGGTATCTGACATATCAAACAAGTATCCATGCCTCATTAACTCTATCCACAGTTTAGGTATCTGACATATCAAACAAGTATCCATGCCAAATTAAGTCTATCCACAGTTTAGGTATCTGACATATCAAACAAGTATCCATGCCAAATTAAGTCTATCCACAGTTTAGGTATCTGACATATCAAACAAGTATCCATGCCAAATTAAGTCTTTCCACAGTTCAAGTATGTTATATATCAAACAAGTATCCATGCCAAATTAAGTCTATCCACAGTTTAGGTATCTGACATATCAAACAAGTATCCATGCCAAATTAAGTCTATCCACAGTTTAGGTATCTGACATATCAAACAAGTATCCATGCCAAATTAAGTCTATCCACAGTTCAAGTATGTGATATATCAAACACCAGAATACAATGATTTAAATTAAATACAAGCTAAAGACTGACCTGAATGCAGTGACTTAAAGATACATCTCTGAGGTTGAAGTTGATCAGAGCAGCTGTCACGCCAATTTTGGACAATCCAAGCCACAGGGGAATGTACTCCAAACAGTTTTCCGCAAACAGAGCTATTACATCTCCTTTCCGATAACCGGCTTCATAAAAATAGTTGCCGACCTGATTTGCATAATCCTGAGCTTCCTTAAAAGTCCAGCGCTTGTCATTAAATATCAGGAATGTCTTGTTGGGAAACTTGGAAACATTTTCGTCAAAGATTTTTGACACTGTTCGGTTTTTTCTTAGATTGTATTTGACTCTGAGGTTTACAGTGATGAGAACCTTGAGTCCACTGAAAGACAAACGGCATGTCATTTACACAACAAATAAACATTACAGAATGACAAATAACTGAGTATAGTTTAGTGGCATATTTAAAACTGATGAAAATGGCACTGAACTCTTTCATCTTCTTCTGTTGTCTCCCTGATTCCAGGTTGTAGCCAAGTGTTGTGCTTGTCTGTATTTGTACTGCGCTTCTCGGTTGGCTTGGGTGATAGATTTGTTCATCTTCTTCTGCCGTCTCCCTGATACCAGGTTGTAGCCAAGTGTTGTGGTTGTCTGTATTTGTATTGCGCTTCTCGGTTGGCTTGGGTGATAGATTTGTTCATCTTTTTTTATGCTGCTCTTGCTGTCTTATGACAGACAGATGTTGTATTCTTGGAAGTTACTATATTTATTAGTGTTGGGCCCTCACAGGAACAGCAGCTCTTCGAGTCCCTGGGTGTTAATCTTCAACTCTTCAAGTCTCCGGGGGGGGGGGGGGGGGGGGGGTTAAATCCGGAGAGAGACTATTTTTACAACTATGTGAATTACTAGTTTAACCAAATTGTCTGCCTAAGACTTGATTTATAGTCTCTCTAGAGAAGGCTGCTCAAGACTTGTTTTACTGTCTCTCTAGAGAAGGCTGCCTAAGACTTGTTTTACTGTCTCTAGAGAAGGCTACCCAGGACTTGTTTTACTCTCTTTAGAGAAGGCTGCCTAAGACTTGTTTTACTGTCTCTCTAGAGAAGGCTACCCAAGACTTGTTTTACTGTCTCTAGAGAAGGCTACCCAGGACTTGTTTTACTCTCTCTAGAGAAGGCTGCCTAAGACTTGTTTTACTGTCTCTAGAGAAGGCTACCCAGGACTTGTTTTACTCTCTTTAGAGAAGGCTGCCTAAGACTTGTTTTACTGTCTCTCTAGAGAAGGCTACCCAAGACTTGTTTTACTGTCTCTAGAGAAGGCTACCCAGGACTTGTTTTTTACTCTCTCTAGAGAAGGCTGCCTAAGACTTGTTTTACTGTCTCTCTAGAGAAGGCTACCCAAGACTTGTTTTACTGTCTCTAGAGAAGGCTACCCAGGACTTGTTTTACTCTCTTTAGAGAAGGCTGCCTAAGACTTGTTTTACTGTCTCTCTAGAGAAGGCTACCCAAGACTTGTTTTACTGTCTCTAGAGAAGGCTACCCAGGACTTGTTTTACTCTCTTTAGAGAAGGCTGCCTAAGACTTGTTTTACTGTCTCTCTAGAGAAGGCTACCCAAGACTTGTTTTACTGTCTCTAGAGAAGGCTACCCAGGACTTGTTTTACTCTCTTTAGAGAAGGCTGCCTAAGACTTGTTTTACTGTCTCTCTAGAGAAGGCTGCCTAAGACTTGTTTTACTGTCTCTAGAGAAGGCTACCCAGGACTTGTTTTACTCTCTTTAGAGAAGGCTGCCTAAGACTTGTTTTACTGTCTCTCTAGAGAAGGCTGCCTAAGACTTGTTTTACTGTCTCTAGAGAAGGCTACCCAGGACTTGTTTTACTCTCTTTAGAGAAGGCTGCCTAAGACTTGTTTTACTGCCTCTCTAGAAAAGGCTGCCCAAGACTTGTTTTACTGTCTCTCTAGAGAAGGATACCCAAGACTTGTTTTACTGTCTCTAGAGAAGGCTACCCAGGACTTGTTTTAATGTCACTCTAGAGAAGGCTACCCAGGACTTGTTTTACTGTCTCTCTAGAGAAGGCTACCCAGGAATTGTTTTACTGTCACTCTAGAGAAGGCTACCCAGGACTTGTTTTACTGTCTCTCTAGAGAAGGCTACCCAGGACTTGTTTTACTCTCTCTAGATAAGGCTACCCAAGACTTGTAGGATGCAGTGTAATTTTTAATTCACCCCAAACCAAGGAAATCCTGGACAGTCCAATGTTGTAGGGGAATTATGAACAATATTGTGGAGGAGTTATGGGTTGGGTTAGGGTTAGTCTGTGTTTCTGAGGCAGTTGGAGCTGAGTCGGGGTTTAACTGTCGTGCTAGGGCACACAGGCATTCTCTTGCTTCTGTCTCACAGTCGCAGACATTCATGGACATAATACATGTGACAACTTACGACAGGAGGTCACGCTGGTACAGTAGCTAGTATGAATTCTTGCTGGCCCAGTGACTGCAGGTGTGAATCATTGAGGCCTGGGGGTATGTCTACTCTTTTTGGCCCCAAAATGGGAATGTGGGTGTTGAGGCTGGGGGTATGTCTACTCTTTCTGGCCCCAAAATGGGGATGTGGGTGTTGAGGCTAGGGGTATGTCTACTCTTTCTGGCCCCAAAATGGGGATGTGGGTGTTGAGGCTGGGGGTATGTCTACTCTTTCTGGCCCCAAAATGGGGATGTGGGTGTTGAGGCTGGGGGTATGTCTACTCTTTCTGGCCCCAAAATGAACCACAAGAAATGGGGGGGGGGGATAAAAGTGGACCTTTTAAGGCTGTACCAGATATGGCAGCCAAGTTGTAAACCACAAAGCACCGAACCAACCAACCTTTTAATGGTGCACACAGAGACAAGAACTGATGAATGACACATGACATGTAAATTTTTTTTTTTTAAAGAACTGAAAAAATTGATTACATGACATCTACAAAAAAAAACTCACATGAGATCCCTGGGCAGCGTCAGGTAAACAATCCTTAGGAACCGCCAGCCTCCGGACAAGATGTAGAGCCCCAACAACAGGGTGGCCGTTAGCCACAGACCCATGCCCAGAAACCACAGCAGGACGCCCAGCCCGCCATAAACAAACAGTTTCAAGTTCAACATTATTTATTTATTTCCAGAAACTCCCGAGATTTAGGCTAAATACTCCACACATTCGTCATCACACAATGTCCAGGCGCTATTTTAACTTCCAATATTCATGAGAAAAAGACCAACTGATGTTATTTGCGATGGCTGTTGTACTTCGTTTTGTAGACTCACCACCTGCGTCCGTCTCCTTTCTCCTCTTGTTGTCAAATTTAGTTTGAACTTTGCCCTGGGTGGAATCTAGTTTCTCCGACTGACAGCGACGATCCAAACATGTGTGATGACTAATCAGTCGGAGCTGTTTGTGGTTGAATAGTTACAGACAAGAGAAGAGTGCGTCAACCGTGGGCCGATGATGGGGGCCCGTTGTTGCGCTGACTTCTGCCCGACTTGACAGACGATAGATTCCAGGTCAAAGTTCAGGCTGAAACTCCGTACATTTGCCTTGTTGGATTTGTCAACTTGCTCTCATTGCTTCCTTCCTCTTCTTCTCCGCTTCTTGTTTTCCTTTTATTCTGTTTACTGTACTCTTTTTCTCCCCTATCCCATTCTTACTTTACCTCTTTCCCTGTTAAACTTTTCAGTTTCTCTTGCTGTTCTCATTCACATCTTCAGTTTACCCTTTTCTTATTTTCATATTCTTATCCCCCTTCACTACTTGCTATTCCTTTATTCTTCTCTTAATTTTCCCTTTTTTTTTATTCTCCATCTCTGGCCTTTTCCTGTTTATCTTAGCTTCTCTGCTTGCTCTCTCTCTCTCTCTCTCTCTCTCTCTCTCTCTCTCTCTCTCTCTCTCTCTCTCTCTCTCTCTCACTCATTCTTGTTCTACTTTTTTCTTATTCTTCTCCTCTGTCAGTTCACCTTTTTGTATTACTCTCACATATACTTTGTTTTCCCTATCTCTTTCTCTTCTATTTATCTTCTTGTTCATATAAATCGGGTCCTATTCTACATCTCTTCATCTTCATGTTCATTTCTATTCTTGCTCTTTCCTTAATCTCCTCTTGTTCTGTGTCTATGTCTGTGATTCATAAACATCTGACCCATTTTTCAAGTTAAAAACGTATCATAGGTTTTCAAAATGATCCCGTCATTATTGTCGTTACACAACCCCTCATTTCCAAGTTAAGGCCTCTAACATATTGAATCGAGGCTATGGCCGATACCACCCCACCCCAGATGGCTCGAAATTCTCCTTCCCACAGTCGCGCCTGTGGGCTACCCTTGGAGTTTACCAGCACCCCCCCCCCCACCCCACCCATTTGAGGAAACCTTGGTCCATATCTTGTACGACCAGGTAAGATAAAGCCGCGCACATTTTGCTGTTATTGTATTTGTATCGCTGATGACGAGACCAGTCAGGGCTTTTGCAACAGATAAGTTCGAATCTCTGTATGTTTATAGGGTTCACAAGTTCTGTTCTCAAGAGAGTTCTCTGGATTTCTCACATCTGCTTCTATACCTGTGATCATGGTCCCTATGTTGGTGATCCCTTGGTTACCGCCAATTATTCAGTTGTGTACAGGGACAATGTCTGCAATAGTTACCACTAGGGATTGTAATTCCGGTATACCAACTTCCATTCAGCTGCAGCCGATATGACAGTAGACTGCTCTGTGTTCGATTCGATAACGTATGGGGCGCCGAACGTTTGGAAAGCATGACAGACAGAGTTGAGTTGTTACTGTTCCATTACTTATATACAAACTGTGCTAACCTACGCAGGGGCGTAGCAAGGGAGGTGTTCGCCTGTCGGTGACAAAATGCCAGGAATGCATGTTTTTTAACACAGATAAAAATATGTTTGTGTACGTGTGTGTGTGTGTAAAAAAAAGGCGGGGGGGGGGGAATAAAGAAATGTTTTGCACCGGAAAGTGCCGGGCATCACCTGATCTTACAACACCGCTGGGGGGGGGGGAGTGGGGGGTGGTGCAGATTGTCCGTACCGGATATCAGCTGACCATGCTACGCCACTATACCGTTATACTAACAGTTTCTACCCTTGCCTCTCAACCCCACCCCCCGCCCCCATCAAGCGCATTAGCCGTTAACCAACTGTCACCAAGTCGTTAGTAGACTTGTTCAATGTTGACTGATTTTTCAATAGTTTTCTAAGAGTATTTCACCACTTACGACATGCATGGTTTGTTATTATATTTCTACTGTTTGCTTGTTGTACGGGCCTTGGTTTGGAGGTTAACGTAATCCTAGATGTCCAGCTGGGTATGCCTGCAGCGGACGGTTTAGAAAACGGCTGCTCTCGTTGCTTTCCGACCGTGGTGTATCATCTTCTTCCCCCTCTCGTTGCTTTCCAACCGCGGTATATCATCTTCTTCCTCCTCCTCTCGTTGCTTTCCGACCGTGGTATATCATCTTCTTCCTCCTCCTCTCGTTGCTTTCCGACCGTGGTATATCATCTTCTTCCTCCTCCTCTCGTTGCTTTCCGACCTTGGTGTATCATCTTCTTCCTCCTCCTCTCGTTGCTTTCCGACCGTGGTATATCATCTTCTTCCTCCTCTCGTTGCTTTCCGACCGTGAATAAACTCCGATGGAATTTTATGGGTGTTCGTCCACCTATGGACATTAGCCTCGTTCTAGAACCTGTGTTGCGTGAACGTTTTTTTTAATATGTCTGACTTATTTGTGTGCAGAATATTGGTTCCTTGCCTCTCAGGCAGATGCCCTCAGATTTCGAATGAAGCTCTTAATCAGTCGATTCTTACAAGCTTGTTGGAGAGGCAGTGGGTCTATTCGTGTTCTCCCCCACAATCCGACCCTGGAACCCACGCGTAGCGCAGTGGTAGGCGAATGTCACTGTGGAAGAGACTGGCGCCTCGCCATGTAAATCCCCAAAGTTAGCAATGAATAGGTCTTCATCTCTGTATTTGTTACGTTTGTGGTCACAGACGGCTGAACTCTCCAACAGAGGCAGAAAGTGCAGGACGGGCGAACAGACAGGCGGTTGGATGGACCAAAAGACAGACGAGCAAAGACAGTTGGATGGATGGATCAACAGACAGACGCGGCACAGTCGACTGGATGGACCAACAGACAGACGCAAGAACACAAAACAATATTCGAATGGATTGACCAACACACACATTCGAATGGATGGACCAACACACAGACGCGGGACGGAAGAACAGTCAAATGGATCAAAATACAGATATAAGCAGTACGGACGAACACACAAGACAGGTAGAGAGACAGAAGTACCTAACGTGCCCCTAACACTGACTTCTGTGCAACTGCGTTGGTGATGAAATGGGAGGGAAAGTTGGAACCGGAAATGTGAAATGAACAACTATGACGACATCAAAATAACCTTCACATTCAATCGTTCTCTTTGTCTTCATACATGATTAGAGCTGAGCAGGGGTGCCGCAACATTAGGGGCCTCTCAAGCTACCCCCCCCCCCCCCCCCCCCCGTAACGATGATTTAATGATTCCCCCTAAACATTTATAGCTGTTCTAAATATCTGTGTATCCATTTCATATCATGTCCTCTCTGTGTGCATTTCAAGGCCCGAGGGGGGGGGGCTACTGCCCTCATATAAACACACCACTAAATGCTCCTAATGAAGGACTTGCTGTACAGATGTCGCAGCTCAGCGAATAAACCACAATCAAGCATGCCAATCACCCTGTTGTGGGTGAAAGAAGAATATTATACCAAAGATTTTTGTATGACATTCAGCAATTATATAACAGAGGGTGTTTGAAGAAGTCAGCAGGAATTACTCATAAACAAGTCACTTTCAAAATAGATGACTCAGGAGAATACAGCTTATATTTATATAAAGACCAAATGTTGGACAATCTTGCAGTCACATGGAGGATGGGCTCAAGATAATGACAAAATGTTGGACAATCTTGCAGTCACATGGAGGATGGGCTCAAGATAATGACAAAATGTTGGACAATCTTGCAGTCACATGGAGGATGGGCTCAAGATAATGACAAAATGTTGGACAATCTTGCAGTCACATGGAGGATAGGCTCAAGATAATGACAAAATGTTGGACAATCTTGCAGTCACATGGAGGATGGGCTCAAGATAATGACAAAATGTTGGACAATCTTGCAGTCACACGGAGGATGGGCTCAAGACAATGACAAAATGTTGGACAATCTAGCAGTCACATGGAGGATGGGCTCAAGATAATGACAAAATGTTGGACAATCTTGCAGTCACATGGAGGATGGGCTCAAGATAATGACAAAATGTTGGACAATCTTGCAGTCACATGGAGGATGGGCTCAAGATAATGACAAAATGTTGGACAATCTTGCAGTCACATGGAGGATGGGCTCAATGACAAAATGTACAATCGTGCAGTCACATGGAGGATGGGCTCAAGATAATGACAAAATGTTGGACAATCTTGCAGTCACATGGAGGATGGGCTCAAGATAATGACAAAATGTTGGACAATCTTGCAGTCACATGGAGGATGGGCTCAAGATAATGACAAAATGTTGTACAATCTAGCAGTCACATGGAGGATGGGCTCAAGATAATGACAAAATGTTGGACAATCTAGCAGTTACATGGAGGATGGGCTCAAGATAATGACAAAATGTTGGACAATCTTGCAGTCACATGGAGGATGGGCTTAAGACAATGACAAAATGTTGGACAATCTTGCAGTCACATGGAGGATGGGCTCAATTACAAAATGTTGTACAATCTTGCAGTCACATGGAGGATGGGCTCAATGACAAAATGTTGTACAATCTTGCAGTCACATGGAGGATGGGCTCAAGATAATGACAAAATGTTGGACAATCTTGCAGTCACATGGAGGATGGGCTCAAGATAATGACAAAATGTTGGACAATCTTGCAGTCACATGGAGGATGGGCTCAATGACAAAATGTTGTACAATCTTGCAGTCACAAGGAGGATGGGCTCAAGATAATGACAAAATGTTGGACAATCTTGCAGTCACATGGAGGATGGGCTCAAGATAATGTCAAAATGTTGGACAATCTTGCAGTCACATGGAGGATGGGCTCAAGATAATGACAAAATGTTGGACAATCTTGCAGTTACATGGAGGATGGGCTCAAGATAATGACAAAATGTTGGACAATCTAGCAGTTACATGGAAGATGGGCTCAAGATAATGACAAAATGTTGGACAATCTTGCAGTCACATGGAGGATGGGCTTAAGACAATGACAAAATGTACAATCTTGCAGTCACATGGAGGATGGGCTCAAGACAATGACAAAATGTTGGACAATCTTGCAGTCACATGGAGGATGGGCTCAAGATAATGACAAAATGTTGGACAATCTTGCAGTCACATGGAGGATGGGCTCAAGATAATGACAAAATGTTGGACAATCTTGCAGTCACATGGAGGATGGGCAGGTTTAGTGTCTTTAGTCATGGCCGGTTGATCGTTGCATTTTCCTCCATACGTAGACTGAAAGGATATAGTTTTGCCATCCAGCTACTGAGTTTGGTATGTTTGTCGACTGTCACCAGCGCGGGTTGGGTGGTGAGCTGTAGTTTCAGAAAATAGCGAGTAGCCTGTTGCCACTGAGTTGGTGGTGCTGTATGCGTTCAACTGCTTGTGGCACTACTGATTTATTGTAACCGAATTATTTCTAGTGTTGGACTATTTTTGTTAGCGAAGCACTTCTGCCTTATACTTTTTAATAGTGAGTGTATGCTATTGGATGTCCTGATACTGCAGTATGTGACAATGTTTCCACAAGGAACAGTGGTGGACAGACTCTGTGAGGTTTTTGTCGGCATAGGAACAGAGAAACTATGGGATGATCTATTTGCTATGAGGTTGAAACTGCAATTACCTGATCTGGCCACAAATATTTAGCTGTGGTTCTAGTAACTGTACAATTATATTTTCATCAACGTCTGCTACCTTCACTAAACAAGTCATTTATAGCCTGCTATGTACTTATGCCAAATCTGAAGTCAGTACTCCAGTCAGTAATGCTATAAACTATTATGCTTCTGCACGGCCATGTTCTTTTCTAGAAGCACAGGCTCTTTAATCTGCTACATGACCCAAGACTATCAAAATATTGGTCGCTAAATAAACTGAGTCTACATTAGCCTGCACTGCAGTATCAGGAAGATTACCTGGCCATCTCATCAGAGACCCTCTCCCCCAGTGGGTGCATCTACACAAGCATCTACCCACACACAAATGAGAATGTCCCAAGAATTATTATTTTTCCATTTTTTATTTATAATCGCACCACAAAGGCCTAGCACACTGAATTCAAACAAATTGTAACAGATCATGTCTGCCACAAGGAGACAAAACAGACTTACAAAATGTAAAATATAAGACAACTGATAAATGTAAAAAGGAAAAATGAAAAACATATGAATAAACATGATGAAATAATCATAAGTGCTATTATATGCAAAACAAAAGGAAAAGGACAAAATTAATACAGACTTTAATGAGCTCATAAAGTTCACATTCAAACTCTGAACCTCACAACAACACGATCACTACCACCCAACATTCAACCCAAAGTAACAATAATATGATCACTACCAAATTAAGGCTAACATTGTAACCACAGCTATCAAATCCAGATGTTATCACCCAGACTGAACACTGTCTATACGACAGCATCATCTGCACAAAAGAGGTCCCAATACTCTGTACTGTTCAGTTGCTTGCATGACAAGATTCTGGTGAAAAGTTGTCTGTGTTCAATCTCTACGTAGAGGAAACCGCTCATTCTTAATACCATCCTTGGTGATGATGGAGATCTGCACGCTGTCTCCGGTGTAAATGTCTCGCTCGGCTGCCGAGGTGAACACGTCCTTCACCAGAGTCACACATCTTTCTAAGGGCAAAGGCTGGGCAACGTAACCTTGTTGATTCTTGCCACCAATCTGGAGGCAGACAAGTGTACATGAGCAGACAAGTGTACATAAGCAGACAAGTGTACATGAGCAGACAAGTGTACATGAGCAGACAAGTGTACATGAGCAGACAAGTGTACATGAGCAGACAAGTGTACATAAGCAGACAAGTGTACATGAGCAGACAACAAGTACATGAGCAGACAAGTGTACATGAGCAGACAAGTGTACATGAGCAGACAAGTGTACATGAGCAGACAAGTGTACATGAGCAGACAAGTGTACATGAGCAGACAAGTGTACATGAGCAGACAAGTGTACATGAGCAGACAAGTGTACATGAGCAGACAAGTGTACATGAGCAGACAAGTGTACATGAGCAGACAACTCTAAACAAACTTATAGTGTAACTAATGAATAATCTTTCATAACAGACACAAATTTGATCCCCCACGCCCTATAGCCTTATCAGCCGTGGAGACCAGATTGGTTTTTTTTACTGAACCTAGCTGGATGACTTTAAACCAACTGAACCTAGCTGGATGACTTTAAACCAACGGAACCTAGCTGGATGACTTTAAACCAACTGAACCTAGCTGGATGACTTTAAACCAACTGAACCTAGCTGGATGACTTTAAACCAACTGAACCTAGCTGGATGACTTTAAACCAACTGAACCTTGTTGGATGACTTTAAAGCAACTGAACCTTGTTGGATGACTTTAAACCAACTGAACCTTGCTGGATGATCTGCTCATTCAATGCCAAACTTTGCTTTTAAAAAAATGCACAACACTTCTGCTCACTACAAACTGCCAGGATGTGGCAACATTTTACTCCACGTTTGTGATGCTGAGAGAAAACAAACAAGGGAAAGAAGTGGGTTAACAAAACACAGCAAAATCCTTGTTAACATGAACCAGTTTAAGAACACCGGTTAACATGAACCAGTTTAAGAACATCGGCTAACACGAAGAAGACTGCTGTCAAGGCAGGGATGTATCATTACTGGTCAAATTGAGCAGACATTTGTAGATAGGAAACTAAATCTGTTGGTCCCTTGGAACAATTGTGCATGAGGTTTTTGCTGTAGCTGTTTTAGTATCAAATCTGTTTCTCTTACCTGGTTGTCCAACAGGGGCTGCAGCATGGACGATGCTGAGCCCTTGGCCCTGAAGACCTCCCTCTCGTAGGATCCTACAGGATCAAAGCTGTACACACAGCCTTTCCCTACATAAATACATAAACAATCAGTTAGGTTATCACACAGCCTTTCCCTACAGAATTACATAACAAATCAGTTTTCATAAAGAACCAAAAAATTATGTAAATCACAGATAAAAGATTCAATATGCAAGTTCCAGCAATCAGGTAATTGTAGCTGCAACTTGACAGCAAGCAGGTCACCCAGTAGCTGCTGCACCCTACTGCCATCCCTTGTACACTGCTAGCTGTTTTCTGATAAAACTCCCACATGCAAGACAACACAGATCAAGGTCTCTACTTACTCTTCTTTTTCCTCACTTTATCTCCCCACCCCACACCCACTAAAGCATTGAACTTCAAACTGTCCATCTTTTGCCATCTGCAGCTCACTATGTGTCCCTTTCGTACTGTTTAACATTATCTCTAGTTTTCTTCTTTCTAGTTCTTTCTTCTCTTGTTTTTTGATCTTCCTCTTTATCTTGTGTCCTGTGTCATGACATTCTAATAATATTAGTACTACATGATCTACTGCAGCCCAACAATAAAGCAAAGAATATAATCAACACCCCCCCCCCCCCCCCCACGGGTGCAAGAGTAGTAACACATTTAAAACCTGCCATACATGTCATAGGATGAAACAAAGTAAGGCTGTCATGACTAATCCCTTCAAAAACTGAAACTGCCAAATGCAGTACACTTCGAACAAGTTCTGACATAGTAAGACTCCGCATCAGCTGGTTCAGAATCTTTGCTTCACTGCAAGTTGAAAGTCGTAAGGAGAAGAACTATGAGGTTTATATCTAAAACAACAGTTTGGCATTGTAGGAAGCTAACAGGATTGGCTTAGCTGCACTACATCTGTATCCCAATGGGCTCATTCTCTCACCAGAACAGGACACATATATATCCATATTTCAAGTTAAAAACCCCAGGAACTGTCCCAAAAATGACACACATGAAGCAAGCATTGTCATAAAAACACGAACCTACAGCTGTCAGAACATGAAGCAAAGGGTTCAAGTCCAAAACAGGGATTCCTTGAAATTTAAGAAAACAAAATACAATGGTTACATCAAGGAAGATGTGATTCCACATCAAGTGACTGTGTTGTAACATTATGAGATGTCTAGACTAGTTCCTGTCTACAACACTCTTCAACAGAAATCTATGGCACCTAGGACTTGGAGGGATGGGGATGCTCAGGATCCAGCAGATGTTCCAACCCCCTTCTCCAGTTGAAGACTGAATCCACAACACCGTACAACCCTCAATATAATAATAATCAACAACAACGTGTTTTTATTGTCTTTAGAATGATTTTCAACAGAGAACAACAGAAGCCATACCGTCATCATCCAGTCCTGCAACCAGGTTGTGGGTGTAGTAAGGAAAGAAGCGGCGATAGTAGAGAATAGTGGACAACATGGCAGCTACAGAAGACGTCGGCATCTGTTTGTTGTGATCCTTCTCAAAAATCTGTGAACACACATTTGCTTTAAAGTTAACATAATGTTCAACCTCTTTGGACTATAAAATGTATACTGTTGTTTCAGGAAAGAGGTTCTATAAATAAATTAATAAAAATAACACAATGGAAAAAAGCTGCAAAGTACCCACTAGTCTTGTCCTGTCCACAATTGCCTCACAGCGTAGTGGGGAGTCGCAGTTTTCTATCCTCGGCCAGGTGTGTTGCACGTGTTGTTGTTAGTCCGTGTTGCCTCAGGATCTCTGATATATTGTCTATCCATCGTACTCTGTCTGCCTCTTGCTCTAGGGCAGTAGTGCTGTTCGTTGTATGCTCGTAGAGGCAGTTGGTCGGTTTGCATTCGCATCAAGTGGCCAAACCACTCTGTTGCTTCTTTATGTATTGCAGGCATGGTGTGGTTCCTACAATTGATCTAATGTTCTCGTTTCGAACTCTGTCTCTCCTTGTGACATTGGCAGCCTTACGTAAGCATCTCATTTCGCACGTCATGATCTTTTTCTCCTGTGCTCTTGTTAGGGACCAGGTTTGGCATTGGTAGCAGAGGGTTGGTATAAACATGCAATTTATCAGTTGTCGTTTTAGTGCCATGGTGATGCTTGGGTGTTTTAGCAGTGGGCAGAGTTGGTAAGTTACTGCGTTCGCCTTTTGACATCTTGCCTCAAGTTCCCTATCAATTCTTCCATCATCTGTGAAGATGCTCCCCAAGTATTTAAATTGCTGCACTTGTTTGAATTGTTCATTGTTAACTTGAATAGTTAGTATATTAGGTGTTCTACTTATTTTCAGAATTTTTGTTTTGGTGATGCTGACTCACTAGTAACTATGGAAATACTAACATGGTGGGATTATAATCTCTTAAAGGGTTCTGTATTTAATTTGTTACAGTGAAAGAATGATTATATCCACGGTTACCCACAGACATAAACATTTCCATGGTTGCCCACAGACATAAACATATCCATGGTTACCCACAGACATAAACATAATTATGGTTACCCACAGACATAAACATATCCATGGTTACCCACACACAGACATATACATATCCATGGTTACCCACAGACATAAACATATCCACGGTTACCCACACACAGACATATACATATCCACGGTTACCCACACACAGACATATACATATCCATGGTTACCCACAGACATAAACTTATCCATGGTTACCCACAGACATAAACATATCCACGGTTACCCACACACAGACATAAACATATCATCCATGGTTGCCCACAGACATAAACATATCATCCATGGTTGCCCACAGACATAAACATATCATCCATGGTTGCCCACAGACAGACATAAACATATCCATGGTTGCCCACAGACAGACATAAACATATCCATGGTTACCCACAGACATAAACATATCATCCATGGTTGCCCACAGACATAAACATATCATCCATGGTTACCCACACACAGACATAAACATATCATCCACGGTTACCCACACACAGACATAAACATATCATCCACGGTTACCCACACACAGACATAAACATATCATCCACGGTTACCCACAGACATAAACATATCATCCACGGTTACCCACACACAGACATAAACATATCATCCACGGTTACCCACAGACATCAACATATCATCCACGGTTACCCACACACAGACATAAACATATCATCCACGGTTACCCACAGACATAAACATATCATCCATGGTTACCCACACACAGACATAAACATATCATCCATGGTTGCCCACAGACATAAACTTATCCACGGTTACCCACAGACATAAACATATCCATGGTTACCCACAGACATAAACATATCCACGGTTACCCACAGACATAAACATATCCATGGTTACCAACAGACATAAACATATCCATGGTTACCCACAGACATATACATATCCACGGTTACCCACAGACATAAACATATCCACGGTTACCCACAGACATAAACATATCCATGGTTACCCACAGACATAAACATATCCATGGTTACCAACAGACATAAACATATCCATGGTTACCCACAGACATAAACATATCCATGGTTACCCACAGACATAAACATATCCATGGTTACCCACAGACATACACTTTGCACTGGAAATCCCTGAATGTGTGGCCACTGGTGTCTAGTGAGTGCCCATAAATACATAACTGCTGTAGTTCTTGTGAGCATTCAATGACTGCAAACTTCAGGTTGTCATCTACGTGTGGACTTTTGTCTTGTTCCAGCACTTGTGAGTTTTATGTGCACATCTGTTTTACAGATGTGACATATTTATATACAAACTGATGGTTCACTGTCTCTCAGGTAGATGCACCCTGACTTGGAAGGAACACCCTAAATTAGTTGCCTTCTATGACATGCTTATCAGGGAAGCAGTGGATCTATTCCCTTCAATGAAGCCTCGGAAACTGCACGGAGTACAGGTAAACAGGAACTGTCAATGACATTATTGCATGAGTGTGCTCCCATAGGAAATGCTGCTAGGGACACGGAAATAATGTGAGATTTAAACAAACAGACGGAAGAGATAATTTAAGAATGGGTTAATAAGATGGAGAGGACTTGGAGTGACTTACACCCCTTACAGGAGGTTTCTTGCTTGCTGAGGACCTATGCCCCATTGGAGAATAAGAAGGTTAGAAGAAGGAAAACAGAAGCATACAGTAGAGGAGAGGAAGAAGAATTTAACACAAAAACAATTTTTTATAAACATCTCAAACTAACAGAGGAAAACAAAAGCTGTTCAAAACAAGAACACAAGATTAACAACTCAAACAAAAAAGGAAAACACAAAACACTGTCATACCTGCAGTCGTGCTGAAATGACCTTAGTCAGTGTCAGAACATCTCCATGAAAACCACAACATCCCAGAACTGTTTTACTGGACCTAGTAGATGAGATATCAACAGATCAATCACTCGGTGATCAACAAACATTGAGGACATATAAAATTAACAGCTACTGTCAACTGTTTGCTGAATGAATCCCCCAGCTGAAAGATAAAACCAAGTGGCCAAGTTGTCCAAGACCCTTCTAGCACACACATCCATCATCCACTTGTAACAGATCAATAAAACAGAAGCCAGAAGAAACTAAATACATTAACTAGAATACTACAGACCATGTAACAGCCATAATAACTAAAGCCAGTAAATGATACCAGGCTAAAACAATATGTCACATAGAGGTAAAATTGCTAGTAAAATCTAAATAGTCAATAAATGTTGGGACTGACAATGCAACATCCTGTAAATGATAAATAGCTAACAAGAAATCACCGCTTAGTTACAATCCAAACTAGACACCCACAACAGATACCATTGCTTAGTTACAATCCAAACTAGACACCCACAACAGATACCATTGCTGAGTTACAATCCAAACTAGACACCCACAACTGATACCATTGCTGAGTTACAATCCAAACTAGACACCCACAACAGATACCATTGCTGAGTTACAATCCAAACTAGACACCCACAACTGATACCATTGCTGAGTTACAATCCAAACTAGACACCCACAACTGATACCATTGCTGAGTTACAATCCAAACTAGACACCCACAACTGATACCATTGCTGAGTTACAATCCAAACTAGACACCCACAACTGATACCATTGCTGAGTTACAATCCAAACTAGACACCCACAACAGATACCATTGCTGAGTTACAATCCAAACTAGACACCAACAACAGATACCATTGCTGAGTTACAATCCAAACTAGACACCCACAACAGATACCATTGCTGAGTTACAATCCAAACTAGACACCCACAACAGATACCATTGCTGAGTTACAATCCAAACTAGACACCCACAACAGATACCATTGCTGAGTTACAATCCAAACTAGACACCCACAACAGATACCATTGCTGAGTTACAATCCAAACTAGACACCCACAACAGATACCATTGCTGAGTTACAATCCAAACTAGACACCCAACAACAGATAACCATTGCTGAGTTACAATCCAAACTAGACACCCACAACAGATACCATTGCTGAGTTACAATCCAAACTAGACACCCACAACAGATACCATTGCTGAGTTACAATCAAAAGTAGACACCAACAACAGACACCAAAAAGAAAATTTTTAACTGGCTATTTAAAACGAAATCTTGACAATAATCAGCTGCCATTGTGAAAACAGCCAGACAATATTATTTTACAAGACAACAAAGATATTTGTTTAAAACAAAATTCATCATTGTAATCAATGTAAAAGTTTAAATATCTGGGGAATAACAGTCACCAAAGATGACAAACCGGATGAAGAAACTAACATCTGATGTGGTAAAACAAATCAAACATTGCGACAGCTCATACAAAGCCGACTGATACCCACCCAACGCAAAGAGCTCCAGACATTTCATATACAACAAACCAGAACAGAAAATGTGTAGCCATGGAAATGAGGTGACTGAGACAGGCAGAAGGACTGATCAGACGAGATCAAATCAAGAAAAACAGTGATGAAATGCTCGGCAAAGAACCAATACTAAAGTACTAAAAGACAACAAATAAAAATGGTTTGCCCCCTAAAATACATTGTGACACCAGACAACTAATATACCACAACAAAAAAGAGGTGCAGCAAGAACAACATGGACAGAGAACATCAAAGAAAGAATCTATACAAAAGTACAATATTTCTATGGTCGAGGCAGCCAGAACAGCAAGAACATTATACCTCCCTTGTAAAATCAAGAATAATTTTTTTTTAAATCGTACAAGCAGGCCAACCTAGCATCTGGCACTTTCAAACTCCCAGTATCCTAAATGATACTGACTGGATCACCAACAGCATTATACTCTCAAGAATGTCCCTTCTCAGTGACCTCTCCAAATTCATAAAACAGATGCACCAGGTGAGAGAAACAAGCCTGCCACAGTCAGGTACTTACAGAGGATACGTCTTTGGGTTGTCATGAGAGTGGATAGAGAAACCCTGACTCAGTCTGGTGTCCGTAGCTATCAGAGCATAGTCCTCTCCAGCGATGGCCAAGATGGTGCTGTAAGACAGGGCAAAACAATTATTAGCATCTCTACAGATTTGTCAAATATGTGACATGTGACTAGCTCTTTCCAATAATACCCAATCATCACAAAATCCAACTGTTTTAGCTTTCCTATTTGTGACACTTTATCTGAGTTTACTAAACTAATCTGGACTCTGCAGTGTCCATGCCTTATACAATGTTTTACACTTCACTGAAATTAACTTCTTTTTCTCGTCTTTTAGTTAGCTCATCTACATGCTTGGGCGATTGTGGTGGTTGACGGGGATGTAAAGATTTTTCTGTTTCTTCTCCAAGGTTGATCTTTATTTCTGTGAGGCTGTTCTTGATGCTGTCATTCTATCATTTTTGTGGTCTTCCCAACACCATATCTTTAGAATGGCTCTCTGTGGTAGATGGCACCAGGGCATTCTTGTCAAACGACCAAACCATCTCACCTGCTCGTTAATGAACTGTATAAAACTGCTGAAATGAACACAACAAATTTTGAAGTGAAAACTACTGGAGTTTAAAGAGTTGTAGTAATCTTTGAAAAAGTTGTGAACGATTTTATGTGAACAATGTTTCAAGCACATGTAGAAACTGAAAAAACTTATATGCGCAGTTATTCAAGATTGATCAAGTGCTGGATTTATTTGTCAGCATTACTGTTATAACATGTGTGGTTTTTTTTTAAAATTGACTCTCTGAGTCCCAAGGATCGCATCATGTGCTAATCGGTTACTACCCAGCCGCCCATCAGTGCGTGATGTGTACATATATATTAATATTATTTCCACTGGCTAGTACAAAAAAATGCAAACTAGCAGTTTGAATGTTATTTGACCTGTTCTTTATGTTCAATATCACATGAGTTAAACACTAAGTTTAGTCAGAAATGTGGTTAAAAACATAAAATGTAGCATGCTTGTGATCTTTACTGAGATACTAAGTGTTTGTTTGAAAACAATATGTGAATATGGCTGCCGAGCAGACGACTTGAGGCATGTTAACAAGATTGAATAAATAATTTTTATTATTTATGGCTTTAGAAGCCCCCTTGGTCCTCTCATTCTAAACCCTTGAGACTAAAAACAGATAACTGAATAACTGAAGTAGTTTTCCTCTGGGCCCTTCAATTGTGCTGTGTGTCTGCAGTGACCCCATCTCAAAAGGCTGTTGTTATATTTAGTTATATTGTCTAGTCTTCCCTTCTTGAAGTTGAAGTTCTTCTAGTCTACCAGCCACTGAGTTCAAGTGAAATCTTCCACGTTTGGTCGTTAAGTCCGTTAAGCTTTTGAGTCACATTTTACTGGAATCCCTTGGTTTGCTTGACTTGACAGCAGTCGCCGCCCTATTGACACTATATAAATAATTGTTATTTTCTATTTTCTACCAGCCGCTGTAAACGCCAACCAATGCCTAGACTAGTTAATGAATCCATTACTTTATTCACATGTAATATACCTGACATGCTGGCGACCATATTATCACAGCACATATGAGCAAATATCGCCAGCCCACTGAAAGTGAAAGTGAACATGAACACTGAGCTGAACACGAAACAGTAGTAAACTGTAGTGTAGTGTAGTAGTAGTGTAGTACTGTAGTGTACAGCACAGCCAGAATCAGAAACAAAGCTAAAACACACTCACCCGCCATTGAAGTCGTAAGGATTGAAATGAAGCTGATTCGGTGCCTGGTAATCCTGTAAAGGTTGCTTCATGCTGTTATAAGACATCATGTCTGAGAAAGCCATTCTTGTGGAACAAATAGAGCGTCGGTTTAAGAGCACACAGACACAACCAGGCGATGATGACTTGCAAACAACGTCTCCAGCCGGCCGGAAGTCAATGAAAAACTATACACAGCAGTGACCAGCCACGGCTCAAATAATAAACATGATTTCTCATACGTCTGTCTACTGCTACTTCTTCTAATCCTCATCGTCGCTTCTTACCCCCCCCCCCCCCCCCCACACCCTCCCTCTCTCTCTATCTCTCTCTCTCTTTCTCTCGGTCTCTCTCTCTCTCTCTTAGGGAGCTACGATCATGCCAGAACAATTGGCGTACCTGGGGTATGGCGCTACTTTTAGGAGAAAAAAAAAGGGGGGGGGGTATGGTGAAGGGTGTCTTATCGGCAGGAACCACAATGAGCTTAATTTTGTTGAGTAATAGAAGGATGACAGCTTACAAAAATACGAACACTCACTCCTTATCAGCATCGCTTACATAATGTTGTGTGTGTGTGTGTGTGTGTGAGCAAGCGATGGCGAATGCAAATTACTGAATATTTCCCACATCTGGCTGCCATGGGCGCCAAAATACCCTAGATATGTTTCTGGAAACAACCGCATTCTCCAGCGCTGCTCAATAATAAACGTTTTTATTTTTGTTTTTAATTTCAAGATTTGTTTAACCGCTGGCAGTTGCCAGCATCTGCCACTCTTCTTTATTCGCCTCTTACGACATGCATGTTAGGTCAGTACATTCACTTTCCTGTCGTGCCCCATTAGCGCACAGTCAGACAATTCTAAAGTTTGCGTCCTCTGTGGCATCTGAACATTCCTGTATTCTTGTAAATATTGTCACAAGCTGTTGCCTCGAGATTATTCTACAGACACAACGGAACCTCTTCACGCCCTCAAGTCATGGTACTTCTTCTTCTCTTTCACCTTGTACCTCAGCGAAATGTCGGGGGGAGATGTAACGTTCGTTGACAAGCTCTGTCAAGAGCACTATTACGATTGATGTTCATTTATATAAGGCTGTTCTTAATGCCATCACCCATCATTTTCGAAGTCTTCCGCTTACTCTATACCCGTTGTAACGTTTCGGTGTGGCTCGTATGATGCTAAACAGTGTTATAAACCGATCGGTGGGGATTTTTTTAAATCTACAATAAATAAAAGGTGCAGGTACTCACCCCAACATTCTAAAACAAGAAGTTCTTTTCTTTTAGTTCACCCCCCCCCCCCCCCCCTCTAACGACTCTGAGACTTCGTAGGAATTTCCCGGGAAAGTCCAATAGTATGGGGTATCAGGATGTGAAATCAACAGAGACTAACATTAACCCTAAACCTAACCCCTCCTATACTTTTGCACTTTCCCATGAAGTATCGGAGTCCCTGAGATGGGGTAGAACTAAAAGAAAGTGACAATTAATACGGCGATGCTCACTACTGAATATCTATTGCAGTAGAACTGACGAAAGCTGAATCGTAAAAGGTCACGTTGTTACGTAATCCCAGAAGAAAAAAAGCCAAAACAAAACGGCACAGAAAAACGGCACAGAACTGGTCATACTGTGAATATTACATTAGCGTCTTGACTTCCCAGAGCCTTATCTGATACATATTTTAGGCTGGATAGACTTGGAACGTGGTCGAACTGTTAAGCCCGTTAGGATTTCACCCTGAGATCCAGGTATATTAAAATCACGGACTTTTTTTAAATGTCAGTGGGAGCTCAGGCTCCAAGACCCCCTGCCAGTAACTGAGAGAACTGTACGTCAAGGCTCGTGTCGAAAAAATAAAAAGGAAATCGGCATTGATGTAGATTTCAACTCTAGACATCCGAGTCGGCATGTAAGCGTCTAGCCACAAAATATACCGTGTATTTCTGCTATACTACTGCACGTAAATTTTTGCCTAGAGAAACCACACAACAACCAGGGGCTGCTAGGGTTGGTCCTGCAACGTCCTGTAAAGGATACGCAACTAACCGATTTCTGCTGTGCGAGTTACTCCTAACTTCCGGTAGGAGGGGTGGTATACACGGAATGAGCTTGTTTCTTGCTCTCAGTCTGCATATATAAGTTAACTTTCTTAGTACCGGATTATTTGGTTTCAAATACTTAGGGAGATAGTAGACACAATTAAAATAGCATTACTTTCAATGGGACGGCGAATGCTGGACTGTATGTAAGCATATTTAGCATGCTCAAACCAAATAAGATATATATCATTATTCATCGTTCGTTGTTTGGTACCACACACTGTACGTTGATTGTGATAAAAGAGTTGAGCTTTAAGACGTTAGCTGCGGGCGATGTAACGTCTATGGGTATGCCCGCAGAGGCACCGGCACATGGGGGTTAAGGTCCATTAAGGCTACCAAGGCATGTCCCCCACCCACCCTCCCACATTAATGTTTTCATGGAAGTAAGAGGCTCTCATTCCCTATGTGTAGAATTTTTTTTTTTTAATTGTTTGTTTCATATTATTTCAGATATATTAGTATATCTATTTGCAAAGAAGAAGAAAAAGAAGAAGAAGACACCGCTGGAGGACCCATCACTACCCATATGCAATAATCTACCTACAGAATGTGAAAGGCAGCAAGAAATGCATAGGTAGGAGGGGCACTGGCGTACTGCCCCCATATTCTCCTAATTTATGGGGGGGGGGGGGGGGGGCCCTAAGGGCGTCTGAGTTCCCATCCATCCAGTTTTATTCGTAGATGGGTGGTTGCTGGGCAACCGATGCTGCCTGTTCTTTGTTGTCATGAAAACACATTAGTTTTGATGGCTTTCGTTGGCAAATATAACTTATAGAAAATATAGAAACACACAAAAAATGGATTCTGAAATTAAGTTGTACATTTTATTAACATATACAAGTTGTCAACTGATACAAAAAGGCGCTAGCTGCATTCAACATTAGGACCCAAAGGAATCTGCAATTGTCGAATACTCTACATTGAGTTCAAATTTGTGATTTTTCGATAAACACGCACAAGTTCAAAAAAAGTTTGGAAGTATTTAGTGCGAAACTATTAATATATGAGGTTTAAGAAACAACTGGAGAGAACAGGTACAACAAATATATAAATCATACAAGTAACTGATCTTTCACTGCGGATTTACGATACGGGAAGGCATTTTTTTCTTCAAACCCACATAGTCATATATGTGAGGACGGAATAGTGCAGCTGGTTCATGGACAGCAAACTTCTGTAAACATTTATGCACACGTAATTACAACCCAAAACTGTTTTTATCTTGATGATTGTAAATATTAAAAATGTATTCTCACCCCCAACCACCTTTTCAATTTTCCCAATAAATAATAGAAGCACATAAATAAAAGAAACATTTTATCTGTAGAAGTATGGCTATATGATGTTAACAGAAAGAATTGAAAGTA
This sequence comes from Candidula unifasciata, assembly GCA_905116865.2. Taxonomy (NCBI): domain Eukaryota; kingdom Metazoa; phylum Mollusca; class Gastropoda; order Stylommatophora; family Geomitridae; genus Candidula; species Candidula unifasciata. The sequence continues at coordinate 336,126 of CAJHNH020000127.1, read as the reverse complement.
CGTTCAAGAAACTTGGCAGCGGCGGGCTTTATAATTTCTTGACTTTGTTTATTCGTGTATGCTTAAAATAATATTTGTACCAGTGGAGCATGTATGGAAAAGTAAACAGATCCAGAAGCAAATTACCACACCACTAAAACATCCACGAATGTATTATGGCATATTATATAACAACATATACATGTCACAAACAAGCCTACTTAATACAAGCGCATCAGGTAACAACTTGCAGCTAAACGCTAAAGACACAACAACCATAGACTGTACTTAAAACATTCTCGCAGCCACGGCACGCAAAAAACCATTCACAATATTACCATAGAGTAAAATTTTACATTTTCATCAGTTCAAATAACATTGTTTTTTTCCGCTGGTTTTTGTTTTCCTTCCGAGTCCAGTTGTTAAATGTATCAAGATGACAAAAGTTATTTTTCAAGATTTGCTTCTTATAATAGGACTATTTTTAAAACCTAGAATGCGGTGTTTAACTGGCACATCCGTTTGTATTTTCAACTTGCCAAATGGCACGAATTACCGCCAGTTTTCCCCGTTCTACAAAATGACTAGTTTGGTAGTTATTTCCTGTTTCACCGGTTGTACACTTGTACAATGAATAATATGCTTAAATTTTCATCTGGTTGTCTTCATCCGTGCTTCAAAAACCCATAGTGCAAGAGCAATGGGGCTGAAAGGAAATCCCGGACATGCCTGATGCAGTCTCGCCCCTGACTGACTAGACTTCGGTTAAAAGCTGTCTCTAGCTTTCAGAACATTCCTTAGTGTCCCGCTGGAGACAGAAGAAGAAGCAACAGATTAAAATTAAAACAGTATATGGTGTGTACAACAGCACTACACGTGGATGCTATAGTGCTCCCTTTCCTAACTCCACAACCAGGAATTTGTCAGGGGTAAGCAATCGTCTCAAACTATACATACATTCTCTTTTGAAATATTTATTTATTATAGTTTTATTATAGTATACATTTACTATTATGCCAAGTACATCATCATCATCATCACCACCACCATTATCATCATCATCATCATCATCATCACCATAGGCAGCGGAACCTCCCCAATACATTTGTAGGAAGGAGCCCTCTTTTTTTTTTATTTTATTTTTTTTTTTTTACGTATCCAAAAACCATGAGTTGTAAACCCTTTGGCTCGGTACTATGGATATCGCAACCCTTCGGCATTGATTCCATTATAGGTACCGTTAATCTGGGAGAAATGTGGCTTTTCTGCCTACCCCCGGGAGTGAACCCGGACCACAAGGAGTTCGTCACCCGGCCGCCGCGAAAGTCAGGTTTAACCAACTTCGCTAGAGAGCCGAGATCCCATTATCCACTGTACACAGGCGTTCTCTTTTTAAGCATGTCTTTATGTTTTTCATATAATTTCTAATACTATTTTAACAACCTTCGAACGGCACAGCGACAGTACGATGACGCAATCTGTTGTATCTTGACATTACTGTAACTACTGACCTTATGGGACGTAATCCAGTCTTTATGTAAGTTCACATAATGTAAGGAGTGGGAATTACCGTGTACAGATGAACGAATGGAAGAAGAATCCCATGGGATGTGAATAACGGGTTGGAGGTAAGAAAGTAGGAATAGTTAGGTGCTGTTTAACAGTACGAGAGACAGGTCGATTGAGTGATAGGAAGGACTGATATGAACTGTGATTGCTGACGGCGGGTACCCGGATCGCAAGAAAGATGACTAAACCAATGTGACCCTGAATTGTAATGTCGAACAACTGGGAATTTTTATGGCGCTGTGTTTTAGATGCGAGAGACCAGTTGGAATGGATCACCTAAAGTGAAAGATAAAAGACAGCATGTTCAGGCTGTGTTCTTCGTGTGACACATTTGTTGGAACAGCAATAAACGTCAGCATATTAACGTCAGAGCAGTGTAGTCGAAATCTGTGTTCCTACCACGGCCGACTGTATTTATTCTGGAGAAGGCGGTGGTTCCTACTAACCTCCACCGGTCCCAGCTGTAGATAGAGTCAGCCGTGTACAACCTAACACCTGAACAGAGGGGAGACCAGTAGGTCAAGACAGAAGCAAAGAGTAACATCGTCATCCCGGACGAGCATCCATCTTGCAACGATACTCTGTGCTTCAGCAGCAGGCCGTCTTGCGTTGGTGTCGACAGTGGTATCGCGAGGTGACCGTTCTGGAGCAGTGGCAAACTGCTGAATGTAAATTTATATAGAGAAACCACAACAGCCAATATAATAAATTTGGAGTGGGTTCTGCTACATGCTGTAAAGGATACGCAACCAAGCAAAAACAACAATAGAATGTCAGATCCATTTTACAATGCAGGTGCTAGAAAAGAGAAAAACGAAAGTGCCTAAGGTGCCACCTTCAGCTGCACTTTAAGGCGACGTGGCGTGGGTGGGGGTGACGTGGCGTGAGTGGGGTGACGTGGCGTGGGTGAGGGCGACGTGGCGTGGGTGAGAGTGGCGTGTGCATTTTAAAGAGTAAATAAATGCCTTTTAAAGAGTGGAATGTGAAAAGGGGAAACAACCTGTGTCAGGTATATGGTGCCTACTTTTTAATAGAAATAAAATTATGGGTTTTTTCTTCCAGTTTACTTGGGTATATGGTGCTATGTTTTATTTATATATTTTAAAAAGAAACAAAAATTGATGTTCCGGGCTTCTGCTAATAGTTGGTGTCTTATTTTCTTTGTTGCTAGTGTCCGTACTCCCAGTTTATGTTGTTGTCTGGCGCCTCTATTATCACCAGCATGTGGTGTGGGTGAGCTTCTGTACAACCACTCCTGTTATCACCAGCATGTGGTGTGGGTGAGCTTCTACACAACTGCCCCTGTTATCACCAGCATGTGGTGTGGGTGAGCTTCTATACAACCACTCCTGTGATCACCAGCATGTGGTGTATGTGAGCCTCTATACAACCACTCCTGTTATCACCAGCATGTGGTGTGGGTGAGCTTCTATACAACCACTCCTGTTATCACCAGCATGTGGTGTATGCGAGCCTCTATACAACCACTCCTGTTATCACCAGCATGTGGTGTGGGTGAGCTTCTATACAACCACTCCTGTTATCACCAGCATGTGGTGTGGGTGAGCTTCTATACAACCACTCCTGTTATCACCAGCATGTGGTGTGGGTGAGCTTCTATACAACCACTCCTGTTATCACCAGCATGTGGTGTGGGTGAGCTTCTATACAACCACTCCTGTTACCACCAGCATGTGGTGTGGGTGAGCTTCTATACAACCACTCCTGTTATCACCAGCATGTGGTGTATGTGAGCCTCTATACAACCACTCCTGTTATCACCAGCATGAGGTGTGGGTGAGCTTCTATACAACCACTCCTGTTATCACCAGCATGTGGTGTGGGTGAGCTTCTATACAACTGCCCCTGTTATCACCAGCATGTGGTGTATGTGAGCCTCTATACAACCACTCCTGTTATCACCAGCATGTGGTGTGGGTGAGCTTCTATACAACCACTCCTGTTATCACCAGCATGTGGTGTATGTGAGCCTCTATACAACCACTCCTGTTATCACCAGCATGAGGTGTGGGTGAGCTTCTATACAACCACTCCTGTTATCACCAGCATGTGGTGTGGGTGAGCTTCTATACAACTGCCCCTGTTATCACCAGCATGTGGTGTATGTGAGCCTCTATACAACCACTCCTGTTACCACCAGCATGTGGTGTGGGTGAGCTTCTATACAACCACTCCTGTTATCACCAGCATGTGGTGTGGGTGAGCTTCTATACAACCACTCCTGTTATCACCAGCATGTGGTGTATGTGAGCCTCTATACAACCACTCCTGTTACCACCAGCATGTGGTGTATGCGAGCCTCTATACAACCACTCCTGTTATTATCATGGGCTATGAAGAGTGCTAGAGGTTCCGGGTTCAATTCCCGTTAAGGACTGGGATTTTTTCTCGTGGACTTGGACTTCTATTTATGATTTTCCTTGGTCTCTGGGTAGTGAGATCGGACGCCCGTGTGCATTGTTGCGCACGTAAAAAATCCCTTGGCAGTTGGAATCGGAAAAATGTAGCCTAACGGCTCTGTTCGGGCAAAAAATTTACCCGAGTTAAAGATTTAGCCGAAGTATTTCAGGATCCTCGCTTGTGCTACAAAATCTGTGCGCTGTGCTGAGCTTCTTCGGACTCTGACGAGTTAGAAGAAGAACGGAGCACTTATGGGTTTACTACCCGTATGCCATGATGTTGATCCGTTGTTCAAAACCTCAAACCTCATCATGGGCTATAGGCACGTCTGTGGTCTCCTTGTGTGTTAGACCTAAGCTTCAGAGACAGGAGTGGGTGACATTGATTTAAAAATTAATCTGACTGAAAATATTGTTTAGTTGTGAATGTTTGCGTCTGTCAGTGTGTCCATTACCTTCCGTGATCTCAGTAATTCTTGCCTTCTATGCGAGGGGTGGGGGGTGTTCTTACCATCAGGCGTTCTTTTGTGAGGTTCCAGTCTCGACAGCAGGAGCGAGCACCACCACAGGACGTGGATCTCCTTCTGTTCTTGGCAGCTCCAGGCATGCAGGACAAGCTGTTGGTTCCTCCCATGGGCAGACAGCACTCCGGTCCTGGGCCTAGGTCCCTGGTACATCGGTCTCCACTGCACAACCTGAGTTTCAAGCGCATGATTTCTGAATCCTACAAGAGGAGACATGTCACACAGGAGTTTACACGCCAACATGACAGACTTCATTGCAGTTGGTTTGATTCTCTCTCTCTCTCTCTCTCTCTCTCTCTCTCTCTCTCTCTCTCTCTCTCTCTCTCTCTCTCTCTCTCTCTCTCTCCTCTCCCTTCCCTTCATGTATTTATCCCCCCCCCTACCTGAATCCCCTCCCTCCCTGTCTTTATCCCCCTCTCTCTCTCTCCCTGTGAGTGTGTTTGTCTCTAAGTATGTCCCTTTCTCTCTGTGCACGATTCTCTAGGAGCTTTGCATAATGCACACAACTCTAGACTTTTAGCGACAAACTTCACGGATATCAAAACACCTGCATTAGCCAACAGAATGACAGATTCCTAAATCTAACACACGAAATCACAGAGACTGGAGCAAATGATCGAACCATTTCATGAGGGATACCTCCTAGGTCCATATGTCCTCTGTGACTCTGTCGTGTAGTGGGTCAAACTATTTCACTTCCTTCCTACACATCTAGTCGACAGTCTTAAAAAAACACTATGCAACAGTCAGTATAAGGCCCTTTTCATCCGCATAAAGTTTATTCTCAAATGGTGTGTTCAAATTAGATTTCCATCTGTTCTGCACGTGACTGCACACTTTTCAATTTCTTCTTCTTCTCTTCCACCATTTACCTTAGCGAGGTGTTGGAGTGAGATGTAAGTATTGTTTGTGCACTTTTTCCAATGCAGTGTAGAAGCTGGTGTTCATTTCTGTTAGGTTGCTTCTGATAGTGTCGCTCCAACTCTTGCATGGTCGTCCCCTTGCTCTGTGTTCATTATATGTCTTCAGTGTGGCTCTCTGTGGCGGTTGGTACCAGGGCATTCTCGTCAGGTGACCAAACCATCTCATTTGTTGTTCTTTAATGAATTGTTTGACTGGTTTCTGCCCTAGTCTTCTTCTAATTTCTTCATTCCTGATTTTATCTCTTTTTGTCACACCGGGAGCTTTCATAAGACATCTCATCTCTGTTGTTATATTTGTAAACAATTGCCTAATAGTCAGTTGGTCAATTTTGCACGAAAGCTCTATGTTGGTCTGACAAGGGACATGCTCAACTGCGTTAGGCTCGGCGAGGAAGTATACTAGCAGCAGAACCATGCACTTACTGTGACTATGGCAATCCAAATGGCTACGAGAATATCTACAGGCCTAATGTTGACTATAGCACCCACCCAGTGCTCATCTATGTGTAGAAATATCCCCGTGTGGGCTCCGGGACCCAGTGTGCAGAGAAGGGTGGGCTCCGGGACCCAGTGTGCAGAGAACAGTGGGCTCCGGGACCCAGTGTGAGGTGAAGGGTGGGCTCCGCGACCCAGTGTGCAGTGAAAGGTGGGCTCCGCGACCCAGTGTGCAGTGAAGGGTGGGCTCCGCGACTCAGTGGGCAGAGAAGGGTGGGCTCCGGGACCCACTGTGCAGAGAAGGGTGGGCTCCGGGACACAGTGTGCAGAGAAGGGTGGGCTCCGGGACCCAGTGTGCAGAGAAGGGAGGGCAATAAATAAATCTAAGGCGACTAATTCAAGGTTTGCTCGAATCCGATGTGTTGGGGCGAGAGGCGCAGATATCGCAGCTTAGCTATAAACGACAAGGCACCAACAGCCATGTAAAGGGGAGAGCGCAGAGGAGTGACCAGAAGAATAAACAGTCTATGATAAATATGAGTCGAGCAACATGTACCCTGGACGCGCCACAGGCATTAACAAATGTCTTTCAACTGAGCAACTGCCGGCGATACACAAGAATCAAGAGCTTACCCTGAGGGTGATGCAATCTTTGGTGGCCTGTAGCTGATCATCCTTGTCCGCGATCTTGGCCTGGAGGTTTTGGTTCTCCCGACAGAGAGCGTCCACTTTCTGGAAGTAGCACTTCTCTAGCTGGGTCAGCTGTCTCTGCCCGGCCGAGACTTTCTGGGCCAGAGCAGCGTTGGTCTCTTCTGCCTCCATCTGGCTGGCTCTCATCTGTTCTACCTGAATAAAACACTTGTGTTGAAGGATTAGAAATTTTCGGAAAGAGTGGTAGGACGATTAACATCGATTCTTTTTCTAATGAAGCCTTTTTTTTTTTTTTAATTGCTTTGTCAAAGAAAACCGTTTATGATATGTGAGTTTGATAACTGTATCTTCATTTTTTTTAAAATTGCACACACATTTCCTCCATCACTGGATGGTTGAAGCATACAAGTTCCTCCATCACTGGATGGTTGAAGCATACAAGTTCCTTCATCACTGGATGGTTGAAGCATACAAGTTCCTCCAACACTGGATGGTTGAAGCATACAAGTTCCTCCAACAACAGATAGTTGAAACATACAAGTTCCTCCATCACTGGATGGTTGAGACATACAAGTTCCTCCAATACTGGATGGTTGAGACATACAAGTTCCTCCATCACTGGATGGTTGAGACATACAAGTTCCTCCATCACTGGATAGTTGAGACATACAAGTTCCTCCAACACTGGATGGTTGAGACATACAAGTTCCTCGATCACTGGATGGTTGAGACATACAAGTTCCTCCAACACTGGATGGTTGAAGCATACAAGTTCCTCCAACACTGGATGGTTGAAGCATACAAGTTCCTTCAACACTGGATGGTTGAAGCATACAAGTTCCTCCAACACTGGATGGTTGAGACATACAAGTTCCTCCATCACTGGATAGTTGAGACATACAAGTTCCTCCAACAACAGATGGTTGAGACATACAAGTTCCTCCATCACTGGATAGTTGAGACATACAAGTTCCTCCATCACTGGATGGTTGAGACATACAGGTTCCTCCAACAATAGATGGTTGAGACATACAGGTTCCTCATACAACAGATGGTTGAGATATACAGGTTCCTCATACAACAGATGGTTGAGATATACAGGTTCCTCCAACAATAGATGGATGAGACATACAGGTTCCTCATACAACAGATGGTTGAGATATACAGGTTCCTCCAACAATAGATGGTTGAGACATACAGGTTCCTCATACAACAGATGGTTGAGATATACAGGTTCCTCATACAAAAGATGGTTGAGACATACAGGTTCCTCATACAACAGATGGTTGAGATATACAGGTTCCTCCAACAATAGATGGTTGAGACATACAGGTTCCTCATACAACAGATGGTTGAGATATACAGGTTCCTCCAACAATAGATGGTTGAGATATACAGGTTCCTCCAACAATAGATGGTTGAGATATACAGGTTCCTCCAAAAATCGATGGTTGATACATACAGGTTCCTCCAACAATAGATGGTTGAGATATACAGGTTCCTCCAACAATAGATGGTTGATACATACAGGTTCCTCCAACAATAGATGGTTGATACATACAGGTTCCTCCAGCAATAGATGGTTGAGATATACAGGTTCCTCCAACAATAGATAGTTGAGACATACAGGTTCCTCCAGCAATAGATGGTTGAGATATACAGGTTCCTCCAACAATAGATAGTTGAGATATACAGGTTCCTCACTCACTAGATGGTTGAGACATACAGGTTCCTCCAACAATAGATGGTTGATACATACAATTTCCTCCAACAATAGATGGTTGAAACATACAGGGTCCCATCACCGGATGCTTGAGACTTACAGGTTCCTCATTCACTAGATGGTTGAGACATGCAGGTTCCTCACTCACTGGATGGTTGAGACATACAGGTTCCTCACTCACTAGATGGTTGAGACATACAGGTTCCTCACTCACTAGATGGTTGAGACATACAGGTTCCTCACTCACTAGATGGTTGAGACATACAGGTTCCTCACTCACTAGATGGTTGAGACATTCAGAGTCTTCTGCCATCACACAGCCAGGACATGGGAGACAAGACAACATGAATCGCCATCACACAGCCAGGACATGGGAGACAAGACAACATGAATCGCCATCACACAGCCAGGACATGGGAGACAAGACAACATGAATGGCCATCACACAACTGGGACATGGGAGACAAGACAACATGAATCGCCATCACACAACTAGGACATGGGAGACAAGACAACATGAATCGCCATCACACAGCTAGAACATGGGAGACAAGACAACATGAATCGCCATCACACAGCCAGGACATGGGAGACAAGACAACATGAATCGCCATCACACAACTGGGACATGGGAGACAAGACAGCATGAATCGCCATCACACAGCTAGAACATGGGAGACAAGACAACATGAATGGCCATCACACAGCCAGAACATGGGAGACAAGCCAACATGAATGGCCATCACACAGCCAGAACATGGGAGACAAGACAACATGAATCGCCATCACACAACTGGGACATGGGAGACAAGACAGCATGAATCGCCATCACACAACTGGGACATGGGAGACAAGACAACATGAATGGCCATCACACAGCTAGAACATGGGAGACAAGACAACATGAATCGCCATCACACAACTGGGACATGGGAGACAAGACAGCATGAATCGCCATCACACAACTGGGACATGGGAGACAAGACAACATGAATGGCCATCACACAGCCAGGACATGGGAGACAAGACAACATGAATCGCCATCATACAGCCAGGACATGGGAGACAAGACAGCATGAATCGCCATCACACAACTGGGACATGGGAGACAAGACAACATGAATGGCCATCACACAGCTAGAACATGGGAGACAAGACAACATGAATCGCCATCACACAACTGGGACATGGGAGACAAGACAGCATGAATCGCCATCACACAACTGGGACATGGGAGACAAGACAACATGAATGGCCATCACACAGCCAGGACATGGGAGACAAGACAACATGAATCGCCATCACACAGCCAGGACATGGGAGACAAGACAACATGAATCGCCATCACACAGCCAGGACATGGGAGACAAGACAACATGAATCGCCATCACACAGCTAGGACATGGGAGACAAGACAACATGAATCGCCATCACACAGCTAGAACATGGGAGACAAGACAACATGAATGGCCACCACACAGCCAGGACATGGGAGACAAGACAACATGAATCGCCATCACACAGCCAGGACATGGGAGACAAGACAACATGAATCGCCATCATACAGCTAGAACATGGGAGACAAGACAACATGAATCGCCATCACACAGCCAGGACATGGGAGACAAGACAACATGAATCGCCATCATACAGCTAGAACATGGGAGACAAGACAACATGAATCGCCATCATACAGCTAGAACATGGGAGACAAGACAACATGAATCGCCATCACACAGCCAGGACATGGGAGACAAGACAACATGAATCGCCATCATACAGCTAGAACATGGGAGACAAGACAACATGAATCGCCATCACACAGCCAGGACATGGGAGACAAGACAACATGAATCGCCATCATACAGCTAGAACATGGGAGACAAGACAACATGAATCGCCATCACACAGCCAGGACATGGGAGACAAGACAACATGAATCGCCATCACACAGCTAGAACATGGGAGACAAGACAACATGAATCGCCATCACACAGCCAGGACATGGGAGACAAGACAACATGAATCGCCATCACACAGCCAGGACATGGGAGACAAGACAACATGAATCGCCATCATACAGCTAGAACATGGGAGACAAGACAACATGAATCGCCATCACACAGCCAGGACATGGGAGACAAGACAACATGAATCGCCATCACACAGCTAGAACATGGGAGACAAGACAACATGAATCGCCATCACACAGCCAGGACATGGGAGACAAGACAACATGAATCGCCATCACACAGCTAGGACATGGGAGACAAGACAACATGAATCGCCATCACACAGCCAGGACATGGGAGACAAGACAACATGAATCGCCATCATACAGCCAGGACATGGGAGACAAGACAACATGAATCGCCATCATACAGCCAGGACATGGGAGACAAGACAACATGAATCGCCATCACACAGCCAGGACATGGGAGACAAGACAGCATGAATCGCCATCACACAACTGGGACATGGGAGACAAGACAGCATGAATCGCCATCACACAACTGGGACATGGGAGACAAGACAGCATGAATCGCCATCACACAACTGGGACATGGGAGACAAGACAACATGAATGGCCATCACACAGCCAGAACATGGGAGACAAGACAACATGAATCGCCATCATACAGCCAGGACATGGGAGACAAGACAACATGAATCGCCATCACACAACTGGGACATGGGAGACAAGACAGCATGAATCGCCATCACACAACTGGGACATGGGAGACAAGACAACATGAATGGCCATCACACAGCTAGTACATGGGAGACAAGACAACATGAATGGCCATCACACAACTGGGACATGGGAGACAAGACAACATGAATGGCCATCACACAGCTAGAACATGGGAGACAAGACAACATGAATCGCCATCACACAGCCAGGACATGGGAGACAAGACAACATGAATCGCCATCACACAGCCAGAACATGGGAGACAAGACAACATGAATGGCCATCACACAGCCAGGACATGGGAGACAAGACAACATGAATGGCCATCACACAGCTAGAACATGGGAGACAAGACAACATGAATGGCCATCACACAGCTAGAACATGGGAGACAAGACAACATGAATGGCCATCACACAGCCAGAACATGGGAGACAAGACAACATGAATGGCCATCACACAGCTAGAACATGGGAGACAAGACAACATGAATGGCCATCACACAGCCAGGACATGGGAGACAAGACAACATGAATGGCCATCACACAGCTAGAACATGGGAGACAAGACAACATGAATGGCCATCACACAGCTAGAACATGGGAGACAAGACAACATGAATGGCCATCACACAGCTAGAACATGGGAGACAAGACAACATGAATGGCCATCACACAGCCAGGACATGGGAGACAAGACAACATGAATGGCCATCACACAACTGGGACATGGGAGACAAGACAACATGAATGGCCATCACACAGCTAGAACATGGGAGACAAGACAACATGAATGGCCATCACACAGCCAGGACATGGGAGACAAGACAACATGAATCGCCATCACACAGCTAGAACATGGGAGACAAGACAACATGAATCGCCATCATACAGCCAGGACATGGGAGACAAGACAACATGAATCGCCATCACACAGCTAGAACATGGGAGACAAGACAACATGAATGGCCATCACACAGCCAGGACATGGGAGACAAGACAACATGAATCGCCATCACACAGCCAGAACATGGGAGACAAGACAACATGAATGGCCATCACACAACTGGGACATGGGAGACAAGACAACATGAATGGCCATCACACAGCTAGAACATGGGAGACAAGACAACATGAATGGCCATCACACAACTGGGACATGGGAGACAAGACAACATGAATGGCCATCACACAGCCAGGACATGGGAGACAAGACAACATGAATGGCCATCACACAGCCAGGACATGGGAGACAAGACAACATGAATCGTCATCACACAGCCAGGACATGGGAGACAAGACAACATGAATGGCCATCACACAGCCAGGACATGGGAGACAAGACAACATGAATGGCCATCACACAGCCAGGACATGGGAGACAAGACAACATGAATAGCTATCACACAGCCAGGACATGGGAGACAAGACAACATGAATGGCCATCACACAGCTAGAACATGGGAGACAAGACAACATGAATAGCTATCACACAGCTAGAACATGGGAGACAAGACAACATGAATCACTAGCAGCAAACGTCTCACCTCCTTCTCCAGCCTGAACCTGACGTCAGAGATCTGTTGCGTCAGCTGCGTGGTCTCCGTCTCCAGGCGGCACTGCAAGCTGGTGACCTTGCTGGAGAGACAGTTCTTCTCCTCCGTCAGTCGGTAGATGGCTCCCTCCTTGTCCTGTACCGACAACATCAATCTGTTACTAACACACAGATTAAACTCCACCCGTTGTTTTCATTAGTTCAAAACAAGAAAACTAATCCCTCATGAAAGAACGCATAGTAAATTATATATGTTCTGTAATTAGCTATACATTTCAGGAGCATTGACACGAAGAAAACATGGTCGTGTGCGCAGTCTCTACTATAATTTTATGGGTTGGGGGAGGGAGGCCTCATGGTACCTTACTCCCCATCTTAGGGCAACTATGACACATTTATGTTACTTTTCCAACTTAAAAAAAAAACCATGATAAAATTATTTCGGCGCTCCTTTGAATCATTCCCCAAAATGGCGGCATGCCACATTCTGGCCATAAAATATCCAAAAATATCCGAACGACGGTGTTCGCGTATATCTAAAATACGGACTTTCTGCCAAGGAACAAATCGCGGCAAAACTAGGATTACTTGACAATCAATATCAACATTTGCACACGGTACTAGTAGCAGATGATAAATACAGACCGTTGACAACAATTTCGAGCGTTTGTGCAGACGTTACTAGCAGACGATATTAGCGACTGTTGACCAATTTCGAGACATTACAGACGATGAAAGCCGATTAGCAATACTGTGTTCTTCCGATTGGAGGATTTAGCAGCGGTAGATGTCAGACTTGTTGGCATCCTCCAAACGCGATTAAACTCATCGCCGAGCGAATCCCCCGCGCCGCTACGCGCGAATGAGGGCTTAACTAGGTGCCTGGGACTCATTAGTACAGTAACTGGAGGACGTTGCAGGAGATGCGGTAGCTGCCGCTCGTGAGTCCCAGCCATCTAGTTTAGTCCCCATCCGCACCGCTACGCAGAAGCAGGCCGGCAAGCAACGTATCGCCGTGACCCTGTCAGAGCATTTGTTTCGTAATCCGGAGCCGGCACATATATTTTTAACAGAACTGACCCGCGTTCGGATATTTTATGGCCAGAAATTAGCCAATTAGGCTCTCTTTCGAACGCCATCATATTAAAGCCGCCATTTTGGGGAACGATTCAAAGGAGAGTCATTATTTCTATTAACAATGTATACTGTAAACATTTAAAAAAAAAAAAAAAATATTTTGCAGCTCAGCCATTATACAGGTCCCCCCTCCCTCCCAACCCCACTAAAAATAAAATTTTATGACGTAAAATTTCTCTTCAGGTATGTTTTGCATGTCCAGAAATGGAAACAGAAATTGTTACTAATAATACAGTGTCAACATCATTAGCTCTAACCATACCACTCTATTCGGTGTAATTTCTGTTAAATAGAAGTTCTTTAATGCATAATCAGTAATCAATGAAATAAATAGCGAGTGAGTGGCGTTGAACCCTAACAGGACCGTGTTGGACTAACACTCGGTGACACAAGATGACACAGTTCCGATGAGAATCCGCCGGGCAGAAGTCCCAGATATCCCGTTCAACCGTTAGGTTCTATTATGGCGCCTAACGATAGCCGGGTGTGGCTGTTAGATAACAAAAGATTGCGTCCGTACTGGGACCGTTGAAATAACTGAATTAAAGAGTACATGTTAATTGTCGCGAGACGCCGCTTCAAGTAGACAAGATACTTTTGGCTGACGTACCACCCCTTTGTGACCCTTCTATTTTTCCCTCTTACATGCGCCCAGTGACTTCATTTTCGTCATAAGACGCATTGAGAGATATCCCGGTTATAGCCTACGGTTGCTGTTTGGGGATTTTCCATTGTCTTATTTGTAATTCCCCTGAGCTTTCACGTATAAAAATATACGGCTAGTAACTCGGCAACGTAGCGGAAAAATCCTGGCCAAACACCGGATCCCGCTGTGAGAGCAGACGGCCAGCCATTTTACTTCAGGTCAGCAAGCAGGTGTTAGAGCGGGCCGTTTTGGCAGAACTTTGTCTTTCTCGCCGCCTAAAAACCCTAGCAACATGACCATATAGTTACATCTAAATCCAGGTGAGCACAGTAACTGTTAATTAAATCGTGATTTCAGTTTTCGGGCCGCATTTCGTGTACAATATTAGAATTGTACCAGACAGAGGAAAAAAACCACGCTGACCCATTTCTGCACATGGAC
>CAJHNH020000127.1:117494-321412 GCA_905116865.2 Candidula unifasciata | reverse complement strand
GCCGTGAACCCCTGGTCAGAGCATTTGTTTCGTTATCCGGAGCCGGCACATATATTTTTAAACAGAACTGACCCGCGTTTCGGATATTTTAATGGCCAGAAATTAGCCAATTAAGCTCTCTTTCGAACGCCATCATATTAAAGCCGCCATTTTGGGGAACGATTCAAAGGAGAGTCATTATTTCTATTAACAATGTATGCGGTAAACATTAAAAAAAAAAAAAAAAAATATTTTGCAGCTCAGCCATTATACAGGTTCCCCCTCCCTCCCAACCCCACTAAAAATAAAATTTTATGACGTAAAATTTCTCTTCAGGTATGTTTTGCATGTCCAGAAATGGAAACAGAAATTGTTACTAATAATACAGTGTCAACATCATTAGCTCTAACAATAACACTCTATTCGGTGTAATTTCTGTTAAATAGAAGTTCTTTAATGCATAATCAGTAATCAATAAAATAAATAGCGAGTGAGTGGCGTTGAACCCTAACAGGACCGTGTTGGACTAACACCCGGTGACACAAGATGACACAGTTCCGATGAGAATCCGCCGGGCAGAAGTCCCAGATATCCCGTTCAACCGTTAGGTTCTATTATGGCGCCTGACGATAGCCGGGTGTGGCTGTTAGATAACAAAAGATTGCGTCCGTACTGGGACAGTTGAAATAACTGAATTAAAGAGTACATGTTAATCATGAATATAATATTACAGCGCGTTGTACATGCAAGTCATATAATATCTCCATACATATTTGTACACAATCCCGTAAATAATCAGGTATTTAACTATTTATCTGACTCTTAATCACACTGGAGGGGGGGGGGAATGCGTTGCGGAAAAGTTGCAGAATTTTTTTTAGGATAGCACGGAACGAGATAAAGAAACACGTGGAAATCCTGCATGATCTGATTATCGAGGAGAATTGTCTCATAAACAGCATCCTGTCCTGAAAGCTGGAGTTGGCCATGTGAAACATCATGGTGGTCTGGAGAGGGTGGCAATAGAGGGTACAGTGTCCATACAACGAGGCCGGGGCAGACCACCGCGAAGGTGGACACAAGACGTTAGAGATGCATTGAATGTGAAAGCACACAGGGCTGGAGAACTGGCTAGAGACTTTCAGGCGTGCCGCGAAGAGAGCGACGTTCTGTGAAGTACATGCTGACTGGTGACAACAGTTCTTCTGACAACAGCAACATGTCTTTTCCAATGTGAGTGAATCCACTGGCAGGGGTGTCCGAGGTGGTCTGCCTTGGCAGGGGTGTCCGAGGTGGTCTGCCTTGGCAGGGGTGTCCGAGGTGGTCCGCCTTGGCAGGGGTGTCCGAGGTGGTCTGCCTTGGCAGGGGTGTCCGAGGTAGTCTGCCTTGGCAGGGGTGTCCGAGGTGGTCTGCCTTGGCAGGGGTGTCCGAGGTGGTCTGCCTTGGCAGGGGTGTCCGAGGTGGTCTGCCTTGGCAGGGGTGTCCGAAGTGGTCTGCCTTGGCAGGGGTGTCCGAGGTGGTCTGCCTTGGCAGGGGTGTCCGAGGTGGTCTGCCTTGGCAGGGGTGTCCGAGGTGGTCTGCCTTGGCAGGGGTGTCCGAGGTGGTCTGCCTTGGCAGGGGTGTCCGAGGTGGTCTGCCTTGGGAGGGCTAAGTTAGCTACATGTTATTGTAGGCTCCATTTTGGTAGACGAGGGGGGGGGGGGTTTTGAATCACTGCTCCCGAACCAGCATGTTGTAGGAGGTCAGTAACTAGAAGTGTTTCCTTCGAAATCAGAGTGAGTCTGCTTGAAAGGCAAGAAACCAACAGTCTGCATACAGATAAGGCAGATATGTAAACGTATGTGCATGCAAAACTCAGATTCTGCAATAAGACCAAAGTATAGAAGTGGACGAACAACCCGAACTTTCCAACGGAGTGTACAACCGGTGAACGCTAAGAAGAAAAAGAGATTGCACACCGACATCTCTGCGAATTCCCCAGTCTCCCTCGTGGGGCACAGCGGCAAGGATATGTATGGCTGTGACATGCGCAGTAAGGATATGTAAGCCTCTGACATGCGCGGCAAGGATATGGCTGTGACATGCGCGGTAAGGATATGACTCTGACATGCGCGGCAAGGATATGTATGACTCTGACATGCGCGGCAAGGATATGTATGACTCTGACATGCGCGGCAAGGATATGGCTGTGACATGCGCGGCAAGGATATGGCTGTGACATGCGCGGCAAGGATATGTATGCCTTTGACATGCGCGGCAAGGATATGTATGCCTCTGACATGCGCGGCAAGGATATGCATGATTCTGACATGCGCGGCAAGGATATGCATGACTCTGACATGCGCGGCAAGGATATGTATGACTCTGACATGCGCGGCAAGGATATGTATGACTCTGACATGCGCGGCAAGGATATGCATGACTCTGACATGCGCGGCAAGGATATGGCTGTGACATGCGCGGCAAGGATATGACTATGACATGCGCGGCAAGGATATGTAAGACTCTGACATGCGCGGCAAGGATATGTATGTCTCTGACATGCGCGGCAAGGATATGGCTGTGACATGCGCGGCAAGGATATGCATGATTCTGACATGCGCGGCAAGGATATGGCTGTGACATGCGCGGTAAGGATATGACTCTGACATGCGCGGCAAGGATATGCATGATTCTGACATGCGCGGCAAGGATATGGCTGTGACATGCGCGGTAAGGATATGTATGACTCTGACATGCGCGGCAAGGATATGGCTGTGACATGCGCGGCAAGGATATGTATGACTCTGACATGCGCGGCAAGGATATGTATGACTCTGACATGCGCGGCAAGGATATGGCTGTGACATGCGCGGCAAGGATATGTAGGCCTCTGACATGCGCGGCAAGGATATGTATGACTCTGACATGCGCGGCAAGGATATGTATGACTCTGACATGCGCGGCAAGGATATGGCTGTGACATGCGCGGCAAGGATATGTAGGCCTCTGACATGCGCGGCAAGGATATGTAGGCCTCTGACATGCGCGGCAAGGATATGTAGGCCTCTGACATGCGCGGCAAGGATATGTAGGCCTCTGACATGCGCGGCAAGGATATGTAGGCCTCTGACATGCGCGGCAAGGATATGTATGACTCTGACATGCGCGGCAAGGATATGTATGACTCTGACATGCGCGGCAAGGATACGTATGCCTCTGACATGCGCGGCAAGGACGTCACCCCAAAATATTGTTGCCATTATCGTAAACGGCTAGAGGTCAGATCAACAACAGTCAGGATGAGGAGATTCTCTTTCTTCGTTTGTATCATTTTATTGAGTTTGAATCGGGCACGCTTGTGTTACTGGCGGAGGTAGTACCAGCAATCAGTCATTATCATGTGCCAAATAACATGCGTGGACGATCCGGAATGGGCGATTCTAAGGGCCACCACAGTACTTTGATCATGTCTACGTTCCTAACGTAAACAAGTCAATCGGAATTTTTTTAATTTCTTTTTTTTCTGTTTGAATTCCATGGCTCCATCTAACGAGCCTTGCCAGCAGTCGTTCAGTTTTCGCTGCACACCTCCTCAAGTCTGGATTTTGTTCGTTTCATTTATGGGCTCTCCTCCGAACTTCTACAAGATATTATGGCGGCCATAAAATATCCTTACGGGGCTCAGGCATATGTAAAATGCGGACTTTCTGCCAAGGAACAAATCGCTGCAAAACTAGGATTACTTGACAATTTCAAGAGACGCAACATTGCAGACGATATTAATTGGAGGAAGTTGCAAGAGATGCGGTAGCTCCTACTTGTGAGTCCCAGCCATCTAGCTACGCGCGGCGCGGGGGATACGGTCGGCGGTGAGGCATAGTCACAGAAACAGGTCCGCAAGTAACATTTCGCTGAGACCCTGTTAGAGCATTTGTTTCGTTATACGGAGCCGGCATATTTTTAATAGAACTGAGCCCCGTAAGGATATTTTATGGCCGACATAATATCGGGTAGAAGTTCGGAGGAGAGCTATTTATGTAATGCTTGGTTGCTGGTGAATCCCCCGAATTTTTGTTCTCAATTCCGTTTAAGTGGCAATCAGTTTGAACACAACCTGTCGATGCATCAGACTCAGTTGTTGGTTACTTAACTGTGAGCAGACGAACCGCCAGCGGCCAGAGGGACATCTCTCTAATCAGAATATCTCACGATTTCTGTTCTCACAACTACACTAAGCTCCCCCCCCCCCCCCCCCACAGGTCTGTCCAATATCATATCTCCATGTGCCTTTACTATTGCATCCTCATACTTTACACCCCTCACCCACCACATATACACCCACACCTGTTTCCACCCACCCCCGCCCAACTATGACAAACCCAGTCACCAAGGTAACAACAGTATCAATCCATTACCCTCATTTTTTCTTAAAAGTTAAAAGTAAATAAGCATGTTCACAAATCAGGCACACCAAAGACAAAAAACAAACACAACACACGCACCGACTATCAAAGAACACGCATAAGCACCCACACACTTGCAAAGCCAATCTCAGGTCGTCAGTCTCCCGTCGGTTCTTCTCCAGCTCCCTCTGGCAACAAGACAGGTCCCGCTTGGCGTCGCTGCACTCCGCGGACAGGCACTGCAGTTGTTCCCTGTAATCACGAGAGTGTTGGTTCAACACAGGACAAGACAGTCCAAATAATACTGACAGTTGATTCAACACAGGACGGGACAGCACTGTCCACACGGTACTGACACTTGATTCAACACAGGACAGGACAGTCCAAATAATACTGACAGTTGATTCAATACAGGACAGGACAGAACTGTCCACACAATACTGTCAGTTGATTCAATACAGGACAGGACAGAACTGTCCACACAATACTGACAGCTGGTTCAACACAACACAGGACAGAACAGTGCACACAGTACTAACAGCTGGTTCAACACAAGACAGGACAGAACTGCCCACACAATACTAACAGTTGGTTCAACACAAGACAGGACAGAACAGTGCACACAGTACTAACAGCTGGTTCAACACAAGACAGGACATAACAGTGCACACAGTACTGACAGCTGGTTCAACACAAGACAGCACAGAACAGTGCACACAGTACTAACAGCTGGCTTAACACAAGACAGGACAGAACTGCCCACACAATACTGACAGCTGGTTCAACACAAGACAGGACAGAACAGCCTACACAATACTGACAGCTGGTTCAACACAAGACAGGACAGAACAGACTACACGATACTGACAGCTGGTTCAACACAAGACAGGACAGGTCAGCCCACACAATACTGACAGCTGGTTCAACACAGGATAGGACAGAACTGTCTACACAATACTGACAGCTGGTTCGATACACGACTCTACTACCCACACAACTAGAACAGCATAATTGGTACACAAATTAGTACACAAAGATCAGCTCAGATCAGAAGCACCTTTTGCATCAAGTGCTCTTCGGCACAACGGCTTAAAGGGTATAAATCATGGCTAGATAATGCAGAAACGATAATAAACAGACCTGCAGTCTCGCAAACATCGATTCCGGCGAGAAAAGGATATTTATGCCCCAAGCTCCCAACCGCACCCTCTCATGTATCGCCACGCTTAATACCTAGTGTTGTCATGCAGAAGCTCACGCACTCATCTGTGACAGTTCGTCAAATGATGCCGGGTCAGTTGTGGGAGGATACAAGAGTGCATGGACATTCAAAACTAGCTGTGCAGGCAGAACAGTCCAGTGAGCCAGCGGTGCTTTTTACTATACTACCAACAGCACGATGATGGAGGTGATGGCGGTGACACGAGCTTTCATGTGGCTGGAATCACTGGACTATTCCCACGTGTGTGTGCTGAGCTTGATCCGGCTTGTGGATTCAGGCTTGTGGATTCAGGCTTGTGGATTTAGGCTTGTGGATTCAGGCTTGTGGATTCAGGCTCTGTACGCACACAGCAAATTGAGACATTGCACAACTGCCCTGAATTAATCTTGATCCCAATGCATGCCAGTGTTGCTGGCAACGAAGAGCTGATAGACCGTCCGGTTCTGCCTTAGGTGTTGATGACACACACATATCCCTGGCTACCAGTTACATAGACTTTCCTGTGTACTTGTTACACAAATATCCCTGCATACTTGGCACACAGATATCCATGTTTACCTGTTACACACATACATGTTCCTGTTTAGCTGGTACACACAAATCACAAATTACCTAGCACACTTATACTCCTGACATAACTTACCTAGCACACTTGTACTCCTGACACAACTTACCTAGCACACCTGTACTCCTGACACAACCTACCTAGCACACCTGTACTCCTGACACAACTTACCTAACACACCTGTACTCCTGACACAACTTACCTAGCACACTTGTACTCCTGACACAACTTACCTAGCACACTTGTACTCCTGACACAACTTACCTAGCACACTTGTACTCCTGACACAACTTACCTAGCACACCTGTACTCCTGACACAACTTACCTAGCACACCTGTACTCCTGACATAACTTACCTAGCACACCTGTACTCCTGACATAACTTACCTAGCACACCTGTACTCCTGACACAACTTATCTAGCACACTTATACTCCTGACATAACTTACCTAGCACACCTGTACTCCTGACATAACTTACCTAGCACACCTGTACTCCTAACACAACCTACCTAGCACACCTGTACTCCTGACACAACTTACCTAACACACCTGTACTCCTGACACAACTTACCTAGCACACTTGTACTCCTGACATAACTTACCTAGCACAATTGTACTCCTGACACAACTTACCTAGCACACTTGTACTCCTGACACAACTTACCTAGCACACCTGTACTCCTGACATAACTAACCTAGCACACCTGTACTCCTGACATAACTTACCTAGCACACTTATACTCCTGACATAACTTACCTAGCACACCTGTACTCCTGACACAACCTACCTAGCACACTTGTACTCCTGACACAACTTACCTAGCACACTTGTACTCCTGACACAACTTACCTAGCACACTTGTACTCCTGACACAACTTACCTAGCACACCTGTACTCCTGACATAACTTACCTAGCACACCTGTACTCCTGACACAACTTACCTAGCACACCTGTACTCCTGACATAACTTACCTAGAACACCTGTACTCCTGACACAACTTACCTAGCACACCTGTACTCCTGACATAACTTACCTAGCACACTTATACTCCTGACATAACTTACCTAGCACACCTGTACTCCTGACACAACTTACCTAGCACACCTGTACTCCTGACACAACCTACCTAGCACACCTGTACTCCTGACACAACTTACCTAACACACCTGTACTCCTGACACAACTTACCTAGCACACTTGTACTCCTGACACAACTTACCTAGCACACTTGTACTCATGACACAACTTACCTAACACACCTGTACTCCTGACACAACTTACCTAGCACACTTGTACTCCTGACACAACTTACCTAGCACACCTGTACTCCTGACACAACTTACCTAACACACCTGTACTCCTGACACAACTTACCTAACACACTTGTACTCCTGACACAACTTACCTAGCACACCTGTACTCCTGACACAACCTACCTAGCACACTTGTACTCCTGACAAAACTTACCTAACACACTTGTACTCCTGACACAACTTACCTAGCACACTTGTACTCCTGACATAACTTACCTAGCACTCTTGTACTCCTGACATAACTTATCTAGCACACTTGTACTCCTGACATAACTTACCTAGCACACTTGTACTCCTGACATAACTTACCTAGCACACTTGTACTCCTGACACAACTTACCTAGCACACTTATACTGCTGACACAACTTACCTAGCACACTTGTACTCCTTACGCAACTTACCTATCACACTTGTAGTCCTGACATAACTAACCTAGCACACTTGTACTCCTGACACAACTTACCTAGCACACTTATACTCCTGACATAACTTACCTAGCACACTTGTACTCCTGACATAACTTATCTAGCACACTTGTACTCCTGACATAACTAACCTAGCACACTTGTACTCCTGACATAACTTACCTAGCACACTTTTACTCCTGACACAACTTACCTAGCACACTTATACTCGTGACATAACTTATCTAGCACACTTGTACTCCTGACATAACTTACCTAGCACACTTGTACTCCTGACACAACTTACCTAGCACTCTTGTACTCCTGACACAACTCGACAAATTGGGCTCTCATCTCGTTGTTCTTCTTTTGTAGACTGTCTCGCAACTGTTGGGGGAAACCATAACACAAGTCACTTGATAACAGATCACAACTGTTGGGGGAAGCCATAACACAAATCACTTGTTAACAGATCACAACTGTTGAGAGAAACCATAACACAAGTCAAAGGTAACAGATCACAGCTGTGAGGGGGGGGGGGGAGCCATAACACAAGTCACCTGACAACAGATCACAACTGTTGGAAGAAACCATAACACAAATTAAAGGTAACAGATCACAACTGTTAGGGGGAACCATAACATAAGTCAAATGTAACAGATCACAACTGTTGTGGGAAACCATAACACAAGTCACATGGTAACAAATCACAACTGTTGGGGGAACGATAACACAAGTCAAAGCTAACAAATTACAATTGGGGAGAAACCATAACACAAGTCAAAGATAACAGATCACAACTGTGGGGGAAACCATAACACAAGTCACATGGTAACAGATCACAACTGTGGGGGAAACCATAACACAAGTCACATGGTAACAGATCACAACTGTTGGGGGAAACCATAACACAAGTCACATGGTAACAGATCACAACTGTTGGGGGAAACCATAACACAAGTCAAAGGTAACAGATCACAACTGTTGGGGGAACCATAACACAAGTCACATGGTAACAGATCACAACTGTTGGGGGGAACCATAACACAAGTCAAAGGTAACAGATCACAACTGTTGGGGGAAACCATAACACAAGTCACATGGTAACAAATCACAACTGTTGGGGTAACGATAACACAAGTCAAAGCAAACAAATTACAACTGGGGAGAAACCATAACACAAGTCAAAGATAACAGATCACAGCTGTGGGGGAAACCATAACACAAGTCACATGGTAACAGATCACAAATGATGTGACCAGTGACTGTGAAGGCAACTCGTTAAAGTTTAAAACAGGAAGTCTAACCGCTATGTGATATGTTCCAACGCTTATCCAACGTTTATACTTTTTAAATGATGTTGAATCCGAGGCTTGCCCAGGCTAAATAGATATCAGGGAAAGCCACGGGAAGTAGAGACAATAGGTGTGGCATTGGCCACGTTCCCGAATGCAGCTTCGTCTTATTTTTCAGCATTCTGAGCCCTTGAGATTCATTGCTGCAGATATCACCCGCCTCCACTCATTGCTGCAGATATCACCCGCCTCCACTCATTGCTGCAGATATCACCCGCCTCCACTTATTGCTGTTTGACCTTGTTTTTTTTTTCAGTTGGTGATACCAAGTGTTTGCAGGTCTGTCTGGAGATGATCTCTCCATCGTCTTCTTGGTCTGCCTCCCCCGAAGGTGTCTTCACCTTGCCTCGATGAGGAAGCTTGTGTTTCTCAATGACCCCGATAGCTATGATGGCGCTAGCGTAGCTACAAGCAGGGCCTTTAAGCCGCAAAGGTCGAAGGGTAGAGAACAGACACAGAGAGACACTCTGGTCCTCCAGGTTTGGGGTTGAAGCCTAGGGCCGACACCCCAACCTTAGTAAAACTGTATAAACAGATATCTAAGCTTCGATTTCGATTGCAGCTTGACCTACGAAAATATAAAGTTTTGCACCATGTATGGAATAACCTCAATGTGCATAAAAGAGTAACCATAGAAACTGACATACGTTGGATAACCAAACATTTGTGGGCGAAAGTAGCAAAGAATTACATCAAACGACATTTATGAGTCTGTTTTACTCGTGTGTGTGAGATATGTATGCACGCGCTTGTGTGTGCACGTGTGTGTGTGTTTGTATGTGTGTAGGGTGTTTTAAACTACCTATAATATGTTTTATATTTATCCCTATTTGGTTATGCCCTTTACTACACGCAGGTCTATATCTGTTTGCTAATTTTCGTGTAACTTCCACGATTTTTGTCAGTCTCTGGTACATTATGTTACTGTCTGCATATTTGCCTGTGCGTCTGTCATGAAGTTAATATGTCTATTTATGATTTTATAGATCAGTGTAGACTCGTGTCTGTCTAACTCAGTACGTTTATCTGTCTAGGCGGCAGTCACTCTGTCTATTGTTTATTCGTCTGCCTCGGTATGTTTGCCTATCCAGATAGTAGTTGCTGTCTGTGGGTTTCTAGTTACGTGTGTAAAGTAACTGCAGCACTCACCTCCTCCAGCTCTTTAGCCTTGGTACACAAACTGGTGATCTCGCAGTTGGCTCGACCCAGGCGCTGCTCCGCTTGCTCCAGCTCTGATTCCTTGTCACTCAACGAGTGTTGGTAGCGGCAACATTTCTCCTCGCACTCGGCAATCTGTCCACACAACAGTTGAGTCACCCGTCACATTATGTTCCCTGTCATGCTGGTGTCGGTCCACACAACAGTTAAGTCACTCGTCACATTATGTTCCCTGTCGTGTTGGCGGTCGGTCCACACAACAGTTAAGTCACTCGTCACATTATGTTCCCTGTCATGCTGGCGGTCGGTCCACACAACAGTTGAGTCACTCGTCACATTATGTTCCCTGTCATGCTGGCGGTCGGGCCACACAACAGTTAAGTCACTCGTCACATTATGTTCCCTGTCATGTTGGTGGTCGGTCCACACAACAGTTAAGTCACTCGTCACATTATGTTCCCTGTCATGTTGGGTGGTCGGTCCACACACATTATGTTCAACACAACAGTTAAGTCACTCGTCACATATGTTCCCTGTCATGTTCCCTGTCCACACAACAGTGTTGGCGGTAGGTCATGCACACAACAGTTGAGTCACTCGTCACATTATGTTCCCTGTCATGCTGGCGGTCGGTCCACACAACAGTTGAGTCACTCGTCACATTATGTTCCCTGTCATGCTGGCGGTCGGTCCACACAACAGTTGAGTCACTCGTCACATTATGTTCCCTGTCATGCTGGCGGTCGGGCCACACAACAGTTGAGTCACTCGTCACATTATGTTCCCTGTCATGTTGGCGGTCGGGCCACACAACAGTTGAGTCACTCGTCACATTATGTTCCCTGTCATGTTGGCGGTCGGTCCACACAACACTTGAGTCACTCGTCACATTATGTTCCCTGTCATGTTAGCGGTCGGTCCACACAACAGTTGAGTCACTCGTCACATTATGTTTCCTGTCATGTTGGCGGTCGGTCCACACAACAGTGACTGACATGTTCATTGTCGTGTAGGCCGTCTATCGTGGTTGTCACGTTATGTTTCTCATGACATCAACTAAACCTCTAGATTCTAAAGATTGGACACCCAGACGATGTGGATAAAGACATCTGTTTATGTGCAAAGGCCCTTCTTCTTCTTCTGCCTTTCTATCAACCAATGGAGCATACGCCCTCAACCAACTCACGCCAAGTCGTTCTATCCTTCGCCATTGCATGGAGCTCTCCCCATGTCCTCCCAATTTTTCTAACCTCATTCTCCAGCTCTCTTCTCCATGACGTTTCCTTTATTCCTATGCCCCTAATGCAAAGACATTCTAGTTTATGCTGTTCTCCTGTTTTCTCAGTGTGTGCCCTATCCAACGCCAGCGTCTTTTCCTCACCTCCTGATCCAGTGGAGCCTGTTTAGTTCTCTCCCAAAGTTCTACATTAGTTATTCTATCATAACATTTTATTGCAAAGGCCCTAAGCGGGGAATACTATCCAACTCTCTGTAATTCTTCTTCTTCTCAAAGTGATCTATGGCGATGGTTGTCATGTCTATCCACAACCTTCTGAATCGCGTACTTTCAATCAACTCTGACACAGATGATCTTCCATGCCATGATGTCAAACTGTCCAGCATCTGTTCTCTCGGTCTCCCTCTGCCCCCCCCCCCCCCAACCCCACCCTAACTTTCCTACTGTCACGATGTACTCCAGTTTTCCCCTTCTCATCACATGACGAAACAATGTAGATCGTCTCTTTCTGATGTGGGCAATCAGTTCTTTTCGTGAGTCAGTTTCTTTCAAGACATCTTCATTTCTCGTTTTATCTGTCCGAGGTATTCTCATGGTTTGTCTATAAAACCACATTTCCGCAGCCCCCAAAAAAGTTTTCATTAATTTAATAACTGTCAGTGATTCACATCCGTATATGAATATAGGATTTATACAGTTTTTAAAAATTATCTTTCACGTCTGAATTGACACAAAAAGATTGCATTAAATATTTTTTATTTTGTAAAATTCTGCCTTTGCTTGAGCTATTCGACATTTAACTTCCTTAATACATCTTCAATCTAATGTTATCAAGGTACCCAAGTACTTGACAGTAACTAAAGGTTCTAGAAGACAGTAACTAAAGGTTCTAGAAGACAGTAACTAAAGGTTCTAGAAGACAGTAACTAAAGGTTCTAGAAGGCAGTAACTAAAGGTTCTAGAAGACAGTAACTAAAGGTTCTAGAAGGCAGTAACTAAAGGTTCTAGAAGGCAGTAACTAAAGGTTCTAGAAGACAGTAACTAAAGGTTCTAGAAGACAGTAACTAACGGTTCTAGAAGACAGTAACTAAAGGTTCTAGAAGACAGTAACTAAAGGTTCTAGAAGGCAGTAACTAAAGGTTCTAGAAGGCAGTAACTAAAGGTTCTAGAAGGCAGTAACTAAAGGTTCTAGAAGACAGTAACTAAAGGTTCTACTAGACATGACATGTCCTAAAGGTTCTAGAAGACAGTAACTAAATGTTCGGTTCTAGAAGACATGTCAACTTGCTTGGGTTTTGTCCCATTGACTTTGAAATTGCATTCTGGGGGGTCAGTTGTCTGTGTAATGACCATAACTTCAGTGTTTTCTGCTGTTCAAACTGAGACCCTTGTTATCACTTTCTGTTACAATTCTATCCAACATTTTTTGCAGTAGTGTTTTATTTTCAGCGATAACAGGATATTGTCAGCACATCACAGGTTGTTAACAATATGCCCACCAACCGATATTCCTGTCCTACCATGTATAGATCTATTTATTACTTCACTGTACACTTTGAATAAATCGTGTCATAGTACACAACTCAACTCAATACGTGTTGTCTATACAATTATCTTTTAAAAAAAGTTGGAAAGATAGGACAAAGGCAAACAAATCAATAATAGATGAAAAAGGTGACAACACTGGTAGATGTCACAGAAGCCAAAAGTCCGAAGAAGACACAAGTATCCCCAGGACCTACCATATGTGTCTTTTCTTTGATTTCTCGCTCGTATTTCTGTAGTTGTTCATCCACGCGTCGCATCCGGTTTTCCATGTCGTGTTCTGCGTGCTCGATCGTCCGCTCCAGGTCACCGATCTGTGCAGACATGAAGGTCACTGAATGTGTGTGCGTGTGTGCGTGTGAGTATGTATGTGTTAGTATGTGTGTGAGTGTGTGTGTGAGTGTGTGTGAGTAGACAGTTGACATCACTGCACTAGGAACATTCTCATACCTGCTCCGTCCCCTTCTTCAGTAGCCAACGACGAGAGTCAATATGCTAATAAAACCAGTTACTAACCTGACCAAATGCCTGTTTTCTCCTTCAGTGTTGAATATCTTCCTGAGAGAGAGAGAGAGAGAGAGAGAGAGAGAGAGAGAGAGAGAGAGAGAGAGAGACAGAGAGACAGAGAGAGACAGAGATGGATAGATGGAGGAAGAGAGACAGATGGACAGACAGAGCAGAGGTGTAGATTAGAGCATGTAGATATGTAGATCACAGAGCTTAGATATGAGGTCCCAGACTGTAGATATGTAGATCACAGAGCTTAGATATGAGATCACAGAGTGTAGATATGTAGATCACAGAGCTTAGATATGAGGTCCCAGAGTGTAGATATGTAGATCACAGAGCTTAGATATGAGGTCCCAGGGTGTAGATATGTAGATCACAGAGCTTATATATGAGGTCCCAGATTGTAGATATGTAGATCACAGAGCTTAGATATGAGGTCCCAGACTGTAGATATGTAGATCACAGAGCTTAGATATGAGGTCCCAGATTGTAGATATGTAGATCACAGAGCTTAGATATGAGGTGCCAGAGTGTAGATATTTAGATCACAGAGCTTAGATATGAGGTCCCAGATTGTAGATATGTAGATCACAGAGCTTAGATATGAGGTCCCAGATTGTAGATATGTAGATCACATAGCTTATATATGAGGTCCCAGATTGTAGATATGTAGATCACATAGCTTATAGATTGTAGATAGTAGATCACAGAGATTAGATATGAGCTTAGATATGAGGTCAGGGTGTAGATATGTAGATCACAGAGCTTAGATATGAGGTCCCAGATTGTAGATATGTAGATCACAGAGCTTAGATATGAGGTCCCAGGGTGTAGATATGTAGATCACAGAGCTTAGATATGAGGTCCCAGATTGTAGATATGTAGATCACAGAGCTTAGATATGAGGTCCCAGAGTGTAGATATGTAGATCACAGAGCTTAGATATGAGGTCCCAGAGTGTAGATATGTAGATCACAGAGCTTAGATATGAGGTCACAGAGTGTAGATATGTAGATCACAGAGCTTAGATATGAGGTCCCAGAGTGTAGATATGTAGATCACAGAGCTTAGATATGAGGTCACAGAGTTTAGATATGTAGATCACAGAGCTTAGATATGAGGTCACAGAGTGTAGATATGTAGATCACAGAGCTTAGATATGAGGTCCTAGAGTGTAGATATGTAGATCACAGAGCTTAGATATGAGGTCCTAGAGTGTAGATATGTAGATCACAGAGCTTAGATTCGAGATCTAGATTGGAGACTTGTTGATCATATAACTTAGATATGAGGTCCTAGCTCGGGGATTCATACACGATAACAATGACGGACGTCTATGTCACACTCCATGGAAATTTACAGAACATACACAAGGGACAGAATAGTTGGAGGACACGGGTAAGGAGTATTGTCTGGATTTTTTCCGCTGGGAAACGTCGGTGGGTTGGGAAATGAACAGGCGGACAGACTGGCTGGCACTGCACAACTTGGAGGAATAATGATGCATGAAAAACAGACGTGGTTAGTGCCTTGTGGGAGAGAGTGTACAGTTGGGTGGAGCAGATAGATCACCACAGTGGAGTGAGATTGCTGCAGGGGAGAGTGACGAGAGGTTCTGGCAGATGCTCGAGGCTCCGAGGAAAGGCAAGACGGACGTTTAATCAGAATGCTACTGGCACCTATTAGTATCGGATCTCTACACTGGCTGCTGAAGATGGGGACGGAGCGCTCATGGGAATGCCCCGAGTGCTGTGATGTCGGTTCTTGAATCAACTCAACTCAGAATGGTTGGTCCACGTCATGAAGTGGTCAAACCGTTTGCCTCACGCAATCAAGGTCATGGGTTCGTACCGTCCGTTTTTAAGGCGGGGCAATTCGGTTCACGCGTGCAATTTTTAAGAGATCATTGGGGATCGTTGTAAGGAGCTACGGAGTTCCTGCTTTGTGCAACGCTTTCGTCAAACGGTTAACCATTTTGTGAACATAGACAGAGCTATGTGAGATAATATCAGGTGCAATAAAGTCGAATCTCTTAACTTTAACCTTTAACTTCAATACGAGGAACATGCAACAAACTAAAAGAAGAAGAGAATATGACGTATCAAACTTTAGTTAGAAAAAAGGTGAATGAAACCATTTCCATATGACAATGTCGGTTAGGTTCACATTAATCTCCCCAAATAGAGTAGGTTACTTTTCATTCACAAGTTTGTTGCGCTGGTCGATTTGCTGAAGGTTACGGGTGTGTCCCGCTCTGTTGTTTGCTTTCTGTGATGTCTTGCATTTACGTTTCCATTCTGAGAAAGAGAATGCCTGTGACATAGGTTTCAGCACTCTTTAGGGGTTTGTGTTAGACCCAGTTTCACCATGTTTTCGGAGTGTTAAAAGCTATGGCGTGCTGAAATATACCACATGCGATATCAACGGCATTGCGGAACACCCCCGAAACATTGTGCCGAGGTGACAGGTTCTGTAACTACCAATCAGAAGTGGGCTAGTGTGTATATGGGCGGGGCCTGGGGAGACCACCGTTAATTTTACCGGTAATGTCTTGTAGCTGCTGTATTACACGGGCGACCATGCGCGCATACTTAGGTTCTGACAAAGTGTGTTTGAAATCTGCACACTCACCAGGGAATGTTTTTCACAAATCTGTCGTCTGGCCTCCTCTAACTCACAGTTCAATCGTTTGATCTCTGCCGCCATGTTCTCCATCTCATTGATGGCCCACCTGGAACAGATCAAACACCAAACCTGGCGCCTAGCCTCGTCACTGAGTGTCATCTTCGCTGTTTTAGTGTCCATACAACTGACAGTGTCTAATTGTAACTGTCGTGATGTAATTAGTACTGGTATCATGTAACTTGTACTGTCTTGATGTCATTAGTACTGGTATCGTGTCACTTGTACTGTCGTGATGTCATTAGTACTGGTATCGTGTCACTTGTACTGTCGTGATGTAATTAGTACTGGTATCGTGTCACTTGTACTGTCGTGATGTAATTAGTACTGGTATCATGTAACTTGTACTGTCGTGATGTCATTAGTACTGGTATCATGTAACTTGTACTGTCGTGATGTCATTAGTACTGGTATCATGTCACTTGTACTGTCGTGATGTCATTGTAACATGTATCATGTCACTTGTACTGTCGTGATGTCATTAGTACTTCTATGATGTAATTATAAAGTTGATATGCTTCTAAGTTGCAATGCTTATAAGTTGCTACATCTTCTTCCTCCGCCCTTTGCCTCCTACGGGAAGAAGAAGAACGGGGAGGAGGAGAAGGATGGGGAGGAGGAGAAGGATGGGGAGGAGGAGAAGGATGGGGAGGAGAAGAAGGATGGGGAGAAGGAGAAGGATGGGGAGGAGGAGAAGGATGGGGAGGAGGAGAAGGATGGGGAGGAGGAGAAGGATGGGGAGAAGGAGAAGGATGGGGAGGAGAAGAAGGATGGGGAGAAGAAGAAGGATGGGGAGGAGGAGAAGGAAGGGGAGGAGGAGAAGGATGATGGGATGAAGGAGGAAATGATAGTCAATGGGGAGAAGGAGAAGGATGGGGAGGAGGAGAAGGATGGGGAGAAGGAGCTCCACCTCGATGGGGAGGAGGAGAAGGATGGGGAGGAGGAGAAGGATGGGAGGAGGGAGAAGGATGGGGAGGAGGAGAAGGATGGGGAGAAGGAGAAGGATGGGGAGGAGGAGAAGGATGGGGAGGAGGAGAAGGATGGGGAGGAGGAGAAGGATGGGGAGGAGAAGAAGGATGGGGAGGAGGAGAAGGATGGGGAGGAGGCGGACCAAGAAAAGAAAGAAGATGATGATGATTATGACGACAACCAAGGTCATGGAAATGATAGGCAAATGTTCACTAGTATTAGCACACGTGACGTCACTGACTCCAGTTTGCGGCGACACTCCTCCAGCTCCACCTCGACCTTCTTCAGCTTCTCCCGACATGCCCTCAGCTGTGACTGGATGTCTGACGAGTCCGTGGCCTCTCCCGTCGTCTGTGGGCAATCACATCAAAACATGGACAATCACATCAAAACATGGACAGCAACATCAAAACATGGACAATCACATCAAAACATGGACAATAACACCAAAACATGGGCAATCACATCAAAACATGGACAATCACATCAAAACATGGACAATCACATCAAAACATAGGCATCACATCAAAACATGGACAATCACATCAAAACATGGACAATCACATCAAAACATGGACAATCACATCAAAACATGGACAATCACATCAAAACATGGACAATCACATCAAAACATGGACAATCACATCAAAACATGGACAATCACATCAAAACATGGGCAATCACATCAAAACATGGACAGTCACACCAAAACATGGACAGTCACATCAAAACATGGACAGTCACATCAAAACATGGGCAATCACATCAAAACATGGACAATGACATCAAAACATGGACAATGACATCAAAACATGGACAATGACATCAAAACATGGACAATGACATCAAAACATGGGCAGTCACATCAAAACATGGACAATGACATCAAAACATGGGCAGTCACATTAAAACATGGATAATCACATCAAAACATGGACAATCACATCAAAACATGGACAATCACATCAAAACATGGACAGTCACATCAAAACATGGACAATCACATCAAAACATGGACAATCACATCAAAACATGGACAATCACATCAAAACATGCGCAATCACATCAAAACATGCGCAATCACATTTTCTTCAACAAACGTCTTCTTCATTTTCTTGAAATCCCGCTTTGCCTTTCAGGGTCACATTTTGAAGAGGCTTTGGTATGAACCTTGATATGTCTTACATAAATGCTAGATTCACGACCTCAGATACACCATCTACTCGTGGCTCGTGTCAGCGACATCTAAATCTACCTAGCTTGTGTTTTCGACAAACAGACGTACAACAAAGCAATCAACACGTGCATCATTAAGTCGTGGATCAGAGGGGTCTCCGTGGCCGAGTGGTCAAGTGGTAAAGCCGTTATCCTCGCTCTCTGAAGGTTGTGGGTTCGTTCTGCGGCTGCAATCACGGGTGCAATTTTTTTAGAGATCCATGGGGATCGTCACCGAAGCTACGGAGTTCGTGCTCTGAATGGCGCCCTCGGCAGGCGACTGGCTGTTCTACGGAGAGAGACCGGGTCATATGGAATAAAACCCAGTGCAATGTTGTCGATCTTCTGGACCTAACCTTATTTTTTCTTCTTGATTCTAAGACAAGACGTTACCACACTACAGGCAAACCTATAGTTGTTCAGGCTCCTTAAAACACCAACAGATGTAATGTTCTGGCACCCAAGAGACTGATCTCCTGCGACGTGTCGGGTTCGACTCAAGGGATAATATGATTTGACAAGCAAAGCTCTGAGACACCTTCGTAAATTCTGTGAGCACTGAAGATTTGGCTGAACCTTTGAACATCAAGGCATACAGAGAGCCCCCCCCCCCCCCCCCCCCTTACAATTCACATAGGACGGTTTATGTACTAATGCTATGATGAAAGCAGCAAGATGATCAGTTCCTTGGTCGCAAGCAGAAGACAACAAGTGGGCAGAGATACCCATATCTCCGAGCTGAAGCCGGCGAGTCAAGTCCCTAGCCAAGGAAAATGTGTAAGCAGCCACCTTAATTATGCATAGAAGTTACCTACCTGTTGAACTGTTTGTTTTTATACATGTCATATGTTTTTATACATGTCATGTTTTTATGCATGTCATATGTTTTATACATTTCATGTTTGTATACATGTCATATGTTTTTATACATGTCATATGTTTTTATACATGTCATAGGTTAAAAAAAAATAATATTAAATTATTTGCCATTCAGCACGTGATGTTTTATTATTACGCACAGCTTTACAAACTTTGAGGCATCATAGAACATTGGTAAAGAAGGCTGAATTTCCGTTACTCTACCACCCCCCCCCCCCCCCTCTCACTCCCATCTCCTTCACCCCATTCTTCAATCTCATCCTCACTCTTTACCCCCCCCCCCCCCAACACATCCCTCACTCTCATCCTCATTCTTCACACAAACCTTCTCCCCCATCCCTCCCCTCCCCCATCCCTTCCCTCCCACCCCAGGACCATACCGGCTCCCTCCTCCGATGCTTTCTTTGTGTCAGCACACCTCTTCTACAGAATCACGTCGGAGACAATAAACCTCTATTCTCTGTTGGATGGAATATGAGTGAGTCGAATTCAATGTAGAATATGAGTCGAAGTCAAGGTGGAATATGAGTCGAAGTCAAGGTGGAATATGAGTCGAAGTCAAGGTGGAATATGAGTCGAAGTCAATGTGGAATATGAGTCGATGTCAAGATGGAATATGAGTCGAAGTCAATGTGTAATAATACGGCAGGTGGAGCTTACGTTGAGTAGACGGATGGTGGCGTTCATTTCATCCACACAACATCGGCATTGCTCCAGCTCGTCCTCCTTCATGCACAGGGCAGCCTCCAGCTCCTTGACTTGAGCAGAAGACAAATAGTTATCTAAACAACCAGATTCTGTGTAATCCATCTGCTTTATTTGTTGAATACGTAAAGTTGGTTCTGGGTGGCTATGGGATATTTATGATTGTCAATTGCTGGTGTTTATTTATTATTGAATCGAGGATGTGTTCAGATTGGGGGGGGGGGCTGGTTCTTGCAGGTCAGCCCTGTCTTATGTTTATTTATTATTGAATCGAGGACGGGTTGAGGGCTGGTCCGTGCAGGTCAGCACTGGCTGGGGTCACCCTTATGGCTGCCAAAATGATAACTTTCCTGGAGATTGAGCGGAACCTGCCTGGTTGGTTTGTCTCCAGCTTGAAGTTTGTTTTGAAATCTCAGGAGGCTATTGTAAACCTGTAGGTAGCAGCCCGGGGGAGACAAACTGATTGATTAGATCGATGGCTTTGGACAAGAATTAAGAAGTGAAGAAAAGACAACAGCGTCGCATAGGACACCTATTACGAGATCAATGTAATCTATGTGTTGTATGCTGGAAACCATAGGGCTAGAGAAATGAAGGTAGACAACAAGAATAGGGCTAGAGAAATGAAGGTAGACAACAAGAATAGGGCTAGAGAAATGAA
This sequence comes from Candidula unifasciata, assembly GCA_905116865.2. Classification (NCBI taxonomy): domain Eukaryota; kingdom Metazoa; phylum Mollusca; class Gastropoda; order Stylommatophora; family Geomitridae; genus Candidula; species Candidula unifasciata. The sequence continues at coordinate 300,621 of CAJHNH020000127.1, read as the reverse complement.
GGTAGACAACAAGAATAGGGCTAGAGAAATGAGGTAGACAACCTAGAGAAATGAAGATAGACAACAAGAATAGGGCTAGAGAAATGAAGGTAGACAACAAGAATAGGGCTAGAGAAATGAAGGTAGACAACAAGAATAGGGCTAGAGAAATGAAGGTAGACAACAAGAATAGGGCTAGAGAAATGAAGGTAGACAACAAGAATAGGGCTAGAGAAATGAAGGTAGACAACAAGAATAGGGCTAGAGAAATGAAGGTAGACAAAGAATAGGGCTAGAGAAATGAGGTAGACAACAGAATAGGGCTAGAGAAATGAAGGTAGACAACAAGAATAGGGCTAGAGAAATGAAGGTAGACAACAAGAATAGGGCTAGAGAAATGAAGGTAGACAACAAGAATAGGGCTAGAGAAATAAAGGTAGACAACAAGAATAGGGCTAGAGAAATAAAGGTAGACAACAAGAATAGGGCTAGAGAAATGAAGGTAGACAACAAGAATAGGGCTAGAGAAATGAAGGTAGACAACAAGAATAGGGCTAGAGAAATAAAGGTAGACAACAAGAATAGGGCTAGAGAAATGAAGGTAGACAACAAGAATAGGGCTAGAGAAATGAAGGTAGACAACAAGAATAGGGCTAGAGAAATGAAGGTAGACAACAAGAATAGGGCTAGAGAAATAAAGGTAGACAACAAGAATAGGGCTAGAGAAATGATGGTAGACAACAAGAATAGGGCTAGAGAAATGAAGGTAGACAACAAGAATAGGGCTAGAGAAATGAAGGTAGACAACAAGAATAGGGCTAGAGAAATGAAGGTAGACAAACAAGAATAGGGCTAGAGAAATGAAGGTAGACAACAAGAATAGGGCTAGAGAAATGAAGGTAGACAACAAGAATAGGGCTAGAGAAATGAAGGTAGACAACAAGAATAGGGCTAGAGAAATGAAGGTAGACAACAAGAATAGGGCTAGAGAAATGAAGGTAGACAAAAAGAATAGGGCTAGAGAAATGAAGGTAGACAACAAGAATAGGGCTAGAGAAATGAAGGTAGACAACAAGAATAGGGCTAGAGAAATGAAGGTAGACAACAAGAATAGGGCTAGAGAAATGAAGGTAGACAACAAGAATAGGGCTAGAGAAATGAAGGTAGACAACAAGAATAGGCTAGAGAAATAAAGGTAGACAACAAGAATAGGGCTAGAGAAATGAAGGTAGACAACAAGAATAGGGCTAGAGAAATGAAGGTAGACAACAAGAATAGGCTAGAGAAATGAAGGTAGACAACAAGAATAGGGCTAGAGAAATGAAGGTAGACAACAAGAATAGGGCTAGAGAAATGAAGGGCAACAAGAATAGGGCTAGAGAAATGAAGGTAGACAACAAGAATAGGGCTAGAGAAATGAAGGTAGACAACAAGAATAGGGCTAGAGAAATGAAGGTAGACAACAAGAATAGGGCTAGAGAAATGAAGGTAGACAACAAGAATAGGGCTAGAGAAATGAAGGTAGACAACAAGAATTGGGCTAGAGAAATGAAGGTAGACAACAAGAATAGGGCTAGAGAAATGAAGGTAGACAACAAGAATAGGGCTAGAGAAATGAAGGTAGACAACAAGAATAGGGCTAGAGAAATGAAGGTAGACAACAAGAATAGGGCTAGAGAAATGAAGGTAGACAACAAGAATAGGGCTAGAGAAATGAAGGTAGACAACAAGAATAGGGCTAGAGAATGAAGGTAGACAACAAGAATAGGGCTAGAGAAATGAAGGTAGACACAACAGAATAGGGCTAGAGAAATGAAGGTAGACAACAAGAATAGGGCTAGAGAAAATGAAGGAGACAACAAGAATAGGGCTAGAGAAATGAAGGTAGACAACAAGAATAGGGCTAGAGAAATGAAGGTAGACAACAAGAATAGGGCTAGAGAAATGAAGGTAGACAACAAGAATAGGGCTAGAGAAATGAAGGTAGACAACAAGAAATATGGAGAAGGGAGTTAGAGTGTAAAGTTTTTTTCTTTTTCTTGTAAATATCCAGAAGCCATCAGTTGTTGACCCTTTGGCTCGGTACTATGGATATCGCAACCCTTCGGCCTTGATTCCATGATAGGTGCCGTAAATTTGGGAAAAATGTGGCTTTTCTGCCTACACCCGGGCGTGAACCCGGACCACAAGAAGTTCGTAAAAGTTAAAAAGGGAGGATATGGGATGAAGGATAGATAGTCTTGGCGTCAGCTGGCTGTGGGCCTATGCTCCATTGGGATATAAATGTTAGAAGAAGAAATAAACTTGTAACAGACTGTAAAAGTACAGACTGTTAAGTTTATCATTTACATGTGCATCTTCAGTCTACTTCTGAAAAATTATGATAATCACATTGCGCAATTTATGGTTTAGAAATACTGAAAGTGATCTGTGGTACCATTAGTCTGCCTTCAGTTACATTGGCATCTCATGTACAAACTGTTGTTGTTGTTATGGGTGGTGTTGGATCCTTGTCTGTATCTCTCTAGAGTTCTCTAGTGAGTCCTTTGGCAGATTTTTGGCAGTTTAGTCAATTGTGTTAAATATTATTTTGTTTCTGACACTGAGCTCATGTTTTTCCTGCTCTAGTGAGACAAGCAACTCCAAGCTAGGGTCCCAGTTATTGTTTTTATTGCGAATGTTTTTATTTCACTGGTTATTTGCCATTATGAACCAATCAACAGTACCAACAGTGCATACAATGCTGGAGCACTCAGACAGTCCCAAACCACATTCTCCCTCATTCCGAAAAAAAGGCAGAAAAGTGTTCTCTCTCTCTCTCTTAACTTTGTCTTTGTCTGGCTCTCCCTGTCAGCTGTGTTGAGATGAGAAGTCCAGAAGCCCCTATAGAGGCTGTGGAGCGACGTTGGCTCTCCCTGTCAGCTGTGTTGAGATGAGAAGTCCAGAAGCCCCTATAGAGGCTGTGGAGCGACGTTGGTGCTCGGCTGATCCAGAAAGCTAAGTTTCTACGGGAATACCAGCCAGCCAGACTTGAGACTTCTTGACTTCCTGTAGGTGAGCAGGTCTGAAGCACATGGAACGGCTGTCATTGCCAGGGAATGTTCTCTGTGTTATTGTCCGTGTTAATTATTCCATCTTCTGTTATCATTGGCTCTAATTCAAATATCCTCAGCTCAAATAAAGCAAACATGAGATGGCAATCCTAGATGTGCACAAATATCCTCAGTTCAAATAAAGCAAACATGAGATGGCAATCCTAGATGTGCACAAATATCCTCAGTTCAAATAAAGCAAACATGAGATGGCAATCCTAGATGTGCACAAATATCCTCAGTTCAAATAAAGCAAACATGAGATGGCAATCCTAGATGTGCACAAATATCCTCAGCTCAAATAAAGCAAACATGAGATGGCAATCCTAGATGTGCACAAATATCCTCAGCTCAAATAAAGCAAACATGAGATGGCAATCCTAGATGTGCACAAATATCCTCAGTTCAAATAAAGCAAACATGAGATGGCAATCCTAAATGTGCACAAATATCCTCAGTTAAAATAAAGCAAACATGAGATGTCAATCCTAGATGTGCACAAATATTCTCAGTTCAAATAAAGCAAACATAAGATGGCAATCCTAAATGTGCACAAATATCCTCAGTTAAAATAAAGCAAACATGAGATGTCAATCCTAGATGTGCACAAATATTCTCAGTTCAAATAAAGCAAACATAAGATGGCAATCCTAAATGTGCACAAATATCCTCAGTTGAAATAAAGCAAACATGAGATGGCAATCCTAAATGTGCACAAATATCCTCAGTTGAAATAAAGCAAACATAAGATGGCAATCCTAAATGTGCACAAATATCCTCAGTTGAAATAAAGCAAACATAAGATGGAAATCCTAAATGTGCACAAATATCCTCAGTTGAAATAAAGCAAACTTGAGATGGCAATCCTAAATGTGCACAAATATCCTCAGTTGAAATAAAGCAAACATGAGATGGCAATCCTAAATGTGCACTAATATCCTCAGTTGAAATAAAGCAAACTTAAGATGGCAATCCTAAATGTGCACAAATATCCTCAGTTGAAATAAAGCAAACATAAGATGGCAATCCTAAATGTGCACTAATATCCTCAGTTGAAATAAAGCAAACTTGAGATGGCAATCCTTAATGTGCACAAATATCCTCAGTTAAAATAAAGCAAACTTGAGATGGCAATCCTAAATGTGCACTAATATCCTCAGTTGAAATAAAGCAAACATAAGATGGCAATCCTAAATGTGCACTAATATCCTCAGTTGAAATAAAGCAAACATAAGATGGCAATCCTAAATGTGCACTAATATCCTCAGTTGAAATAAAGCAAACATAAGATGGCAATCCTAAATGTGCACAAATATCCTCAGTTGAAATAAAGCAAACTTGAGATGGCAATCCTAAATGTGCACTAATATCCTCAGTTGAAATAAAGCAAACATGAGATGGCAATCCTAAATGTGCACTAATATCCTCAGTTGAAATAAAGCAAACTTGAGATGGCAATCATAAATGTGCACTAATATCCTCAGTTAAAATAAAGCAAACATAAGATGGCAATCCTAAATGTGCACAAATATCCTCAGTTGAAATAAAGCAAACTTGAGATGGCAATCCTAAATGTGCACTAATATCCTCAGTTGAAATAAAGCAAACATAAGATGGCAATCCTAAATGTGCACAAATATCCTCAGTTGAAATAAAGCAAACATAAGATGGCAATCCTAAATGTGCACAAATATCCTCAGTTGAAATAAAGCAAACATAAGATGGCAATCCTAAATGTGCACAAATATCCTCAGTTGAAATAAAGCAAACATGAGATGGCAATCCTAAATGTGCACAAATATGCTCAGTTGAAATAAAGCAAACAGGAGATGGCAATCCTAGATGTGCAGAAATATCCTCAGCTCAAATAAAGCAAACATGAGATGGCAATCCTAAATGTGCACAAATATCCTCAGTTGAAATAGAGCAAACATGAGATGGCAATCCTTAACGTGCACATATATCCTCAGCTCAAATAAAGCAAACATGAGATGGCAATCCTAAATGTGCACAAATATCCTCAGTTGAAATAAAGCAAACATAAGATGGCAATCCTAAATGTGCACAAATATCCTCAGTTGAAATAAAGCAAACATGAGATGGCAATCCTAAATGTGCACCAATATCCTCAGTTGAAATAAAGCAAACATGAGATGGCAATCCTTAATGTGCACAAATATCCTCAGTGGAAATAAAGCAAACATGAGATGGCAATCCTAAATGTGCACAAATATCCTCAGTTGAAATAAAGCAAACATGAGATGGCAATCGGAGATATGCACTCAAATACCCAGGGGCAGACAACTTACTGCACTTAACCTTCTGTTGCAGCAAGCGACAGATCTCCTTGTTGTCGTTCTCCAGGTTCACCGCTCGATCCTGGTGCCGGTCGCTCTCCAGCTTCTCGCTCTGGAGCTCTCGCGACAACAGGTTGATCTCTGAAGTCAGGTTGTGCATCTCTTCTTCCTTCTCCCTGCCAGAAAGCACAGCCACATACGTCAGCACAGGCCAGAGAAATAAATGCAGCCATGTTCCCATAAGTCATTTTCATATTTGGAGAACAGAAATAATGTAAATCTAAAGCAAAGGTCCCTTTTCCCCGCCTTTGAGCGTAATGGAATGATCAAATTAATTATATTTGCCGTCCTTTTTTGAAGTATCACCATGAGCCGCAATATAGCCAGGCCATGAATACGGTCTAATGGCTGAACGCGGTTTCTGGGACCTCTCCACGGTGATCCTCAACCGCATGATGGCACTTTGTGCCATCGGGTGTTTATCGCTTGTGTGATGTCCTGGTGGGGTAGAAAGTCAGTCAGTCAGTCAAGCGTAATGGGCTTCTAGGAATAGACTTGTATTTTATACACCAATCGACGCTTGGTTGGTGATGAAGTCAACATCACACCGACCACCTTTGCTTCTCAAGACCTTAACTGGCATCCATTTAAGGCTAGGGCTACCTGGCAGCTAAGGTCATCGGAAACTGAACCTACGACCTACGGATCGGCAAGCGAACATCTAACCACTACACCATGGCGGCACCCAGTGTCAATGTTGTAGAAGGCTGGAAGGTGATAGATGTGGAACAGACACCTCGTGGGCTAGGGCTGGAAGGTGATAGATGTGGGACAGACACCTCGTGGGCTAGGGCTGGAAGGTGATAGATGTGGAACAGACACCTCGTGGGCTAGGGCTGGAAGGTGATAGATGTGGAACAGACACCTCGTGGGCTAGGGCTGGAAGGTGATAGATGTGGGATAGACACCTCGTGGGCTAGGGCTGGAAGGTGATAGATGTGGGACAGACACCTCGTGGGCTAGGGCTGGAAGGTGATAGATGTGGGACAGACACCTCGTGGGCTAGAGCTGGAAGGTGATAGGTGTGGGACAGACACCTCGTGGGCTAGAGCTGGAAGGTAATAGATGTGGGACAGACACCTCGTGGGCCTAGAAATACTTAAAAATAATCAGTGTAAACGGACATGAAACTTAGAACCACAGAAACAAGTGGACACGACAACTTTGGGTATAGATGTGACCATAGGCCTAAAAAATTAACTTAGGACCACATCAACGTGGACAGACAACGTGGACAGACAACGTAGACAGACAACGTGGACAGACAACGTAGACAGACAACGTAAACAAACAACGTGGACAGACAACGTGGACAGACAACGTAGACAGACAACGTAGACAGACAACGTAGCCAGACAACGTAGACAGACAACGTGGACAGACAAAATAGCCAGACAACGTAGACAGACAACGTAGCCAGACAACGTAGACAGACAACGTGGGCAGACAATGTGGACAAACACGGTGGACAGCCCTTCAAACTAATGACCTTGTATCCCAGAAGAAGACCTGGTCTTTATTCCCATTCTTGTCCACGTTGACCGGATGTTAACTCAACGGAAACGTCTGTTTATTTCTGGACCTAAGTCTTTTCCCAGAACTTGAGTTTTGCATGCACATTCATTTTACAGGTGTGGTTTTTTTTTTGCAGACTGTTGGTCCTTCGCCTCTTAGCACATGCACTCAAAGTTTGGAAGAAATATACACAGTTAGTTGCCTTTTACAACATCCTTACTTGTTGCCAGTTGGTCTCTTCCATCTTCACACGACTCTTTTTTTTCACATAGTACTAAGGAACTCACACAATAAAGTTTTTATTGAAGGCAGTAATAATATTTAGTTATATTTATTTATACCTTCATTACTTTATATTTTAACATGCCTGTTGTGTATTTTAACGGTCTAACGAAATCCTTATGTCTGACTGAAGATTTTAACTAGGGCTTATGTTTGAAGAAAGGTTTATATTACAAGCATCCTGAACAATCATGCTAGGAAATATTTTCAGGGCAACAGGGTAGTAGGCGTGAACACTAACAGCAGCGACCAGCATAAACATAATCAATTTAAAAGGACATAAGTAACACCGAAGGGAAATGGTATAAAAACAGCACCAACATAGAACACGAACATTGCGCACGTAGGACATGAAAATGTTGAACGTAGAAGGACATCAAAATGATGGATGTAGAATATGCAAATGATGGACATCGAAGGACATGAAAATGATGGATGTAGAAGGACATCAAAATTATAGATGTAGGATATGCAAATGATGTACTTCGAAGGACATGAAAATGATGGATGTAGAATATGCAAATGATGGACTTGGAAGGACATGAAAATGATGGATGTAGAAGGACATCAAAATGATAGATGTAGAATATGCAAATGATGGACTTGGAAGGACATGAAAATGATGGATGTAGAAGGACATCAAAATGATAGATGTAGAATATGCAAATGATGGACTTCGAAGGACATCAAAATTATAGATGTAGGATATGCAAATGATGGACTTCGAAGGACATGAAAATGATGGATGTAGAAGGACATCAAAATGATAGATGTAGAATATGCAAATGATGGACTTGGAAGGACATGAAAATGATGGATGTAGAAGGACATCAAAATGATAGATGTAGAATATGCAAATGATGGACTTCGAAGGACATGAAAATGATGGATGTAGAAGGGCATGAAAATAATGGATGTAGAAGGACATCAAAATGATGGATGTAGAAGGGCATGAAAATAATGGATGTAGAAGGGCTTAAAAATGATGGATGTAGAAGGACATGAAAATAATGGATGTAGAAGGACATCAAAATGATGGATGTAGAAGGGCATGAAAATAATGGATGTAGAAGGACATGAAAATGTTGGATGTAGAAGGGCACAAGCAATACCAAGGTAGCAGACAAAGACAACGAACGTAGAACGAGCCGACTCACTGTAAACATCTCCTCAATCTCCGGTTCTCATTCTGGCACGTACACAAATCGTTGCAGCTCTGCGCCATCTTCCGCTCGAATTCCTCCAGTTCCTTGAGACTCTGGCACTTGTCCCGGTTGTTTTGGTACTCCATCTGCTGCACCTGGCCAGGGCGATATCAGCACAACCAGTCAGTATCAACTCCTTCGTGGGATGCCGAAGAGGGCTGTCTTAGAGTTGAGATGTTCGCTTCTAACTCAAGCAGACTTACTACCATTGACTATATAGCTATCAATCTTCACTAAATAAGAAATAAAGGATCAATTCTCTTATTCTCACAAACTTTTGAGTAGTGGATAAGACATCTAGTCTTTTCTGATAACGACAAAAAACGAGATGGTCCCTGTACACTTCGCACACGTTTAGAATCCCTTGGCTTTAGGGACTTGAAAAGTGCAGCTGGAATAGAACTTCAACTTAGTCAACCACTCACAAATATTGTATGTTTATCAGCATGTGTTATTAGGATGTGTACGCATGTAAGCGACTGACGCAGGCAGAAAGTTGGTGAACTGTGTTGAACTTATCCCGAACACTTGTGGTTGTGTCCAAGTACAGTGGATGGGCCTGGTCGTTTAGACACGACAGCAGTACGACTGTCAGTGATAGGCTGGTTACAAGAAGAAACGCTAGAACAAGTGACAAGCACCCAGTGATGTTGACAGGTCATCCACACAATGGGCTACTGAGCCAGGAACCAAAGGTGCAACAGGTAAGGTAACATTAAATAACTGTAGAAAGACTTTGCCTTAAAACAGATAAATAGTAATTTTACACGATTAAAAATGAAAAGTGTCAGCTCTGTGGCTAAGTCGATGCGAACGCTTCGTAATGCCGGGAGGCCAGATTCGATCGCAGCTGCTGGTCATGCGCCTTTCGTTGGTTTCGACAGTGGTATCAAGAAAGCCGACTGTCCAGAGAGCAAGGCAAACTTCTAGACGTAAATTTGCCTAGAAAAACCACAACAACCAGGGGCTGTTGAGGTTGGTTCTGCAACGTCCTGTAAAGGATACGCAACTAACCTAATAATGAAAAGTCACACACACACACACTACACACACACATGGACATACACACACATGCACATACACATACATACACACACACAATCATTACAAGTGTTTATTTGAAGTGGGAGTGAATCTGCCTACGAGGTGAGCAACCACGAGTCTGAAAACAGATAAGGGAGAAAGTAAAACGGATGTACACGCAAAACTTTGAAACAAGACACGCCCGAAAGTGTACAAACAACCAGAACTTTCCGTCGGAGTCTGCGTGAATAAGAGAAAGAAAAAAAATATGGTACAAGAAAACAGGACACCCGTGAACAAACAACATCAAACGCAACTTGTGTTGAGTCAACTGGTCTTGCAGGCAGGACACACAATGTAGCCACTGTTGACTCATCTTGTCGTTTAGACAGGACACACAATGTAGCCACTGTTGACTCATCTTGTCGTGTAGACAGGACACACAATGTAGCCACTGTTGACTCATCTTGTCGTGTAGACAGGACACACAATGTAGCCACTGTTGACTCATCTTGTCGTGTAGACAGGGCACACAATGTAGCCACTGTTGACTCATCTTGTCGTGTAGACAGGGCACACAATGTAGCCACTGTTGACTCATCTTGTTGTGTAGACAGGGCACACAATGTAGCCACTGTTGACTCATCTTGTCGTGTAGACAGGGCACACAATGTAGCCACTGTTGACTCATCTTGTCGTGTAGACAGGGCACACAATGTAGCCACTGTTGACTCATCTTGTCGTGTAGACAGGGCACACAATGTTGCCACTGTTGACTCATCTTGTCGTGTAGACAGGGCACACGATGTAGCCACTGTTGACTCATCTTGTCGTGTAGACAGGGCACACAATGTTGCCACTGTTGACTCATCTTGTCGTGTAGACAGGGCACACAATGTAGCCACTGTTGACTCATCTTGTCGTGTAGACAGGGCACACAATGTAGCCACTGTTGACTCATCTTGTCGTGTAGACAGGGCACACAATGTAGCCACTGTTGACTCATCTTGTCGTGTAGACAGGGCACACAATGTAGCCACTGTTGACTCATCTTGTCGTGTAGACAGGGCACACAATGTAGCCACTGTTGACTCATCTTGTCGTGTAGACAGGGCACACAATGTAGCCACTGTTGACTCATCTTGTCGTGTAGACAGGGCACACAATGTAGCCACTGTTGACTCATCTTGTCGTGTAGACAGGGCACACAATGTAGCCACTGTTGACTCATCTTGGTGTGTAGACAGGGCACACAATGTAGCCACTGTTGACTCATCTTGTCGTGTAGACAGGGCACACAGACGAATCATTTTCTGACCCACCTTTTTGTGTAGACAGGACAAACAAACAAACAAACAAACAAACAATCAAAGAGACAAATCATCTATAGATCCACCTTGTTTTGTAGACAGGACAAACACACAAACAAAGAGACAAATCGCCAGTAGATCCCCCTTATTGTGTAGACAGGACACACAAACAAACAATCAAACAAACAAAGAGACAAATCATCTATAGATCCACCTTGTTGTGTAGACAGGACAAACAAACAAACAAAGAGACAAAACATCAACAAATCATCAGTAGATCCCCCTTGTTGTGTAGACAGGACAACCAAACAAACAAAGAGACAAATATCTATAGATCCATCTTGTTGTGTAGACAGGACAAACAAACAAACAAAGAGACAAATCATCTATAGATCCATCTTGTTGTGTAGACAGGACAACCAAACAAACAAAGAGACAAATCATCTATAGATCCACCTTGTCGTGTAGATAGGACAAACAAACAAACAAACAAACAAAGAGACAAATCATCTATAGATCCACCTTGTCGTGTAGACAGGACAAACAAACAAACAAACAAAGAGACAAATCATCTATAGATCCACCTTGTCGTGTAGACAGGACAAACAAACAAACAAACAAACAAACAAAGAGACAAATCATCTATAGATCCACCTTGTCGTGTAGACAGGACAAACAAACAAACAAACAAACAACCAAACAAACAAAGAGACAAATCATCTATAGATCAACCTTGTTGTGTAGACAGGACATACAGACGAATCATCTGCTGACCCAAGACCCACCTTGTCGTGTAGACAAGACAAGCGACCGTCTGCCTCCTTGAGCTGGCAACATGCCTGGTTCAGTTTGGCCCGCAAGTCTGTGACAGTCCTCTCCAGCTGGCAGTTGTCCTCAGACTTGCACTTGAGGTCCTCGTACAGGCGCCGCAGATCCTCCTTCATCTGTTTGATCTGTGGACACAATCGCCAGGCTGTCTTCTATAAACAAAGAGATAGCAGTACTCACCAACAAGTGTCCAAACACTGCTGGTACTCGCCGCAAATGGCCGACAAAGTGCGCTGAGAAACACATGATGCATCAAACCGTGCCAGTACTGCGTACCCCCGCCCCGAAAAAGGCCCAGCTGGTGACGATGGTGCTTGTTGTTCATCTTCTGATGTCAGGCCCCCAGCCATACACCATCCACTCTCCTGTATCCTTGAATAGGTTAGTTAGTTGGTCGACAGAGTATCCCCATTGCACATCGAACCATTCAGTCTGTGGGTTCACGACTTCATGTGCCTTGCTTGTTGACCACACATAACTCACAGGCCACACACACCTCACAGACCACACACACCTCACAGACCACACACACCTCACAGACCACACATACCTCACAGACCACACATACCTCACAGACCACACATAACTCACAGACCACACATAACTCACAGACCACACATAACTCACAGGCCACACATAACTCACAGACCACACATAACTCACAGACCACACATAACTCACAGGCCACACATAACTCACAGACCACACACACCTCACAGACCACACTTAACTCACAGGCCACACACACCTCACAGACCACACATAACTCACAGGCCACACACACAGACCACACATACACAGACCACACATATCACATAACCCACATACTTTAAACCACACATAAAAGACCACACATACTCACAGACCACACATACCTCACAGACCACACATACTCACATACATCACGTACCTCACATACCCCACATACCTCACATACCCCACATACCTTACATACTCCACATACCTCACATACTCCACATACCTCACATACTCCACATACCTCACATACTCCACATACCTCACATACCCAACATACCCCACACACCTCACATACATCACATACCTCACATACCCCACATACCTCACATACTCCACATACCTCACATACCCCACATACCTCACATACTCCACATACCTCACATACCCAACATACCCCACACACCTCACATACCCCACATACCTCACATACCCCACATACCTCACATACTCCACATACCTCACATACCTCACATACTCCACATACCTCACATACTCCACATACCTCACATACCCAACATACCCCACACACCTCACATACATCACATACCTCACATACTCCACATACCTCACATACCCCACATACCTCACATACTCCACATACCTCACATACTCCACATACCTCACATACCTCACATACCTCACATACTCCACATACCTCACATACCCCACATACCTCACATACTCCACATACCTCACATACCCCACATACCTCACATACCCCACATACCTCACATACCCCTCACAGACCACACATACCTCACATACTCCACATACCTCACATACTCCACATACCTCACATACTCCACATAACACAACCACACATACTCCACATACCTCACATACCCAACATACCCCACACACACACCTCACATACATCACATACCTCACATACTCCACATACCTCACATACCCCACATACCTCACATACTCCACATACCTCACATACCCCACATACCTCACATACTCCACATACCTCACATACTCCACATACCTCACATACTCCACATACCTCACATACCCCACATGTCTCACATACCTCACACACACCACATACCTTACATATCCCACATAACTCACATACCCCACATACCCCACATACCTCACAGACCACACATACCCCACTGACCACACATACCTCACTGACCACACTGACCACACAGACCACACATACCACACATACCCCAATACCCCACTGACCCCACTGACCACACATACCCCACTGACCACACAGACCACACATACCCCATTGACCACACTGACCACACTGACCACACATACCCCACTGACCACACTGACCACACATACCCCACTGACCACACTGACCACACATACCCCATTGACCCCACAAACCAACCCCCACTTACGGCTGCCTCCTTCTGCTGAAGCTCACATGCGAAATCATTCCGGGCCTCCTCCAAGGCGGCCTCGCGGGCTTTCACTTCGTTCCTGCAGGCCATCAGACAGGACTCTTTCTGCTGCAGCTGCTCATGGTAGGTCAACACCTTGTCCTGCAGACAGTCCACCACCCGCTGGTTGGCCTTCTCCTTCTCCTTCAGCTCCTGCAGACGACAAACAACATCAGGTGGAAGGTGTGTTACAGAAGTCTCAGGTAGAGTAGCTCAAACAAGATCAGGTGGAAAGTGTGTTACAGAGGTCACAGATAGAGTAGCTCAAACAAGATCAGGTGGAAGGTGTGTTACAGAAGTCACAGATAGAGTAGCTCAAACAAAATCAGGTGGAAGGTGTGTTACAGAAGTCACAGGTAGAGTAGCTCAAACAAGATCAGGTGGGAGGTGTGTTACAGAGGTCACAGATTGTCGTGGAGTGAACAGCCAACCCTACACGATGGACGAATCGTGACGCCGACTTCCCTAAGCGGGCACGTCACATTTCAAACTTAAACCCGTCCGGAGGGGTATATAGTCCCTTATATTGATATATACCTCTATCTGGTGAAATAATCATTTCTAGACCCTCTAGTTGCTTTGAGAAGTCTACATTTTCAAACTTGCAACTGTGGGATGAATATTTCTGGTGTATAATTCAGAAATTCCTGTAAGCCTGTTTACTCCTTGGGCATGAATACAGGGACTTCTTTCCCTGAGACGCTAGCGGGGGTTTTGAGCGGCATTCTTTAGCCTGATCTCCAAAGTGTCAAGACGTGTCTACAGTCTATGAACAAAATTGGCGCATTCAAAGTACCAGTTTTATCTTTGAAGAATTCCTAAGCTTGGATAAGTTGATTATAGTTTACGAGTACCATAATATATGTCTTTTTAAAGTTGGCCACTGCTGCAGAGAGGGAAGATGCAGCTGTGTAATCACACAGAATTGGGCCGTTCTTGATGTCCAGAGATCAGGCTCCGAACATGAAACCTTTCCCTGTGCAGACTAAATAGTTTGTGCTCTATATAACCCACACCATTTGTAAAGATATTAAACCCTACAAGTAATTTTCTCTTACCAGACAAACGAAGTTTTGTGCCTCATAGCAGAAATATGGAATCTGGGTCATCTTTTGAACAGCTAGAAACTGTGACGTCAGAGCTAGACGCTCTGAGTCAAAGGTGTGTTTGGCACGGAAACATTGGGTGTGTAGTGAGCAGCATGTGGAGACGTGAAATATATATATATAGGTACTAACGGGATACATTGTATGTCTATCAGAACAGGTATGCTTCGTGCAGAGTGACATGCTTCGCTGCGGAGGACACGAGTGAGGAGTATTGTCTGGATTTTTTTACCGGGTCACGCCGGTGTGTGGGGAAATGAACAGGTGGACAGACTGGCTGGCTCTGCACAACTTGGTGGAATACTGCTACATGATAGGGCAGACGTGGTTAGTGCCTTGTTGGAGAGCGTGTGCAATGCGCAGGAGCAGATGGATCACCACAGTATGGTGAGATTGATGCAGTTGGGGATGACGAGAGGTTCTGGCAGAAGCTCAAGGCTCAGAGGAAAGGCAAGACGGACATTTAATCAGAAAGCTACTGGCACCATTAGTATCGGAACTCTTCGCTGGCTGCTGAAGATGGAGACGGAGCGCTTATGGGAATGCCCCGGGTGCTGTGATGTCGGTTCTTGAAACAAATCAATCAAATCAATCAAACATTGTATGTCTGCGAGTGCAGACTATATACATTGTCTTCTATCTGGTGTACTAATTTACAGACAGATAAATGGAAGGAGACATTATCTCCTGTTCTTGAGAGTTACACTCTGAGGAATGGAGAAGGGTAGCAAAGTGTGGAGTGAGCTGGTGTGTGAATAAGGTTGATTACTAATTCTGAGTTCTTTCCTGACAGGATGATACCTCCTTAGAGATCAGGCAGATGAATCACAGTCCAGCCAACAACCACCAACCCATACCATTCTGGGCACCAAGCATACCCAAAAGTCCTACCTATTGTTGCCACTACCTCAACATGGCAGGAGATTGTATGTGAGTTCCAGGACTAGTAGACAATTGCAGACACCTATGTCATCAATCCAGAGAATCAGTCTTCAAGAGCTTTGTTGGGCTCCTATGCAGTTCCTGTTTCCTTATTTAAGACAGTCAGCGTGTACCAGATCAAACCGAGGCATAGCTATCCGTTGAGTCAACCACAGTCGAATCACCATGGACTGAGGGGAGCAGTGAACTACGAACTGGGATAAGGGATCTCTTAATCATATACATGCTCTCTTCCCACAGCTCCTTTTTGATTCCAATGATGAACTTATGTAATGTCCAGGAACTACATCTGGCTGCTTTAACATCTGGGTTGTGTAAAAAATTCCTGAACTCCATTCACTGAACACTCTTAATTATCTATTAATTTATATATGTATATATATTGAACTTATCACATGCAGAAATTTTCATGCCTGACTTGGGTGTCCCTGTTTCACCATTCTAACTGTCTAGCTTTTATGTTTGTGTGAGTAATAAGTGTAATCTGTGTTAACACGGCTATTATAGTATACTATCATAACCTGGGTGCCACCTTTTTATAGTAGTTGGGGTGTCCAGCCAAGTGTGCCTAGGAATATTATATATTTTGTAGTGCCAAAGTTTGAGTTACCCTACTCCTGAAATAAGTTGAGCGTATGTTGGCCACGGGATATCCCTTAGACCAATACGAGCCAACGACTCAACATAATTATTTCAGAGTGCTGTTGGTTCTTAAGGAGAAATCCTTAAATCAGGCACGTGACACAGATAGAGTGCTCAAACAAGAACAGGTAAAAGGTGTGTTACAGAGGTCACAGATAGAGTAGCTCAAACAAGATCAGGTGGAAAGTGTGGTACAGAGGTCACCGGTAGAGTAGCTCAAACAAGATCAGGTGGAAAGTGTGTTGCAGAGGTCACAGGTAGAGTAGCTCAAACAAGATCAGGTGAAAGGTGTGTTACACAAGTAACAGATAGAGTAGCTCAAACAATATCAGGTGAAAGGTGTGTTACACAAGTAACAGATAGAGTAGCTCAAACAATATCAAGTGAAAGGTGTGTTACACAAGTAACAGATAGAGTAGCTCAAACAATATCAAGTGAAAGGTGTGTTACACAAGTAACTGGTAGAGTAGCTCAAACAATATCAGGTGAAAGGTGTGTTACACAAGTAACAGGTAGAGTAACTTAAACAAGATCAGGTGAAAGGTGTGTTACACAAGTAACAGGTAGAGTAGCTCAATCAGAAGCAATCAATAAATGACCACCGCTATTAGAACTGACAAATGTGCTATTGGGAAACCTAAGAGACTTTGAAATAACGTCTCAGTTTATGGCCCACAGAGGATTATGTGCACACATCCAGAGATCGCCGAAAAAGAAGTACTGAAACAAAAGTGCCCGCTGTGTCGACGCAGGCGTGCCCAGTAATCAAATGCCTAGCCTAACAGAGGTAGTATGGCGTATCTTGAGGAGAAAATTCGGCCGGTGTTAACCGCATTACCCACGAGGAAGTTACAAACATGTTTCAAACATCAAATACTCAAACAAACATGTATCAAACACCATATACTCAAACAAACATGTATCAAACACCATATACTCAAAAAAACATGTATCAAACACCATATACTCAATCAAACATGTATCAAACACCATATACTCAAGCAAACATGTATCAAACACCATATACTCAAGCAAACATGTATCAAACACCATATACTCAAACTAACATGTATCAAGCACCATATACTCAAACAAACATGTATCAAACACCATATACTCAAACTAACATGTATCAAACACCATATACTCAATCAAACATGTATCAAACACCATATACTCAAACAAACATGTATCAAACACCATATACTCAAGCAAACATGTATCAAGCACCATATACTCAAGCAAACATGTATCAAACACCATATACTCAAACTAACATGTATCAAGCACCATATACTCAATCAAACATGTATCAAACACCATATACTCAAGCAAACATGTATCAAGCACCATATACTCAAACAAACATGTATCAAGCACCATATACTCAAGCAAACATATGTCAAGCACCATATACTCAAACAAACATGTATCAAACACCATATACTCAAACTAACATGTATCAAACATCATATACTCAATCAAACATGTATCAAACACCATATACTCAAACAAACATGTATCAAACACCATATACTCAATCAAACATGTATCAAACACCATATACTCAAGCAAACATGTATCAAGCACCATATACTCAAGCAAACATGTATCAAACACCATATACTCAAACAAACATGTATCAAACACCATATACTCAAGCAAACATGTATCAAACACCATATACTCAAACAAACATGTATCAAACACCATATACTCAAACTAACATGTATCAAACACCATATACTCAAACAAACATGTATCAAACACCATATACTCAAACAAACATGTATCAAACACCATATACTCAAACTAACATGTATCAAACACCATATACTCAAACTAACATGTATCAAACACCATATACTCAAACAAACAACACAGATGGCGCCACCTACATATCGCATGTCCTCGAACTTGCCCTCATAGACGGCCAAGACATCTTCTCGTTGGCTGACCTGCCGTTTGAGGTCCTCTTGTTCCCGGCAGCAGGCGTTTAACCGCCCTCGCAGCCGCTCTATGTCATCCTGAAGCTGTAGACAACCAATCATATCATTACATGCACGTGCTCTATGTCATCCTGAAGCTGCAGACAACCAATCATATCATTACATGCACGTGCTCTATGTCATCCTGAAGCTGCAGACAACCAATCATATCATTACATGCACGTGCTAAATGTCATCCTGAAGCTGCAGACAACCAATCATATCATTACATGCACGTGCTCTATGTCATCCTGAAGCTGCAGACAACCAATCATATCATTACATGCACGTGCTCTATGTCATCCTGAAGCTGCAGACAACCAATCATATCATTACATGCACGTGCACAGCCTTCTAGTTTGTTTTATACTCATCTGTATTGTTGTCATTGTTACAAAACAATCTCTCGTGTTCAGACTTCGTTTTAGACCCTGTGTCACAGATTTCTATCAAGTCTATTATCTACACTCAGAGAGGATATTTAGTTTATTGCATCTATTCTGACATCACAGAGCCTAGAATGCGTTTCAAATGTCGTGCTCTCACTCTTTAACAAATATCTCCACAACTCAATGAACACTAATTTTTGCTTGTAGCCTTCAATAGGTCATGTTCTAATGATTTTATAAATTACATTTGCAGAGCTCGAGCTTTTTTTTTTTAAATAAAAGCGGCGAATTTCTTTGATCTTTGACTCATGTATGCGTTAAAAAGAAAATCTAGAATATACAGTGACTGACTGGTGCACGGAGATTTTTTGGAAATCATTTGACATCGACAGCGATGTCTGGTGATTATTTTGACGCTGACCCTCCATACAATGAAAGATTGTGTTCATCACTGGAGGCTGATGTTGAAGATGACTAACTGAGATGGACACGTCCATGAAACGCCTACAGTTTGATGTTTGTTTACATTAAACAAAAACGCTTAAAAGGACACGATTTGTAACGGTCTGAATGCCAGATTTCAACAATTTAAACCAAACCGTTACTGGGTTATATATCTTTTAAGCTGGACACCACTTCCGAAAAGGACTGTAGCATCTTTACTCACACAGTATCAAGCTTTTGGTGATACTCGTTCTGGCGATGTCCGTGCTTCCCTTGCAGGCAACCGTTAGTCCCCATGGACCATGAAGTTGTACCGCTGTTTTGGGATCAGCGTCTGCTGTGAGAGTTCTTCGCACGAATGGCGTCTTTGACACACAGTCCAGATCACACGTTGATACTCTATGGTCGTCTCTCAGATGTCTCCTATCTATAGCTTGCTGCGTTTGGCTTTGCGTCTCTCACTGTCTGCCTCCACAGGAGTTTGTCTGCAGCTGATCTCTCGCAAGACTCTGTGACGATGTTGATATCTTTCAGCTCACGTCTGCATCTGTGCTTATATTGTAGCTTTGGCTTTCAGCCTGATCGTTTCTCTCATTTACAGTTCACAATACAGGAAATCCTTTCGAATGCTACCATCCTCCAAGTGGGAGACCTGTCCCACAGAGAAACTCAGCTGCTGCTTCCCTTGATGTTGTAAAGTTGTTTTGTGACAGCCCATATCCGCCACCACTTGCCCCATGTTTAGGAAACATCAGAGTTGAAAAGAAGGGAAGCTACCGTGCACGGACAAGATGCTTGCAAATTTCTCTGGTTGTAGACCATCACCAGTTGTGTGATCGTTGGCACATAGCAAGGTCACAGTTTGTTTTGTTGGCTGCCTGGGTGGTTGGCTGGCTGGGTGGTTGGCTGGCTGGGTGGTTGGCTGGCTGTGTGGTTGGCTGCCTGGGTGGTTGGCTGCCTGGGTGGTTGGCTGTCTGGGTGGTTGGCTGCCTGGGTGGTTGGCTGGCTGGTTGACTGTTTGAATGGTTGGCTAGCTTGCTCCGTAGTTTACTCGCTGGCTCAGTGGTTGGCTGTGTGGCTCTATAGTTGGCTGGCTGGCTCCGTGGTTGGCTGGCTGGCTGGCTCCGTGGTTGGCTGGCTGGCTCAGTGGTTTGCTGGCTGGCCCAGTGGTTGGCTGGCTGGCTCCGTGGTTGTCTGGCTGGCTCCGTGGTTGGCTAACTCTGTGGTTGGCTGCCTAGATGGGTGTCTGGCTTGCTCAGTGGTTGGCTGGCTCAGTGGTTGTCTAGCTGGGTGGTTGTCTAGCTGGCTCCACGGTTGGCTGACTGGATGGCTATTATATCAGAAAAACATCCAGGGAACGAGTTTTCTTTAATAACTAAAAAAAGCTGCTAACTCTGTGGTTGGCTGCCTAGATGGGTGTCTGGCTTGCTCAGTGGTTGGCTGGCTCAGTGGTTGTCTAGCTGGGTGGTTGTCTAGCTGGCTCCACGGTTGGCTGACTGGATGGCTATTATATCAGAAAAACATCCAGGGAACGAGTTTTCTTTAATAACTAAAAAAAGCAGACAAGAGAGGGACAGACAGACAGACAGACAGACAGACAGACAGACAGACAGACAGACAGACAGACAGACAGACAGACAGACAGACAGACAGACAGACAGACAGACAGACAGACAGACAGACAGACAGACAGACAGACAGACAGACAGACAGACAGACAGAGAGTCCGAGAAGGACAAGGAAAATTTACATATATATATATATAAACCTATAACAGACAAGAGAAGGACAATCAAACGAAACAGCCTAGAGTCCCATCAGTATAATCGAAGACGCAACATTACAGAGAGGCAAGGCACTGGATCACTGACCACGCTGATCTGTTTGGTGTACTCCTGCAGCTGCTGGCACAAGCACTGGATCTTCTTCTCATACTGGATCTGGGCTATTTGCCTGGCCTTATCGCTGGACATGCTGGTCAAGGCTGGGCTCGCATGACCTGGCTCCACACGCTGACGCCCTCGTCTTGCTGCAGAGTTGTAGTGGTTGTAGGATTAGTTGTTGCTGTAGTAGTAGAAGTAGTTGTTGTTTTTGTTGTTGTTGCTGCTGCTGCAGCAGTGGTAGTGGTTGCAGTATTAGTTGCTGCTGTAGTAGTAGAAGTAGTTGTTGTTTTTGTTATTATTATTGTTGCTGCTGCAGCAGTAGTAGTGGTATTGGTTGTTGTAGTTGTAGCAGTAGTAATAGTAGTAGTAGTAGTAGTAGTAGTAGTAGTAGTTGTTGTTGTTGTTGTTGTTGTTTTTGTTGTTGTTGTTGTTGTTGTTGTTTTTGTTGTTGCAGTAGTAGTGGAGGTAGTAGCTGTGATGGTAGTAGAGGTCGTAAGAGCAGTATTAATTGTTGTTGTAGTGGTGGTTGTTGTTGTAGTAGTAGTATTAAAAAGAGTAGTAGTGGTGGTGGTAATGGTAGTAGTGGTAGAAGTAGCAGAATAGGTTGTTATATCTCTGTTGTTATATCTCTCTCTGTTGTTTTACTCTCTCTGTTGTTTTATCTCTCTCTCTGTTGTTATATCTCTCTCTGTTGCTATATCTCTCTCTGTTGTTATATCTCTCTCTGTTGTTATATCTCTCTCTGTTGTTATATCTCTCTCTGTTGTTATATCTCTCTCTGTTGCTATCTCTCTCTCTCTGTGATGTTTTATCTCTCTCTGTTGTTATATCTCTCTCTGTTGTTATATCTCTCTCTCTGTTGTTGTATCTCTCTCTGTTGTTTTATCTCTCTCTCTCTCTCTGTTGTTTTATCTCTCTCTGTCGTTATATCTCTCTCTGTTGTTTTATCTCTCTCTGTTGTTTTACCTCTCTCTGTTGTGTTATCTCTCTCTGTTGTTATATCTCTCTCTGTTGTTTTATCTCTCTCTGTTGTTTTATCTCTCTCTGTTGTTATATCTCTCTGTTGCTATATCTCTCTCTGTTGTTATATCTCTCTCTGTTGTTATCTCTCTCTCTGTTGTTATATCTCTCTCTGTTGTTATATCTCTCTCTGTTGCTATCTCTCTCTGTGTGTTGTTTTATCTCTCTCTCTGTTGTTATATCTCTCTCTGTTGTTATCTCTCTCTCTCTCTGTTGTTGTATCTCTCTCTCTGTTGTTTTATCTCTCTCTCTGTTGTTTTATCTCTCTCTGTTGTTTTATCTCTCTCTGTTGTTTTATCTCTCTCTGTTGTTTTATCTCTCTCTGTTGTTATATCTCTCTCTGTTGTTATATATCTCTCTCTGTTGTTTTATCTCTCTCCCTGTTGTTATATCTCTCTATCTGTTGATATATCTCTCTCTGTTGTTATATCACTCTCTGTTGTTATCTCCTTCTCTGTTATTATGTCTCTTTCTGTTGTTATCTCTCTCTCTCTCTGTTGTTTTTTATCTCTCTCTGTTGTTATATCTCTCTCTGTTGTTATATATCTCTCTGTTGTTTATCTCTCTCTGTTGTTTTATCTCTCTCTCTGTTGTTTTATCTCTCTCTCTGTTGTTATATCTCTCTCTGTTGTTTTATATCTCTCTGTTGTTTTATCTCTCTCTGTTGTTTTATCTCTCTCTGTTGTTATATCTCTCTCTGTTGTTATATATCTCTCTGTTGTTTTATCTCTCTCCCTGTTGTTTTATCTCTCTATCTGTTGTTATATCTCTCTCTGTTGTTATATCTCTCTCTGTTGTTATCTCCTTCTCTGTTATTATGTCTCTTTCTGTTGTTATCTCTCTCTCTCTCTGTTGTTATATATCTCTCTCTGTTGTTATATCTCTCTCTGTTGTTATATATCTCTCTGTTGTTTTATCTCTCTCTGTTGTTTTATCTCTCTCTGTTGTTATATATCTCTCTCTGATGTTTTATCTCTCTCTGTTGTTTTATCTCTCTCTGTTGTTATATCTCTCTGTTGTTATATCTCTCTGTTGTTATCTCTCTGTTGTTTTATCTCTCTCTGTTGTTATATCTCTCTCTCTGTTGTTATATCTCTCTCTGTTGTTTTATCTCTCTCTGTTGTTATCTCTTTCTCTGTTGCTATGTACTCTTTTCCCCTGTCACTTTCTCGTGGTTAAGTTATCTGACAAACAATTCCATCATTTTTTAAACGAGAATAAATTATCGTTAGCCGGATCATCTTGAGCAACTGCAGCCTGGTCAGCCGCTGTGATCCCAGAACACTACACTCTGCTACATAAATCCCCGATACCCTTTGACAAGACTAAGTCGACCCCATCAGCCAGGGCTAGTCAACTCAGGTGCCAATATTTGGGAAATGGGGATGGTCACAGACCAGACGCTGAGTCCCAGCAAAGAAAGAGTGTTAAGGCAATACAACAGGCAGGTGATCTGCGCGCCACTTGTTAGGCCTTTGCGGCCCAGTTTTGGCCTGCGGGCGCCAGTTGAATAGCCCTGCATAGTATGTCGATCACGGTAACAACCCCTGTCACGGAATGAGACCTGAACTTGAAGCCAGTATATTGGAAGGTCATGGCGCTAACCAGTATGTTATCACGCCACGTGAATTACAAGTGACTAAATCCATAAGTCATTGGCCTGTCCTCTATAGATGGTTGCATCTTTTCTCTCAACTCGTAAACATCTGAGGGAGACTGAGCACATATGGACGAGTGTATAGTGCTGGATGTAGATGTAGGATTACATGTGTTAACTGCCCTCTCCATGATCTAAACAAGCACATAAGGCTGTTTGAGTTGTGTTCATCAACTCTCAAATATTAGTTTGACCCAATTTGATCGACTAAGAAGCTTTGAAATAAACCCCAGCCAAAATTAATTTCGAAATAAACAGGACGAGGTTAATGAGAACGTAATGAACTGTATAATTTAAATTCATGAAATATACTCAGTGGAACGAAGATAATTTTAGAACTGCAACATTTGCCTATCCCTTGTTGTCTCCGGTGGACCACAACCTATTCTCTTTATATCACAATGAATTCCAGAGAAATTTGACTAAAAAGCTCAACAAAATGGGAAAGAGGGTGTAGTTTATATTCTACATGTCTTGCCGCCATACCTCTTTGATTCACGGCCGATCACCTAACATCGTGACAAGAGTCTCTGACACTGCTGTGTACCCGGCCCAGTGCATTGTTTCGCTTCACTTCTGCCTGACTTGACCACGATCTTACAGGGGAAAATAAACTTCGCCATAGCAACTAACCGGAGTGTCCTCAAATTTCGATGACGCAATTACGCACACTATTTCATTTTCTATACCTGCTACTGCTGCTACAACTAATACTATTGCTGCTGCTACTACTACTAATACTATTGCTGCTGCTGCTGCTGCTACTGCTGCTGCTACTGCTGCTGCTACTACTACTAATACTATTGCTGCTGCTGCTGCTGCTACTGCTGCTGCTACTGCTGCTGCTGCTGCTGCTACTACTACTACTACTACTAATGCTGCTGCTGCTACTATTTTTTAACTACAACTACTACTACTGCTCTGTCATTGTCGGCCACAAGCCCGGATGAAAAGGAAGAAGGTTGAGCGTGGGGCCAACTCCCCTATCCTGTTGGGGAAAAAAATTTAAATTTATTTCGTTGCAGAAACTTGCAGGGAAGGGCACTATCCCGTTAAACACAAGAGTCAAGTGTTGTGTGCTACACAGACTGTATGTGTACCGGTTACTGATGGTAGCTGTTCTGTTGTGTGCTACACAGACTATGTGTGCCGGTTACTGATGGTAGCTGTTCTGTTGTGTGCTACACAGACTGTATGTATGCCGGTTACTGATGGTAGCTGTTCTGTTGTGTGCTACACAGACTGTATGTGTGCCGGTTACTGATGGTAGCTGTTCTGTTGTGTACTACACAGACTGTATGTGTGCCGGTTACTGATGGTAGCTGTTCTGTTGTGTGCTACACAGACAATATGTGTGCCGGTTACTGATGGTAGCTGTTCTGTTGTGTACTACACAGACTGTATGTGTGCCGGTTACTGATGGTAGCTGTTCTGTTGTGTGCTACACAGACTGTATGTGTGCCGGTTACTGATGGTAGCTGTTCTGTTGTGTGCTACACAGACTGTATGTGTGCCGGTTACTGATGGTAGCTGTTCTGTTGTGTGCTACACAGACTGCATGTGTGCCGGTTACTGATGGTAGCTGTTCTGTTGTGTGCTACACAGACTGTATGTGTAGCGGTTACTGATGGTAGCTGTTCTGTTGTGTGCTACACAGACTGCTTGTGTGCCGGTTACTGATGGTAGCTAATCTGTGCTACACAGACTGTATGTGTGCCGGTTACTGATGGTAGCTGTTCTGTTGTGTGCTACACAGACTGTATGTGTGCCGGTTACTGATGGTAGCTAATCTGTGCTACACAGACTGTATGTATGCCGGTTACTGATGGTAGCTGTGCTGTTGTGTGCTACACAGACTGTATGTGTGCCGGTTACTGATGGTAGCTGCTCTGTTGTGTGCTACACAGACTGTATGTGTGCCGGTTACTGATGGTAGCTGTTCTGTTGTGTGCTACACAGACTGTATGTGTGCCGGTTACTGATGGTAGCTGTTCTGTTGTGTGCTACACAGACTGTATGTGTGCCGGTTACTGATGGTAGCTGTTCTGTTGTGTGCTACACAGACTGTATGTGTGCCGGTTACTGATGGTAGCTGCTCTGTTGTGTGCTACACAGACTGTATGTGTGCCGGTTACTGATGGTAGCTAATCTGTGCTACACAGACTGTATGTATGCCGGTTACTGATGGTAGCTGTGCTGTTGTGTGCTACACAGACTGTATGTGTGCCGGTTACTGATGGTAGCTGTGCTGTTGTGTGCTACACAGACTGTATGTGTGCCGGTTACTGATGGTAGCTGTTCTGTTGTGTGCTACACAGACTGCATGTGTCCCGGTTACTGATGGTAGCTGCTCTGTTGTGTGCTACACATTAAAATAAGGATGGCATATTGCTCAACTTTGATAGTAGGCAGAAAAAAAAAACGAACACTTGCAAGAATGCTAAAATAGACCTAGTCCACATGAACGAATGAATGTTGATGAAGAGGCTACAATAACCAAACCACCAAAGAATATAGGACAGATAAATAACAGGGACATCAGGGAGGCAATCAATGCTCGTGCCCTCCCCCACACCCAGGTGAGTGATCAAAGGGCCCATACGTTGAGAAAGCTCTGTAGACAAGAACAGAAAGTTAAATACATTAGCTAACAAACGACCGAGGAACCAGCTGACAATCGCCTTCAGGTTGGACATGACAAGAGAGGTCCCAGGAACCAGCTGACAATCGTCTTCATGTTGGACATGACAAGATAGGGCCCAGGAACCAGCTGACAATCGTCTTCATGTTGGACATGACAAGATAGGGCCGAGGAATGGACAAGGAATAGGTGAGTCCCCGTGGGCGCCATGTCAGACAAACTACATGCTAACTGAGAATAATGATGATGATCAGGATGATGATGATGATGACAACGAACAAGAAACAACAATAAATAAACACTCCTTAGCCGCACAAGCATGCCGGCTATCCGAGGCTAGTGCAGCCCTTTCATGTGCCCCAGTTATATATTGTTTGAAGGTTGAACAGTGCATCTGGCATTTGCCAGGTTGGTTTGCCACCCAGTTCGAGATTATTGAAATCTCAGAAAGAATCAAACATTCAAGTGGCAGCTCCGAGGAGGGAGGAAAAGACGGAGAAAAAAAAACAGTACGATAAAATGAAATAAAATAAGACAAGAGCGGGTGAAAGAAGAAAAGAACTAATACAAACACAGACGCAAAATAATAACAGCAAGACAACTTGAAGAAGTACAATTCAAAAAAAAAATATGTTCTAATGTTTTTTTTTTTGCTTTCAGTAATTTATTCCTGACACCTTTGTAAAGGTTGGCTGGTAAACACATTTTAATAATAACTTTCGCATTCCATGCAACCCAACTCAACAGCAAATGATAAATTCATTTTGTTGCGTGTTTATTTATGTTGATTGTTTGTTCTTCTTCATGGGTAGCGCGCCAACTGGGCCTTTGTTGACAGGTTTTTTAGGCATTTCATGTCATGTTATTTAAGTTGTAGTCACGTTTTATTGCAGCAAGAGCCAAATAAATTATCAGAGGAAGATTGATTCGTGTACCAAAGTTAAGGTGCTGGCAACCCGAGCCTCGAGGACATTCTCGCCCCCCCCCCCCCCTCCCCCCGTTGTTGCTTTCTGCGCAGATACCGCATCGTTTTACTTCACTTCTTATGTCCAGTGGAATTAAAACAACGATAGAGGCATTGTCCAAAAGTTAAGTTAAACATACTTAGTTTTTTTTTTTCGCTTCATGAAAACACTTGTTATCTATGAGCAAAAGGTCGCGAAAAGGAGACTTTGACTTTACTTATGTCCTTTAGCCTGTTGGCGCCAGAACTAGGTGTTCGGGTACCTTGACAAAATGACAGCATTTTATGGCGTAATTGTACCGTGTATTGCTCCCCTACCTGTCCCTCTCCTAGCTGTACCGTTACTCTCGACTTGTCCCTCCACCTTGCTGTACCGTTGCTCTCGATCTGTCCCTCCACCTTGCTGTACCGTGCGTTGCTCTCGACTTGTCCCTCCACCTTGCTGTACCGTACGTTGCTCTCGATTTGTCCCTCCACCTTGCTGTACCGTGCATTGCTCTCGACTTGTCCCTTAACCTTGTTGTACCGTGCGTTGCTCTCGACTTGTCCCTCCATCTTACTGTACCGTGCGTTGCTCTCAACTTGTCCCTCCACCTTGCTGTACCGTGCGTTGCTCTCGACTTGTCCCTCTCCTAGCTGTACCGTTGCTCTCGACTTGTCCCTCCACCTTGCTGTACCGTGCGTTGCTCTCGACTTGTCCCTCCACCTTGCTGTACCGTGCGTTGCTCTCGACTTGTCCCTCTCCTAGCTGTACCGTTGCTCTCGACTTGTCCCTCTCCTGGCTGTGCCGTTGCTCTCGACTTGTCCCTTCACCTTGCTGTATGCAAGCACTATATTTCTATGCTCATTATTCTTGGTTGGTCTCCGGCCAAATGTCACCTGGTATGCGGATTCATCAAGTGAATCATGGGATGTCTGCTGCGATGACATCACTTGAGGACGATGACCTGGCCACTGTTACAAACAAACTGATTACATCAACTCTGTTTTTGCAAGGATGTCTGGCGTCTATTCATGCGAATTTCATTAATTTTGTTATCTGTCTCTTGTGTTCATTGTCATTTATATTTCCATGCGTTTTTCTATTTTACCTTGGGAACCTGCTTTGACATTGTTTCGGTTTTTTTTTTAACTTTTCTTCAAGATTTGTTTGTTTTTATCCAATATTTTGTTTTCGTTTAGTCCAATGGGTTCGCGATCTGACCTCGTCCTTCTGTGCTCTCTTATCTTCTACACCAGGATTACAGATCTGACCTCGTCCTTCTGTGCTATCTTATCTTCTACACCAGGATTACAGATCTGACCTCGTCCTTCTGTGCTCTCTCATCTTCTACACCAGGATTACAGATCTGACCTCGTCCTTCTGTGCTCTCTTATCTTCTACACCAGGATTACAGATCTGACCTCGTCCTTCTGTGCTCTCTCATCTTCTACACCAGGATTACAGATCTGACCTCGTCCTTCTGTGCTCTCTCATCTTCTACACCAGGATTACAGATCTGACCTCGTCCTTCTGTGCTCTCTCATCTTCTACACCAGGATTACAGATCTGACCTCGTCCTTCTGTGCTCTCTCATCTTCTACACCAGGATTACAGATCTGACCTCGTCCTTCTGTGCTCTCTCATCTTCTACACCAGGATTACAGATCTGACCTCGTCCTTCTGTGCTCTCTCATCTTCTACACCAGGATTACAGATCTGACCTCGTCCTTCTGTGCTCTCTCATCTTCTACACCAGGATTACAGATCTGACCTCGTCCTTCTGTGCTCTCTCATCTTCTACACCAGGATTACAGATCTGACCTCGTCCTTCTGTGCTCTCTCATCTTCTACACCAGGATTACAGATCTGACCTCGTCCTTCTGTGCTCTCTCATCTTCTACACCAGGATTACAGATCTGACCTCGTCCTTCTGTGCTCTCTCATCTTCTACACCAGGATTACAGATCTGACCTCGTCCTTCTGTGCTCTCTCATCTTCTACACCAGGATTACAGATCTGACCTCGTCCTTCTGTGCTATCTTATCTTCTACACCAGGATTACAGATCTGACCTCGTCCTTCTGTGCTCTCTCATCTTCTACACCAGGATTACAGATCTGACCTCGTCCTTCTGTGCTCTCTCATCTTCTACACCAGGATTACAGATCTGACCTCGTCCTTCTGTGCTCTCTTATCTTCTACACCAGGATTACAGATCTGACCTCGTCCTTCTATGCTCTCTCATCTTCTACACCAGGATTACAGATCTGACCTCGTCCTTCTGTGCTCTCTCATCTTCTACACCAGGATTACAGATCTGACCTCGTCCTTCTGTGCTCTCTCATCTTCTACACCAGGATTACAGATCTGACCTCGTCCTTCTATGTTATCTTCTACACCAGGATTACAGATCTGACCTCGTCCTTCTATGCTATCTTATCTTTACACCAGGATTACAGATCTGACCTCGTCCTTCTATGCTATCTTATCTTTACACCAGGATTACAGATCTGACCTCGTCCTTCTATGCTATCTTATCTTTACACCAGGATTACAGATCTGACCTCGTCCTTCTTTGCTATCTTATCTTTACACCAGGATTACAGATCTGACCTCGTCCTTCTTTGCTTTCTTATCTTCTACACCAGGATTACAGATCTGACCTCGTCCTTCTATGCTATCTTATCTTCTACACCAGGATTACAGATCTGACCTCGTCCTTCTATGCTATCTTATCTTTACACCAGGATTACAGATCTGACCTCGTCCTTCTTTGCTATCTTATCTTTACACCAGGATTACAGATCTGACCTCGTCCTTCTATGCTATCTTATCTTTACACCAGGATTACAGATCTGACCTCGTCCTTCTGTGCTCTCTCATCTTTTACACCAGGATTACAGATCTGACCTCGTCCTTCTGTGCTCTCTCATCTTCTACACTAGGATTACAGATCTGACCTCGTCCTTCTATGCTATCTTATCTTCTACTCCAGGATTACAGATCTGACCTCGTCCTTCTGTGCTCTCTTATCTTTTACACCAGGATTACAGATCTGACCTCGTCCTTCTATGCTATCTTATCTTCTACGCCAGGATTACAGATCTGACCTCGTCCTTCTGTGCTCTCTTATCTTTTACACCAGGATTACAGATCTGACCTCGTCCTTCTATGCTATCTTATCTTCTACACCAGGATTACAGATCTGACCTCGTCCTTCTTTGCTATCTTATCTTCTACACCAGGATTACAGATCTGACCTCGTCCTTCTATGCTATCTTATCTTTTACACCAGGATTACAGATCTGACCTCGTCCTTCTATGCTATCTTATCTTCTACACCAGGATTACAGATCTGACCTCGTCCTTCTATGCTATCTTATCTTTTACACCAGGATTACAGATCTGACCTCGTCCTTCTTTGCTATCTTATCTTCTACACCAGGATTACAGATCTGACCTCGTCCTTCTATGCTATCTTATCTTCTACTCCAGGATTACAGATCTGACCTCGTCCTTCTATGCTATCTTATCTTCTACTCCAGGATTACAGATCTGACCTCGTCCTTCTATGTTATCTTCTACACCAGGATTACAGATCTGACCTCGTCCTTCTATGTTATCTTCTACACCAGGATTACAGATCTGACCTCGTCCATCTATGCTATCTTATCTTCTACACCAGGATTACAGATCTGACCTCGTCCATTTATGCTATCTTATCTTCTACATGGAGACTTTGAGAAGATCTTCCTTTCTGGTCGTGTTTACCCGCCACTCTTTAGGGCAGCGTAAGACGGGGCAGTCGTACTGAATTCACCACTTTATGATGCATTCTTTGACTGCCTTGATAGGGAATATCTCTGGAAATTGATGAAACACTGTGGGACCCAAGATAAAATTAGCAACTCATTAAAAGCAACATTTAATGACATGAAATGACGAGCTCTCAAGAGGAACAACTAACAGATACATTTGAAATAAGAACAGGTGAACCACAGGGATGTCTTTCGTCGTCTCAGTTATGGAATTCACTGGGCCCCTACAAAACCAGTTTGATAACCGAGACTTTCTTGATTATATTTCCCTTCTATCCCGTTCGCGCGTTTACGAAAGGTGGCAGCACAGACTGAGAAACAGAAATCAGATGTTAGAAAGCAAGTTCATTTATATACCAACTGAAAACATTCTAAAGACATCGGCACATAACTATGCGTGCAAAGAGATTATAAACAGCATATTCATTCCAACATTAAGCTACCGGTGCCAAACATGGACACTATCTAAAGCCCATGTACGCAAAATCACCACTTGCGAGATGAGGTGCCTGAGAAAAGCAGTCAACGTAACCATCCGAGATCGAGCCAATAATGACACAGGGAGATTGTGGGACGACATCTTGTTCTAGATTCATCGAGAAACAGTAGATTACTTAGTTTGGCCATCTCGTAACATGCAGCAAACATCACAAGCAATACATCTCAAAAGATCAGCTATAAGAGCAAGAGGACAGGCGTGAAAATTATGGATCGACAACATTAAAGACACTCTACGCCTTCATGGCTGGACAGTAGCCAACTGTCTAGGCAGTCTTCTTCTTCTTCGCCTTCACCGGCTGTAAACTCCGGAGGAAAGTTTTGGTTGTTCGTCCACTTCTGGATTGCAGTCCTGTTCCAGAACCTGAGTGTTGCATGTGTATCCGCATTACAGATCTGACTTATTTGTATGCAGACTGCTGGTTCCCTGCTTCTCGGACAGATGCACTGCGATTTCGAAGGAAGCATGGGTCTATTCTTGTTTTCCCTATAATAGGGCCCCGGAAACCACACATGGATGTCTGGGCAGAATGTAGATAAGGACCCGAGAGCCGATAGAGATGTTAAACTACGAATACAAAAGGCACTCCGAAATCTATGAAAGTCAAAGGAAATTCAAACTAGTGCTCAGTTTATATAAAGTAAAGTAATGATCCCCTTTTACGCTTAGGGCGCATCGGGCATATGGGAAAAACACCACATATTTTTACAGACAAACGGCACTAGATGGGTAATGTGGTCAGCATTACGTCAGCTCAGTTTAAAAATTTAGCTTTAATGTCAAACCAGTACTGCTGTATGGAGCTGAAACTGAATGATATATATTACTATATGCATAAAATGAATATCAAATGAAGCCAGTTTTTTAAGGAGTCGACCCAGACAATCCAGAAAATGAGAAACTTTACGTTCCAGAGGAAGAATTAGATCCACACACAATAGATGAGGTACTGTTTGCAGACGATCAGTGTCTGATCTACAATGAGGGGAATAGACAGTAAAAACATTTGAACAGACTAAGTTCCGCATGCAGAAGATAGAACATGAAAGTAAATACAAGTAAAACTGAAGTCATGTTGGTCAGCAGAACTCGTAGTCCACATACATGTTGAGTTGAATGGTACTTGTCTGAAGCAAGTTAAGGAGTTTAAATATCTATAAGTGTATTCTGGGAGGACAGAAGAATAGTTTGGGAAATGGAAAGAAGAAGTCAATTCAAATTCCAATTCGTGAGAAACAAAATTTCCAAACTGGATCCTCTTTCAGCCGCCCAAAGGTCCGCCAAATTAAGTAAGGTTCCTTGGCTATTTTTATGGCTTCAGATTGTTTCACACCTGATTTTCTTTTTTCTTTGTCTCCTAAGTCCGGTGTGGTTTTTGGGATCCTGGGTCCTGGTTGGTCTGGTTTGCTTTTCCTCCTGTCCTTGTGGGTTTTTGCTGTTTTTTCTAAAAAGTAGAAGCCAACGAGCCAGTACACTTATATACCAACTAACCTGGTTATTAAGAGATCCAGA
Organism: Candidula unifasciata; assembly: GCA_905116865.2. Lineage (NCBI taxonomy): Eukaryota > Metazoa > Mollusca > Gastropoda > Stylommatophora > Geomitridae > Candidula > Candidula unifasciata. Next base: position 267,378 of record CAJHNH020000127.1, on the reverse strand, counting down.
CATACAAGTATGTATGAACGCCAGGAAACAGATTGTAAACAGCATAATATAGGTCATAGTTCATCAACAGATTATCCTCATTGCACATCGAGCAAGTTCATACGCGCTCGTATCCTATCTTCAGTATTTCTCCCAGACTTTGGCGACTGCTAACACCAGTTGTGTGATAGTTTACTATTCTTCTTTGACTTCTTGTAGATTATTTATGTTTGGCAACACCTCTTTTGACATTGGGGCGGGGGGGGGGGGATTCTTTTGAGAGTTGCCGATTCAAGATCGTCTGCTGAATCATCTTCTCGCCCTGCCTCCTTCAGAGCAATAAGAATGTCTACCCGCTCCATTGCTTTTCCTGTACCTATGGTGGGCCTGCCAGCAAGCCAATCCGCTCGTTCATTTCCTCTTATTCCAGAATATCCTGGCACACAATTTGAAACTAATTCCTGTCAGACAAGATTTCCCATCGACTCCAACCATTTTCTTCGAATCTATCCTGTCTCTGTCTTCTTAAGCCTGCTCATGGAATCACTTAGGAAGCACGAAATAAAAAAATGCTGCATCTCTAGCCACATTGTTGCTTTTTTTACCGCCATCACCTCCATAGTCAAACAATTTTATCGTTGAAGCAAAAGCCCCGCTATCGTTTTTACAATTTTTCCTTGCACAAGAACCAGGAAAGTCCATGAACTTTGTACGTGTCGAATGACGGTGTCGATAACTGCACCTCCGTCAGTGTGGATAACTGCACCTCCGTCAGTGTAGATAACTGCACCTCCGTCACTGTAGAAAACTGCACCTCCGTCAGTGTGGATAACTGCACCTCCGTCAGTGTGGATAACTGCACCTCCGTCAGTGTAGATAACTGCACCTCCGTCAGTGTAGATAACTGCACCTCAGTCAGCGTAGATAACTGCACCTCCGTCAGTGTAGATAACTGCACCTCCGTCAGTGTAGATAACTGCACCTCCGTCAGTGTAGATAACTGCACCTCAGTCAGTGTAGATAACTGCACCTCCGTCAGTGTAGATAACTGCACCTCCGTCAGTGTAGATAACTGTACCTCCGTCAGTGTAGATAACTGTACCTCCGTCAGTGTGGATAACTGCACCTCCGTCAGTGTAGATAACTGCACCTCCGTCAGTGTGGATAACTGCACCTCCGTCAGTGTGGATAACTGCACCTCCGTCAGTGTGGATAACTGCACCTCCGTCAGTGTAGATAACTGCACCTCCGTCAGAAGAATACTCAAGGACTAAGGCTTGAACTTCTGCCTCAACCACCAACAGGTCTTGTAGTCTGTAATCTCTACCCAGTTGTATACAGACCGAGAATGATATACCCAACTCTGCTGACAATCGTATCCATTCCTTACCAGGTTTTTGTCCTTAAATGAATTAGCTTGTGAAACAATGTCCGCAGCCTGACCGACCCAGGACTTTTCTCTCTTGAACCTGCTACCTTCCTTCCTACGAATCTCACTGTGCAATGAATGGTATGTATCAGCACCGATACTCAGATATGCTTGTGCTCGGCAGATCACTGTTCTCACTTCCATGGTTGAAAGATCAAGGAGGTAACGCATCGCTCTGTATGCTGTATTTTTGTGTGCATTCAAGTATGATTTCATTCGTACCAGCCGATTGTCTATTTCACTTCATGATGCCAGGATTCGATCTTGAAAACTGTTTTATTTACTTGCACTAACAAGTTAGAATGTTATAATTGTAATCCTAAACCGGATCAGATGGAAGAATTGTTTTCTCTATCAGCCATCTTGTGCTTGTTCAACACATTTTATCCTTTCCCTTGCTTCTCTACTGGTTCCGTTACTTGTTCCCAAAGGGCCTTGACCACATCTGCCCTGTCATGCATCAGTTCACCATCCAGTGGTGCAGATCCAGTCAATCTGTCTCCTGTTCATTACCCAATACGCCGGCATGGCCTGGAGAGAAAATCCAAAGTATGCTCACTACCCGTGATCTTTCCAGTGAAGCTTGCCACTCTGCTCAAAGCATCCCCGTCTTCACCTTTCTCAGCATAATTTGAGAGTCTGTTACAATTACGACATGTGTAACTGCTTTTGTAATCCCTTTTTCTGTTTTTGTTGTGTGTAATGTTCTATAAGTCTTGCAAAGGCTGCTGTTTTTGTTGTGTGTAATGTTCTATAAGTCTTGCAAAGGCTGCTGTTTTTGTTGTGTGTAATGTTCTATAAGTCTTGCAAAGGCTGCTGTTTTTGTTGTGTGTAATGTTCTATAAGTCTTGCAAAGGCTGCTGTTTTTTGTTGTGTGTAATGTTCTATAAGTCTTGCAAAGGCTGCTGTTTTTTGTTGTGTGTAATGTTCTATAAGTCTTGCAAAGGCTGCTGTTTTTGTTGTGTGTAATGTTCTATAAGTCTTGCAAAGGCTGCTGTTTTTATTGTTCGCTTGGGTACCCATCCTGGTGTGTTTATAACAGATATTTTAGTTTTTATACTTACCATTTATCTGATTTTCTTTCAACTGTTAGATTTTTCTTTAAGTGCATGTTACTTTGTGTTTGTGTATGTGTGTGTGTGTGCGTGTGGTAAAACTGTGCCGGGAAGCAGCGGCCGGTAGTACCTCTTGTCTTCTTCTTCTTCTTCTTCGCGTTCACCAGCTGTAAACTCTTGCGGAAGGTTCTGGTTGCTCGTCCACTACTGAACTGCAGTCCTGCTCCAGAACCTGAGTGTTGCGTGTGCATCAGTTTTACAGATCTCATTCTCTTGAATACAGACTGTTGGTTCCTTGCCTCTCCGGCAGATGCACTCCGACTTCAAAGGAAGCTCCCCAATTAGTCGACTCTTACGACATGCTTTTGGGGAGGCAGTGGGTCTATTCTTGTTTTCCCCACAATGGGGCCCCGGAACCCACACGGGGGAGTACCTCTTGTGATGTCCAAATGTCCGGTATTTGTTGTCCTCATCTACACAAACGTCCCTGGTCCAAATGTCCGGTATTTGTTGTCCTCATCTACACAAACGTCCCTGGTCCAAATGTCCGGTATTTGTTGTCCTCATCTACACAAACGTCCCTGGTCCAAATGTCCGGTATTTGTTGTCCTCATCTACACGACTGACCCTGGTCCAAATGTCCGGTATTTGTTGTCCTCATCTACACGACTGACCCTGGTCCAAATGTCCGGTATTTGTTGTCCTCATCTACACAAACGTCCCTGGTCCAAATGTCCGGTATTTGTTGTCCTCATCTACACAAACGTCCCTGGTCCAAATGTCCGGTATTTGTTGTCCTCATCTACACAAACGTCCCTGGTCCAAATGTCCGGTATTTGTTGTCCTCATCTACACAAACGTCCCTGGTCCAAATGTCCGGTATTTGTTGTCCTCATCTACACAAACGTCCTTGGTCCAAATGTCCGATATTTGTTGTCCTCATCTACACGACTGACCCTGGTCAAAATGTCCGGTATTTGTTGTCCTCATCTACACGACTGACCCTCGTTGACTGCCCTTGTCTCGCTGGTGTCTATTTCCAAGTAAAGTTTAAAAATAATAAAGGACGCTTTTCCCACTTTCAGACATATTGGGCAAATAGGGCTAGAATGAGATTATATAGACCAATCAGCGCTTAGTGGGTCACGTGGTCAATATCAGGCCGGCCGCCTTGACATCCTAGGACTGTTCCCTGGCACCCATTTATGGCCGGGTCGACTTGGAAGCAACGTTATTTGTGAAAGACATTCCGGTTCCATCAGGAGCTGAACCCACGACCTTCCGATGGAGAGGCGAGTGTCTAGCCGCTACACCGCGGTAGCTTCACTCTATTTCCAAGTGGTTGTAGAAGATGAACACCTGTCTCGCCTTAGGTAACAAGATGACGGAATCAAGCGACAACATCAAAGACCCAAATGAGAAATTCAAGTCAGTTTTATTTGACTCCAGTACAAACAGACAAGTGCACATATATACATGGATGTTGTCAAACGAGTGACGTGTCAAATAAATTAAACAATTTTACAAATGAAATAAGACAAAAGACATCACCAGCAGGTATAAGGACATTTCCTCGCCACTTGGGGCCTCACGGATGTAAGCGTTTTCATTGACTCTCCGGTTGATGTGTCAGTTACGCTGACCGACTTTACTACCCATAACATTTCTCTGTAAGCTGATCAGCCTGGGAACAATTTGTACTTGCATTGCCACCTCAGAGAGGCTTGAACCTGGCCACCAAGCGGGCAGTCTAGCGAGCTGACAATATAAACATGTCTGAATGTATCAAACAGTTGCTGAGTTGTGACTGCAGCATTAGACAAGTCACATTTGGGGACCGGTGGGTTGGGTAATGTAACGAGAGGAACACATGCGTAAAAACTTTTCAAAAAGTGCTTTAAACGAAACAGCAGGTTGAGATAGTGTACTGGTGAACTTTGAGGAGGCCACAACGAGACTGAAGATGCCAGGTGTAAAATGTAACGTTAAAAGCCGAGTTAAGGAATATATATATATATATATACATAAGAGAGAGAGAGAGAGAGAGAGAGAGAGAGAGAGAGAGAGAGAGAGAGAGAGAGAGAGAGAGAGAGAGAGAGAGAGAGAGAGAGAGAGATGATGATGAATTCTACAGATTGCATACATCTGAGAAAGACATTGAAACAGAAAGAAAAGGTTTTAGGAAAGTAAAATAAACAAATGGAAATAATAATACTAAACTGACACTGGTAGAGAGAACGTGGTTTAGATCACTAAATCATGTATGGCAATGAAGAAGGAACTTTAGAAATGTAGATACACAACGTAAAAGATTTTGATTAATGAAAATAGTTGTGGTCTCAGAGATATCACCGATAAAGGTTTAGAGATCACATTTAAAGAGAAACTTGGTCTTCCATAGATATCAGCTATTTCACATTATATAACCTGTTTCTTGACTTCTCGTTGTTTTCACAAGCACATAAATTGTTGGTTTATGTCAGTCGACGCATTACATAAACAGTATTATCAAACCAGTGGAATAACGACATCATTACGTTAATAGTGTCAACAAGCCAGCACAGTAAAAACATCCATTACATAAACAGTGTCATCAAGTTAGCAAAGAAACTACACAATTACAGAAGCAGTAATAACAATAACGAAAAAAATGTGATCAAATCATTACACAAAGAAAATCGAAAACCCAGCCACGTAACCTGGCCTGTATGGTATTGGGACCCAGTGCCCTTGCCCCAACCTCCACAACAGTCTGTGAGGTCACCCGTGCGGTTTGTCTGGTCAAACACGTTGTAGAACTGTGTCCTGCTTGCATCGCTTCCGTACCTCTAGTCTGCCGTCGGCTGTCCACATCCTGGTCCCGACCATCACGTGATGCTGGCTTCGTGTCTGTCCGCCAATGCTCAGGTATATCTAGCTTCTTTGAGGCACTGTGGTTCACACCTTATACAGGCCGCTCTAGGTGTAACTACTGGTACTTTGAACCCTTCCAGATGTCGTGCTCTACCCGTGTGGTGTACACATTTCATGCATTTATTGTGCAGTCACAGACAGTCTGGTCTAATTATCGCCTGTCCTCACATACGAGGTGCAGGAAACAGCCCAAGGGTTGGTTCAGCAATGCTGTTTGACCATACGGCCAGCTATCTGGTCCACTACTAGGACCACTTCTACACTTGCACTCACAGAACCTCGAGTTTTTCAGTAGTGGCTGCAAGTGTGGAAAGCAAGGAGTTTTCTCCAACGTGTATTTCTCCTGTGGAACCAAACTCTCGTGTCTGGGAGGCAACCTATTGGATAGCGAGGTGTCCGTAAGAGGAAGGGCGACGCTTTTTTTGAAGATTTCTGCTGCCATCCTTGGACTTGGTACAGCTGTACAGGATGTGTCAGCGGTGGAAAATCTGCCCTTTTTGCACGTCAACGTCTTGCTGACGTAACCCTTGAAGCTTCTGTTAAAGAGAAAAAAGAAAATCGGGCTAAACATTTTGCTGGCGAAAGAAATGAACAAAGCGACCGTTCCTCTATCAATGTACTCTCCAAACAAGATGTTACCGTGATCAAACTCTTCCACCAGATTATAGACGGGCAGAGGAAGCCATCCGATGGCGAACACAGCTGTCATGGCGAAGATAACCTTGACATTCCTTTGCCTTGGAAGGACATCAGCTTTCTGTAATGGCGATCTTGGCGCGAAACCTCGGAGCCTGTTGTGCCGCAGAGCTCGGCCAACCAGGCAGGAGCAGATGACTAGCACAAGCAAGGGAAGCAGGTACAACAGGGTAAACATCAACACTGCGTCGATCTTCCTGGTTGTGGTGGCCGAGTTTCTGTCGCACAAGGCGACTCGACCAGCGAGATGATAGGCGGGCTTTTGGCTGAAGATGAGGATTCGCGGCGCCATGAGAGCACAAGACAAGATCCAGACGCTGAACAGCATCCACAACTTGGCCTTGGTGGTTCTGCAGAAGACATGTGAACATCATACATTATATAAAAGCATAAAGCAGACAAACATTATATAAAAGCATAAAGCAGACAAACATTATATCACATCATAAAGCAGACATACATTATTTAGCAGCATAAAGCAGCTGCAGATAAATTGTTGGCCCTGAAGAGGACATATTTATCATCATCATCGCTCTATCGGGAGGTCACCTGGCCCTGACATTATCGATTCTGCGCAATCCACTCGGGGGCTATGGAAAAAAACCTAGTCCAACATCTTTATCTTTGCTCTCTAACCAACGATATATAGACTTCTCTTATACTGCCTGTTTCTTCATGATTTGTCTGTCAACAGTGAATTTATGTTTTTGAACAATGTATTTCTGTTTACAAACTGTGTATTTCTACTTGTGAACTGTGTATTTCTACATGTGAACTGTAAATTTCTACTTGTGAACAGCATATTTCTGATTGTGAACAGTACATTTCTACTTGTGAACACTATATTTCTGCTTGTGAACAACATATTTCTGATTGTGAACAGTACATTTCTACTTGTGAACAGTGTATTTCTACTTGTGAACAGTATATTTCTACTTGTGAACAGCATATTTCTACTTGTGAACAGTATATTTCTGCTTGTGAACAGTGTGTTTCTGATTATGAACGGTGTATTTCTACTTGTGAACAGTATATTTCTACTTGTGAACAGTATATTTCTACTTGTGAACAGTGTGTTTCTGATTATGAACGGCGTATTTCTACTTGTGAACAGTATATTTCTACTTGTGAACAGTGTGTTTCTGATTATGAACGGTGTATTTCTACTTGTGAACAGTATATTTCTACTTGTGAACAGTGTGTTTCTGATTATGAACGGTGTATTTCTACTTGTGAACAGTTTATTTCTACTTGTGAACAGTGTGTTTCTGATTATGAACGGTGTATTTCTACTTGTGAACAGTATATTTCTACTTGTGAACAGTGTGTTTCTGATTATGAACGGTACCATTTCTACTTGTGAACAGTTTATTTCTACTTGTGAACAGTATATGTTCTGATTATGAACGGTGTATTTCTACTTAGTGAACAGTATATTTCTACTTGTGAACAGTGTATTTCTGATTATGAACAGGTGTATTTCTACTTGTGAACAGTATATTTCTACTTGTGAACAGTATGTTTCTGATTATGAACGGTGTATTTCTTCTTGTGAACAGTATATTTCTACTTGTGAACAGTGTGTTTCTGATTATGAACGGTGTATTTCTACTTGTGAACAGTAAACTATATAAGTATGGTAAGCTAGTTTTATAGCTAAAGCCGCAATTAATAAACAACTAATATTGATTAACTAGTGACTAGGCAGAATAGAGGGAGTTAAATCGTATGACAAACCCCTAATGTTGAACTCTGGGAGAGAACTAAACATTTTACAGCGAATCAAGAGGTGGGGAAGTCACGCAGGTACTGGATAGGACACACGCTGAGGGAAACAATGTCTTTGCACTAGAACCGACAAAGTCAAAGGAATAAAGGCAGACCAAAAACAAACAACCCCCCCTCCCCTTCCCCCCACAAAAAGTGGAGAAGAGAAGTAGAGAGCAAAGTAGAAACAAATAGGTAGGATATGAGGTGATTTTCATGTGATAGCAAACCATAGTACTGGTGCGGACGGTGTGGGTTGGTGCGGACTGGTGTGGGTTGGTGTGGGTTGGTGCGGACTGGTGTGAGTTAGTCGAGGGCCTTTGCTTGACTCAAGAATCAAGAGCAGAAAAGATTTTGGTTTTTTTACTCAAATACCAAAAACTATGTATTTTATTCAAGTAAAATAAACCACACATTTCTTGAAGTCAAGTAAACTATACATTTAATTAAAATATCATAATCAAGACGGTTTTTCTCCCCTCTCCAGACCATAATAATAATAAAAATGGTTTTTTGCCTAAGTTTATAAAAGAAACGGAAACTTGTGTAAGTTCTCCGGTGTTTTCAGACAAATCTTACCAGAATCATCTGAGCACAGTGCACCAACTCGGTGGCGCCGTCTGGCTTTTGTGTGTTCGAGAAGCATACAACGGATGAATGGTCTGTGTGTGTCTGTGAGTGTGTGTGTGTGTGTGTGTGTGTGTGTGTGTGTGTGTGTGTGTGTGTGTGTGTGTGTGTGTGTGTGTTGGTTTTCTCAACAATTTATTTATATACATAAGTAATTAAAATGTCAGGTGTTTCTGGGCGAGTTGTCAGCTTTCGTAAAGTGATTTATAAGCCAAATCTTTGTCTTAATGTGGCTAATACAACTTAGGGAAATACTGAATGTATGTAAAGAACTTACCGAAAGCGGTGAGACTTGTGCGGGTATGCGATAGTCAAGTACTGTTGAAGCCCGGCAGCCAAGATAGTCAACGCGCCGACCGTCAGACTGACCGATGTGACGTAATTCTCTATTTTACCTGTGGATACAAATAGAGGTCAATGTGAGCACTTGTCCAACGTTCATCATCGTGTTTTCAATAATTGACTCGCCCACTTGCCGACTGATTCATTGGTTGATGTGTGGCTGGTTTGCATTTTGCTCGTGTGACAGGTTGACTTGTTAGTGAGTGCAAGAGAGAGAGAACGAACGAACGAACGAACTTTATTTTCAAAGGGTTACAACAGAGAGAGAGAGAGAGAGAGAGAGAGAGAGAGAGAGAGAGAGAGAGAGAGAGAGTGAGAGAGAGAGAAAACATTTATAGTGTTTGTGTGTGTGTGTGTGTGTGTGTGTGCCTATGTCTGTGTGTGTGTGAGAGAGTGTGTGTGTGCCTATGTTTGTGTGTGTGTGAGAGAGAGAGTGTGTGTGTGTGTGTGTGCCTATGTTTGTGTGTGATAGCTGGAATTGTGTACATCTGTTGAGGGTTGATTTTATTATAACTTTGAAATCCAGGGAGTTTGTAAAATTTTACTATACTTTGTTGACCTCTGAAGTGATGCTTGCCACTCTGCACGCTACATGCCTGACTCCGCCGTTCTCAACTTGCTCTGTGAGTTCACACTTTGCACACAGAACAAACTGGACAAATAACCAAACATAACGTCATCAGAAAATGTGCTCAACATTCATTAAATTATATATAGTACGTTCCAGCGATTAAACTCGACTCCACAAATATGCAATTCAGTTATCGTTTGGTTTAAATTGTTGATATTTGGCAATCTGTTAATAATCCTGCTCTTGTAACAATTTTTTTTTTTTTTTTTTTGGGTAAACAAACATTTCGTTTTAATTTTGCCTTATTTTCCGTATAGGAAGAGAGAGAGAGAGAGAGAGAGAGAGAGAGAGAGAGAGAGAGAGAGAGAGAGAGAGAGAGAGAGAGAGAGAGAGAGAGAGAGAGACAGAGAACAGATACAGACTCAAGGCAAACAGTTAGCATGCTCACAGAAAGTAAAGTAAACTGAATCAAAGGGAACTTTTCAAAACATCCGACTGCACCCGTTTTATGGGCGATTTACTCTGGAGTGGTTCATCTCCAGCAGTTCCCCCCTGAGTTGTTAGATGAACACAGTTCTTCACTTTCTCTGTAGGGGCTATCAAAATAATCTCTATCCATCGCTGCACGTGTAAACTGATTCCCGAACAATCTCCACATGTGTGTCAATTACTATATGTGTATATATATATATATATGTATATGTATAGATATATTTATATTTAGGGGTACACAAATTATTAGTCAAAAAAAGATCAAAGAAATTCGCCGCTTTAGGAAAACCGCACCACTTGTGCAATTTTGAATTATAAAATCTTACGAAAATGGAAAATCTATGGCGTGTTGATCCCTACAGGATTTGTTGCGATTGTCGATACGCACTAAAGTTACATTAGTCTCTTCTATTGGTCTGTGATTGTTGATACGCACTATATTTACATTAGTCTCTTCTATTGGTCTGTGATTGTTGATACGCACTATATTTACATTAGTCTCTTCTATTGGTCTGTGATTGTTGATACGCACTATATTTACATTAGTCTCTTCTATTGGTCTGTGATTGTTGATACGCACTATATTTACATTAGTCTCTTCTATTGGTCTGTGATTGTTGATACGCACTATAGTTTCAATAGTCTCTTCTATTGGTCTGCGATTGTTGATACGCACTGTAGTTTCAACAGTCTCTTCTATTGGTCTGCGATTGTTGATACGCACTATAGTTACAATAGTCTCTTCTATTGGTCTGCGATTGTTGATACGCACTATAGTTACAAAGCTACTGCTATGGTCTAACGCTGTTTTGGGGAAGTTGGAAAGTACCAACGAAATATTTGGTAGGTGTCCACGACGGCTTCAGAACGCGACCATCCGTCTGTATAGACAGCCGTTGCGAAACACTCGTTCAGACACACACAAAATATTTCTTCCGTTCATAACACTGTTCTGTTTGACTCCAGCAAGCAGCAGTCATTCACTGCCAGAAGATTCACCATTGATTGTGTGGCACATTTTGTTTAATGGCGAGATGTACTTGGTTGTTCAGATTTGTTCTGCATGCAAACTGTAGTGAGACTTGACAAACACCCAATATTTCCTGGCCCATCGACTGAAAAACTGTGTGATTAACAGCCAGTCGATTTATGAGGTTCTCTGTGCAAGTGTCAGTTACTGGGCCGTGCACATGTGACCTGTCAGTTACTGGGCCGTGCACATATGACTTGTCAGTTACTGGGCCGTGCACATATGACCTGTCAATTACTGGGCCGTGCACATATGTCCTGTCAATTACTGGGCCGTACACATATGACCTGTCAGTTACTGGGCCGTACACATATGACCTGTCAGTTACTGGGCCGTACACATATGACCTGTCAGTTACTGGGCCGTACACATGTGACCTGTCAGTTACTGGGCCGTACACATATGACCTGTCAGTTACTGGGCCGTACACATATGACCTGTCAGTTACTGGGCCGTACACATATGACCTGTCAGTTACTGGGCCGTACACATGTGACCTGTCAGTTACTGGGCCGTACACATATGACCTGTCAGTTACTGGGCCGTACACATATGACTTGTCAGTTACTGGGCCGTACACATATGACCTGTCAGTTACTGGGCCGTACACATATGACTTGTCAGTTACTGGGCCGTGCACATATGACCTGTCAATTACTGGACCGTGCACATGTGACCTGTCAGTTACTGGACCGTGCACATATGACCTGTCAATTACTGGACCGTGCACATGTGACCTGTCAGTTACAGGACCGTGCACATATGACCTGTCAGTGACTGAGCAGCACATGATCAATAGCATCTTTATCTCTTCTGGATGTGCTCAGAGCCAAACATGGACAATCAATAGGACACTAGAACAGACAAACATGGACAATCAATAGGACACTAGAACAGACAAACATGGACAATCAATAGGACACTAGAACAGACAAACATGGACAATCAATAGGACACTAGAACAGACAAACATGGACAATCAATAGGACACTAGAACAGACAAACATGGACAATCAATAGGACACTAGAACAGACAAACATGGACAATCAATAGGACACTAGAACAGACAAACATGGACAATCAATAGGACACTAGAACAGACAAACAAAACTGCATGTGAAATGTGCTGTCTCCGCGAGATCACTACCAACACTAGATGAGACAGGGTCACTAACAACACTAGATGAGACAGGGTCACTAACAACACTAGATGAGACAAGGTAACAAACACCAGCATTAGAGAGAAAGTTGGAATAAGACCATGTCTGGATTATAATGACAGAAAAAGAATGAAATGATTCAGCCATCTAATGAAAATGCAGCCAGACCAGACCAGACTGCAAGTAGGATTTGTTCAGTAGAACATCTGGGACGAAGGCGAATGGAAGACCAAGAAAGAGATGCATTAATGGTGCAAAAAGTTGAATAAATCCATCACCCAAACTACCCGAGAAAAGCAAGACAAATACAGAAAACCACGACATTGGGTATCAGAAGAGACGACTAACCAAACACCTACAACATGGTTCAGTGTATCAACCTGGTATCAGTGAGACGACAAAACCACGACAGGCTACAACCTGGTATCAAGACGACAAAACCACGACACTAGGCTACATCCTGGTATCAGTGAGACGACAACACGACACTAGGCTACAACCTGGTATCAGTGAGACGACAAAACCACGACACTAGGCTACAACCTGGTATCAGTGAGACGACAAAACCACGACACTAGGCTACAACCTGGTATCAGTGAGACGACAAAACCACGACACAGGGCTACATCCTTGTATCAGTGAGACGACAAAACGACGACACGGGGCTACATTCTTGTATCAGTGAGATGACAAAACGACGACACAAGGCTACAACCTGGTATCAGTGAGACGACAAAACCACGAAACAGGGCTACAACCTGGTATCAGTGAGACGACAAAACCACGAAACAGGGCTACAACCTGGTATCAGTGAGACGACAAAACCACGAAACAGGGCTACAACCTGGTATCAGTGAGACGACAAAACCACGAAACAGGGATACAACCTGGTATCAGTGAGACGACAAAACCACGAAACAGGGCTACAACCTGGTATCAGTGAGACGACAAAACCACGAAACAGGGCTACAACCTGGTATCAGTGAGACGACAAAACCACGAAACAGGGCTACACCTGGTATCAGTGAGATGACAAAACCACGAAACAGGGCTACACCTGGTATCAGTGAGATGACAAAACCACGAAACAGGGCTACATCTAGTATCAGTGAGATGACAAAACCACGAAACAGGGCTACACCTAGTATCAGTGAGATGACAAAACCACGAAACAGGGCTACACCTAGTATCAGTGAGATGACAAAAGAAGAAACAGAAGATCTGAACAGTCTGGTGTCCAGTCTCAGGCCACTGGGATTCAAGAACTACCGGTCTTTAGGGCCCATTAGCAGAGTCCAGGAGACAGACTCTGGAACTAAACTGCCTATGTCTGCCGGATAATATCAGATTCTGTCTAAAACTGTCAGAATCCTGGCAGATAGACAGATGGCTAACAGACAAACATACAGATATACGGGAAGACAAATATGCGGACAAACAGATAATTAAACATGTATAAAGACATACAGATTTGCAGACAAAGAAAGAGCCAGACAGACAGACAGACAGACAGACAGACAGACAGACAGACAGACAGACAGACAGACAGACAGACAGACAGACAGACAGACAGACAGACAGACAGACAGACAGACAGACAGACAGATAGATAGATAGATAGATAGATAGATAGATAGATAGATAGATAGATAGATAGATATAGATAGATAGATAGATAGATAGATAGATAGATAGATAGATAGATAGATAGATAGATAGATAGATAGGTAGGTAGATAGATAGATAGATAGATAGATAGATAGATAGATAGATAGATAGATAGATAGATAGATAGATAGATAGATAGATAGATAGATAGATAGATAGATAGATAGATAGATAGATAGATAGATAGATAGATAGATAGATAGATAGATAGATAGATAGATAGATAGATAGATAGATAGATAGATAGATAGATAGATAGATAATGTTTGGAATGCAAAGCAAACGTTGCATGTCACCTCTAATAAATTATGTTCAGCCCCCGTGTGTGCGCGCTAGTATATATGTGTGTATGCGTTTGCGTATGTCTCTATGTATGCGCGCGTGTGTCAGATTTACCGAGTTATCTGTCGGTTTAACCAAGTGACAGACGAGAGGTGTCGACCTATTTTAAGCAGCTGGGTTGACTAATTATAGCTACCGGCGAGCTCAAATGGGCACATCAGAACTGGAGGACATTTGTTATGTAACTTGTAGCAGCTCGTCGTCAGGAGATGTGATTTACGTCCTTACTGAGATGTGACCTTCACTGAAGGTCAGTCAACTCTGGGCACATATAACACACATACGCACCCACACACTCTGCCCCTTGCACTCACTCTCATAGAAACACGGACACACCCACAAGCACTTAGAGTGTGAAGATCCCCCCCCCCCCTACCTTCTGTGACCTGACAAAACTGGTTCCCAAGCAGGGTTGTCAGACCCCCCCCCCCTTTCCCCCTCTCCCACCTTTTCCCTGTTTTCCTTATGTCGTCATCACTGCTCCCAAGCCAAGGCCAGTGCATGAATCTGTCAGTTCTGGTGTCGACCTTAAAACGGTGGCTGGTACGTTAGTTTGTGGTTTGCAGCTAGGCTGTGATGTCTGTCTCTTTTGATCCTGCAATCCAGTTTTAACTCATCACTTATTGCACTTATTGATCTCCCTTACGGCATGCTTGCAGTGCAAGGGGAGCGGCGTCAAAACAACGAAATCATCGCTAGGTGTAAGCTCCCTCTCAAGAGTGTGTAAGCCTAGTTCAAGTGTACATTCATAATAATTATTATAGTTGTAAATAAAAGTAATCACTATTATTGTTATTTGTTGAATGGCCAATAAATATAATGTACAACAACCTTAATTAATTCCTTTTTAAAGGGGGGGGGGGTTAACTCGGTCTATCCCCCCCCCCCCCCCCCCGGGGGGGGGGGGGGTCTGCCTGGAAGCGGAACACAAGGACGTCAAGAAGCAACAAGTGGCAGGAACACAAAATAAGTCAGAATTCTATTTTCACGCCTCAAGCATCCGAGGTGGTCCCACTAACCGAGTGATCAATTCGTTCGCCTTGTGTTCTAAAGGTCGTGGGTTCCTTTCACCGATGCGCCATTCAGTGCAGCTGTAACAAGAACCATGGGAAGGTCTCTGGAGCCACGGCTTTCGTGCTATGTGCGACGGCTAGCTGTTCTGTGGAGACAGACTGAGCCAAATAGAATAAGACCATGGTACAATAAAGTCAGTCCTCTCAACTATCGCCAAACACCTTCAGACAGACGTCATCCAATCAATGCCTTTGCTCTCACAGTTGTCCATTTTCTCTCTGGTAGGCTTCTCCCCTCACAGTTGTCCATTTTCTCTCTGGTAGGCTTCTCACCTCACAGTTGTCCATTTTCTCTCTGGTAGGCTTCTCCCCTCACAGTTGTCCATTTTCTCTCTGGTAGGCTTCTCCCCTCACAGTTGTCCATTTTCTCTCTGGTAGGCTTCTCCCCTCACAGTTGTCCATTTTCTCTCTGGTAGGCTTCTCACCTCACAGTTGTCCATTTTCTCTCTGGTAGGCTTCTCCCCTCACAGTTGTCCATTTTCTCTCTGGTAGGCTTCTCCCCTCACAGTTGTCCATTTTCTCTCTGGTAGGCTTCTCACCTCACAGTTGTCCATTTTCTCTCTAGTAGGCTTCTCACCTCACAGTTGTCCATTTTCTCTCTGGTAGGCTTCTCACCTCACAGTTGTCCATTTTCTCTCTGGTAGGCTTCTCACCTCACAGTTGTCCATTTTCTCTCTGGTAGGCTTCTCACCTCACAGTTGTCCATTTTCTCTCTGGTAGGCTTCTCACCTCACAGTTGTCCATTTTCTCTCTGGTAGGCTACTAACCTCTCTCAGCTTCTGTCAACAGTTACCCTAACTGTCCTCACTGAGTGCAGCGCAATGCCACATTTCTGACCTCGACAACAACGTCCGGGTCGCTGCCCGCAGCGAAAATGGGTCAATATCTGAACAACAGGCGGCATCTTGTCACCGGGCTTTCCTGTCTCCTGTCAGCAACTGTAAGCACAAACTTCTCTAACGGGTGTAGGGCAGATGGGATCAGACTTCATAAGTATGGGTCATCTGCTGGGTCTACCAACAAAAGTGTAGGTCTACCAACAGAAATGTGTGTCTACAAACAGAAGTGTAGGTCTACAAACAGAAGTGTGGGTCTACAAACAGAAGTCTAGGTCTACAAACAGAAGTGTGGGTCTACAAACAGAAGTCTAGGTCTACAAACAGAAGTGTGGGTCTACAAACAGAAGTGTAGGTCTACAAACAGAAGTGTATGTCTACCAACAGAAACGTGTGTCTACAAACAGAAGTCTAGGTCTACAAGCAGAAATGTGGGTCTACAAACAAAAGTCTAGGTCTACAAACAGAAGTCTAGGTCTACGAACAGAAGTGTGGGTCTACAAACAGAAGTGTAGGTTACAAACAGAAGTGTAGGTCTACAAACAGAAGTGTATGTCTACCAACAGAAATGTGTGTCTACAAACAGAAGTCTGGGTCTACAAACAGAAGTGTAGGTCTACAAACAGAAGTGTATGTCTACCAACAGAAATGTGTGTCTACAAACAGAAGTCTGGGTCTACAAACAGAAATGTAGGTCTACAAACAAAAGTCTAGGTCTACAAACAGAAGTGTGAGTCTAAAAACAGAAGTGTGGGTCTACACACAAAAGTGTTGCTCTATAAACAGAAATATGGGTCTACAAACGGAAGTGTGGGTCTACACACGCAAGTGTGGGTCTACTCACAAAAGGGTGGGTCTACACACGCAAGTGTGGGTCTACTCACAAAAGGGTGGGTCTACACACACAAGTGTGGGTCTACTCACAAAAGGGTGGGTCTACACACAGAAGTGTGGGTCTACACACAGAAGTGTGGGTCTACACACAGAAGTGTGGGTCTACACACACAAGTGTGGGTCTACTCACAAAAAGGTGGGTCTACACACACAAGTGTGGGTCTACTCACAAAAGGGTGGGTCTACACACAGAAATATGGATTCACAAACAAAGGTGTGAGTCTACCAACAGAAGTGTGGGTCTACAAACAGAAATTTGATTCTACAAACTGAAGTGTGGGTCTTCTTCTTCTTCTTCACTTCCTCTTTTACCGCTGTGGGTGTCGAGGGAGATATAAGGTTCTGTTTCTAGCTCTTCTGGCTGCCTCGACCATAGGCACATCGTGCTGTTGTAGAGTTTCTCTGATGTTATCCTTCCATCTTGTTCTTGGTCTACCCCGTGCTCTACGTCCTTCTTCTCTTTCCATGTATGCTTTGTATGGTATGTTGTCACAAGGCATTCTCTCTAAGTGGGCAAACCATTTCACTTGCTGTCTTTGTATGTAATCCAGAATTGGTTCTGTGCCGACTTGTTTTCTTATGATCATCTCTTCTGATCTTATCTCTTATGGTCACTCCTACAGCCCTTCTCAGACATCTCATTTCCGTGGTTACTAATTTTCTTTTATGGTTTGTTGTGAGTGACCATGTCTGGCACTGGTAGCACAGAGTTGGAATAAATATGCTTTGAATAAGATGTCTCTTTGTGCTGACTGGGATTGTCTTATGCTGTAAGAGGTCTACAAGAGTGTGGGTCTACAAACAGAAATATGGTTCTACAAACTGAAGTGTGGATCTACAAACAGAAATATAGTTCTACAAACAGAAGTTTGGATCTACAAATAGAAGTATGGGTCTACAATCACAAGTGTGGGTCTACGCACAGAAGGGTGGGTCTACGCACAGAAATGTGGATTCACAAACCTAAAGTGTGGGTTCTATGAACATAAAAGAAGTGTAGGTTTACAAACATAACAGGAAAGTGAGCTTGCAAACAGAAGTGTGGGTCTACAAACATAAGTGTGGGTCATGCCGACACAACATAAGCAGCATTACGAAATTATTTTATCGCCTGTTGTTTAAGAAACCTGTTTAATCGCCAGTTGTTTGAGAAACCTGTGTGATCGCCAGTTGTTTAAGAAACCTGTTTGATCGCCTGTTGTTTAAGAAACCTGTTTCATCGCCTGTTGTTTAAGAAACCTGTTTCATCGCCTGTTGTCTGAGAAACCTGTTTGATCGCCTGTTGTTTATGAAACCTGTTTGATGGCCTGTTCGAGTGAACAGCACAGGGCCATTCAGCTGGCGGGCCTCTTGCCGAATCCCGCCCTCAAAGTCATTGCAAAGGCCGCTGATCATTGCTACTGGTATTGTAATAATGATCTTTGTATTTTGGGGTTTGATCTTCATTTTCAAAATTGTAACCCCTGATTAAACTTAGTTGAATAGCTGTAGATACGAGGTCAGAGCTAGACTTAATCGGTACAGCACAGCCTCTTGACCACAAGGATACACTGGTACAATATCGTTTCTGTACACTTTAATTCTTCAAACATTTAAAAATATAGAATATGGAATTTCCCTAGCTGACCTGAGCTGAAATTTCTCAGTTCAATTCCCAACGTGCGTGTGGTCACACCGGAAACTAGGGGTGCTTGTCTCCTGCACATCCTCACGGCTTTGAGTTTCACTGACATTCCAAGACCCAAGAGTTATTTCATGAATGAAACTTCCTGAATAGACTTTTTTTTAACCTCTTGCCCTTTAACCCTTTGGTACTATTGTATTGGACGACCCTTTCGATTCCCACGCGACGTCGAATAACAACATGAGAACATGAATGGAGAGTTGTAGCCTGCTAACCTTTTCTCTGAACTATTTGCTAGCGCGGGGATTTTCACATTCATTCATCCATCCATCCATCTGTTCGTCCTTTCATAGCTGAATCTGTGTATGTATGTATGTATGTATGTATGTATGTATGTATGTATGTATGTATGTATGTATGTATGTATGTATGTATGTATGTATGTATGTATGTATGTATGTATGTATGTATGTATGTATGTATGTATGTATGTATGTATGTATGTATGTATGTATGTATGTATGTATGTATGTATGTATGTATGTATGTATGTATGTATGTATGTATGTATGTATGTATGTATGTATGTATGTATGTATGTATGTATGTATGTATGTATGTATGTATGTATGTATGTATGTATGTATGTATGTATGTATGTATGTATGTATGTGTGTGTGTGTGTGTGTGTGTGTGTGTGTGTGTATGTATGTATGTATGTATGTATGTACGTACGTACGTACGTACGTACGTATGTATGTATGTATGTATGTATGTATGTATGTATGTATGTATGTATGTATGTATGTATGTATGTATGTATGTATGTATGTATGTATGTATGTATGTATGAATGTATGTATGTATGTATGTATGTATGTATGTATGTATGTATGTATGTATGTATGTATGTATGTATGTATGTATGTATGTATGTATGTATGTATGTATGTATGTATGTATGTATGTATGTATGTATGTATGTATGTATGTATGTATGTATGTATGTATGTATGTATGTATGTATGTATGTATGTGGCATGCATGTATGTATGTATGTATGTATGTATGTATGTATGTATGTATGTATGTATGTATGTATGTATGTATGTATGTATGTATGTATGTATGTATGTATGTATGTATGTATGTATGTATGTATGTATGTATGTATGTATGTATGTATGTATGTATATGTATGTATGTATGCATGCATGCATGCATTTATCTATCTATCTATCTATCTATCTATCTATCTATCTATCTATCTATCTATCTATCTATCTATCTATCTATCTATCTATCTATCTATCTATCTATCTATCTATCTATCTATCTATCTATCTATCTATCTATCTATCTATCTATCTATCTATCTATCTATCTATCTATCCATCTATCTATCTATCTATCTATCTATCTATCTATCTATCTATCTATCTATCTATCTATCTATCTATCTATCTATCTATCTATCTATCTATCTATCTATCTATCTATCTATCTATCTATCTATCTATCTGATATATATGTATGTATGTATGTATGATATGTATAATATGTATGATAATTCCTGTTCGTTCGTTCGTTCGTTCTATCTATCTATCTATCTATCTATCTATCTATCTATCTATCTATCTATCTATCTATCTATCTATCTATCTATCTATCTATCTATCTATCTATCTATCTATCTATCTATCTATCTATCTATCTATCTATCTATCTATCTATCTATCTATCTATCTATCTATCTATCTATCTATCTGTCTGTCTGTCTGTCTGTCTGTCTGTCTGTCTGTCTGTCTGTCTGTCTGTCTGTCTGTCTGTCTGTCTGTCTGTCTGTCTGTCTGTCTGTCTGTCTGTCTGTCTGTCTGTCTGTCTGTCTGTCTGTCTGTCTGTCTGTCTGTCTGTCTGTCTGTCTGTCTGTCTGTCTGTCTGTCTGTCTGTCTGTCTGTCTGTCTGTCTGTCTGTCTGTCTGTCTGTCTGTCTTTCTTCCTGTATGTGTGCAACTTAATTTTGTTGGTTGACTCAGCGAAAGGCTGAACTCAGAATGGTGACAGGTGACCCAACGGGAGAAGACGCCACGCCATCATGTGGCTGGTATTTGGTTTTTCTGAATTCAGGGAAATTATTGTTAGTCTCCGCGACCTGGGACAGAGGTCGTTGACCTTTGGGCTGTCACCGGGAGCTTCGGGAGATTATGGATTGAGAGAATTATTGTCTGTACACGGGAACATACAGGCAGTGAGTAGCTTTCTCAGCATAACAGAACGTCACAATCTGGTTATATTTGTGACACCTCTTCAAATGGTTCACTTCCTTGGTAACGATTCAGATTAAGGCTTCAGTGCTTTTCTGATGGGGAAAATCTGTCACTGTTGTTTACTGCTTGAGAGATAGACAAAGAGTCAGGTAAATAGACAGACAGGCAGCTATGTAGACAGACAGACAGACAGCCAGGTAGTCAGGTAGAAAGACAGACAGGTAGACATACAAACAGACAGGTAGACAGACAGGTAGACGGACAGACAGGAAGACGGACAGACAGGTAGACAGACAGGTAGACAAACAGGTAGACATACAAACAAACAGGTAGAAAGACATGTAGACAGACAGGTAGACAGACAGGTAGACAAACAGACAGGTAGACAGACTGGTAGACAAACAGACAGGTAGACATTCAAACAGACAGGTAGACAGACAGGTAGACGGACAGACAGGTAGACGGACAGACAGGTAGACAGACAGGTAGACGGACAGACAGATAGACGGACAGACAGATAAACGGACAGACAGGTAGACAGACAGAAAGGTAGACAGATAGGTAGACGGACAGACAGGTAGACAGACAGACAGGTAGACAGACAGACAGGCAGACGGACAGACAGGTAGACGGACAAACAGGTTGACAGACAGCCAGGTAGACGGACAGACAGGTAGACAGACAGACAGGTTGACATAAGAAAGACAGGTAGACAGACGGACAGACAGGAAGACAGAAAGAAAGAAAGAAAGAAAGAAAGAAAGAAAGAAAGAAAGAAAGAAAGAAAGAAAGAAAGAAAGAAAGAAAGAAAGAAAGAAAGAAAGAAAGAAAGAAAGAAAGAAAGAAAGAAAGAAAGAAAGAAAGAAAGAAAGAAAGAAAGAAAGAAAGAAAAAAGAAAGAAAGAAAGAAAGAAAGAAAGAAAGAAAGAAAGAAAGAAAGAAAGAAAGAAAGAAAGAAAGAAAGAAAGAAAGAAAAAAGAAAGAAAGAAAGAAAGAAAGAAAGAAAGAAAGAAAGAAAAAAAAAACCAATACAAACAGTAAGTTGTCTAGGGGAAGGGGAGAGGGGAGGGGGGGTTGAAAGAGACAGCGGCAAAGGTTGGGGAGAAGAAGAGGTGGCGGCAAAGAGCAGGAAAAAATACAGGAGGGCCCCAACAAAAATAGGGGGAGAAGAAGAAATCAAAGAGACGAGAATGATGATGACGACCATGATAATAATGATAAATGAAGTGATAGGGACCGAAAGACTGTCCAGTTATAAATCATTTGGCCACGCCCTGCTGTGTTTACACCCCGCCCACTTGTCGACCACACGGCCCGTCCACTCTGGTCCACCACCGGTCACCTCACGGCCCCGTGCCCACAACCTCTAGGTCATTTTATCTGTCCGGATGTTGACCCTCATTTGTAGGACCCCACAGAACCCCACATCCGACACACCTGGGGATCCAATGTTCCAGAGAATTCTGCCACAAACAAGATATTATACAACATAGATCAACAGACGATTCCTGTGATATCTGTCTCGTTTCAGGTTGCTCCCATTTCTATAGACCGTCCTCTTCTTCTTCGCTGTCTGTAAGCTCCGCTGGAAAGTTATGGGTGTTCGTCCACCTCTGAAATTTAATGTTATTCCAAAAACTGAGTGTTACGTGCACATCCGTTTCACATCTGTGGTTATTTGTGTGCAGACCCTCGGCTCCTTGCCGCTATGTACATGTACTCCGACTTGGAAGGATGCCACGAAATAGTCGACTCCTACGACACGCTTGTTGGTCTATTCTTGGTTTCCCCACAGTGGGGCCGAGAAAGCCACTCTCGTTGTGTGATTCGGTGGTGCAGACTAGAACATTTATGCAGAGGTATGCAATGAAAGATGAAATGGCTTGTTTACAAGAACAACAACAACAAAACGGCAATTAGTTGCACATTCGTTTTTATGGTGAAAGGAAAATAAATTGCATTGAAATTGATCTAGAAAATATAAAAAATATTTCAAAATGTTTCCTGACAAAATTACACGCAATATTGAACAGATAACTGAGACTGACGAGCATTCAGTTGACACCACAACGACAGTGACATTTGTTTTAGAGGAACTAGCGTTTTCTCTTACTGGGGCAGACAGACAAACAGACAGATATAGTCCCATTCTTATTGACATCAACAGACGAAAGTCGGAGCTTTTTAACTTTAATGATACAGAAACAATCTAAGAATACCATTGACTGAGAAGACATACACGTAAAATGTTTACAGAAATCAACATGAGAGAAAATTAGCTAATAAAACCATAGCGGATTTCAAAAAAAAGGCGTCTTTTTATCGTAATAGTCGGAAACGGTTTCAAATAGTGGCTCTCAACGTTTCTAATGCCCTGGCCCTTTAATACAGTTCCCTCAGGTTGTGGCGACCCTTTAATACAGTTCCTCATGTTGTGGCGACCCTTTAATACAGTTCCCTCAGGTTGTGGCGACCCTTTAATACAGTTCCCTCATGTTGTGGCGACCCTTTAATACAGTTCCCTCAGGTTGTAGCGACCCTTTAATACAGTTCCTCATGTTGTGGCGACCCTTTAATACAGTTCCCTCAGGTTGTGGCGACCCTTTAATACAGTTCCCTCATGTTGTGGCGACCCTTTAATACAGTTCCCTCATGTTGTGCGACCCTTTAATACAGTTCCCTCATGTTGTGGTGACACTTTAATACAGTTCCCTCATGTTGTGCGACCCTTTAATACAGTTCCTCATGTTGTGGTGACACTTTAATACAGTTCCCTCATGTTGTGGTGACACTTTAATACAGTTCCTCATGTTGTGGTGACACTTTAATACAGTTTCCTCATGTTGTGGCGACCCTTTAATACAGTTTCCTCATGTTGTGGCGACCCTTTAATACAGTTCCCTTGTGTTGTGGCAAACCTTTAATACAGTTCCCTCATGTTGTGGCCACCCTTTAATACAGTTCCCTCATGTTGTGGCGACCAACAAACAATTATTTTCCTTTATAACTTCAATGAATATGTGTTTTCCGATGGTCCCTGTGAAAAATAATATGAAAATAAAACGAACGGAAATGTATAAGTACTTGGGTGCAAACTTTAACTATTCCAACATGCTGAGAGAAGAAATAGAATCTAGAATACAATCTGGAAATAAAGTATACTATGCCCTTCAACATCTGCTAACGTCAAAGTGTCTGTCTCGCAACACCAAGATCAAAATATATAAAACGTTGATAAGTCCACTCGTGTTATAGTACTCTGAAACTGGAAGCACAACTAAAAAAGATAAAGACTTATTACAGGTTTTCGAAAACAAGAGTCTTACGACGAATCTTTGGACCCATCATAGATGCAAACAGCGGGTAATGGAGAGTGAGAAGCAATAGCGAAATTCATAATTTGTTTAAATCACTACTGATCGTTGGCAACATGAGAGTAAATAGACTGAAATGGTTGGGGCATACTAAAAGAACAGAGAAGTAAAAACTGTATACACAATGAAGATGAATGGTCGTAGACAACGAGGCAGACCAAGAAGACGATGGAGAGATAATGTACAGACAGACCTGCAGACACTTGGTGTTACCAACTGGAAAGAGAAAGCCAAACAGAGAGATAATAATAATAATAATAATAATAATAAGAGGAGGAGGAGGAGAAAGAAGAAAAAGAAGAAGAGGAGGAAGAAGAAGAAGAAGAAAAAGAAGAAGAAGAA
This sequence comes from Candidula unifasciata, assembly GCA_905116865.2. Taxonomy (NCBI): domain Eukaryota; kingdom Metazoa; phylum Mollusca; class Gastropoda; order Stylommatophora; family Geomitridae; genus Candidula; species Candidula unifasciata. The sequence goes on along the minus strand of CAJHNH020000127.1, from coordinate 242,898 downwards.
CCTGCATCATTGATAACATGTAATTGTGGTTTGAAAGATGAGTACTTGGAAAGGCAGAATGTTAAACGGGCCTGTGTGCCCAATTTGTAAAGCTTTGAAAACAAGTTCGTTCGTTCTTTCGTTCGTTCGTTTGTTCGGTCGTTTTATTATCTTTCTAGCTTAATGCATTTGGGCGTCGCAGGCACGGCTAATGATGGGTTCCCTAGATAATGCTCGCTGGTTAGCTCGCTGTCTTGTGATGTTGTTGAGTTTCTGCAAGTTGTTAACTCTGTTTTCTTCATGATCTGCCTCTACTTGTTGGTGTTTGAATGCTCACGTTGTACGCTCATACAATCGGTGACACTGCTTTCATTCTGACCAGGTGGGAGGTCAAAGCGATCGATCGATCGTTTTCTTTAACGTTATAGTTTTCTCTTTATAGGAAGTACTTCTTTATGATGTTTTGCTTGACTCTGACTTGCAGATTCCTGCACACGGTTTGTCCATTGTCTCCTTTGCTTGTGTCATAACTATAGCAAGGTGTTATCTGTCTGTCTGATGTTTCAGCATCTTTATATGACCTACTTATGTAGACATGTCAACTTGTAGCTCAATAAATAAGACCTACCATGGAAACTTTTCTTTTCTGGCGGTTTGCATGACTACACGATATGGATATCGTTTTTTTTTAGGCATCATATTTTCAAAGTTGTCGGCTCTCTGGCTAAGTCGATGCGAACGCTTCGTAATGCCGGGGTGCCGGGTTCGATCCCAGCTACGGACCATGCGCCTTGCGTTGGTTTCGACGGTGGTATCAAGAAAGCTGACCGTCCAGAAGCTATGGCAAACTGCTGGACGTAAATTTGCCTAGAAAAACCACATAACAGCCATCGGCTGTTGGAGTTGGTTCTGCAACGTCCTGTAAAGGATACGCAAATAACCAACCAATTTTCAAAGTTATTGAAATAGACATTTTGTAGTGAGTACCGGCACCCTTTTTTTAAACAGTCTCGTTTACCAAGTATATACTTCCCTGTTGGTAGAGATTATGCTCCCGAGTTGATCTGTGTTGATATGCTGACATTGAAGTCATCTGGTAGTTAGGTCGATCAGTCGATATTTCATGAGGCCTGTGGGAGTTAGCGCCCGAAGCAGGTTGTGCAGGTTGTGCAGGTTGTATAGGTTGTGCAGATTGTGCAGGTTGTGCAGGTTGTGCAGGTTGTGCAGATCAGCTTGTTAATTGTTTAATGTTTGACTGGGTGTACTCATGTGCGGATTTGGAAACTTTTGTTTGCGTAGAAATACAACATTTGCGTATCTAGATGTGTTTGTATGCGTAGAAATACAACATTTGCGTATCTAGATGTGTTTGTATGCGTAGAAATATAACATTTGCGTATCTAGATGTGTTTGTATGCGTAGAAATACAACATTTGCGTATCTAGATGTGTTTGTATGCGTAAAAATAATATATTTGTGTATCTAAATGTGTTTGAATGCACAGAAATACAAGATTTACGAATGTAGATATTTTTGTAAGCGTAGAAATAGAACAATTGCGAATGTAGATGTTTCTGCATGCGTATAAATAAAATATTTGCGAATGTAGATGTTTTTGTATGCGCAGAAATAAACATTTGCGAATGTAGATGGTTTTGCAGACGTAGAAATAAAACATTTGTGAATATAGATATTTTTGTCAGCGTAGAAATACAACATTTGCGAATGTAGATGTTTTTGTATGCGCAGAAATAAAACATTTGCGAATGTAGATGGCTTTGCAGACGTAGAAATAAAACATTTGCGAATGTAAATATTTTTGTAAGCGTAGAAATATAATATTTGCGAATGTAGATGTTTCTGCATGCGTATAAATAAAACATTTGGGAATGTAAATGTTTTTGCATGCGTAGAAATAAAACATTTTCGAATGTAGATATTTTTGTATGCGTAGAAATAAACGTAGAAATAAAAGATTCGCGAGTGTCACTCTTTTTGTATGCCTAGAAATAAACAGATAATGTAGACATTGGCGCATTACAACTGAGCAGACGATGAGACAATACTCACAGAAACTGTCTCCGAACTTCCAGTCGACAAGGGCATAGCTGACACACATGGTTGGGAGGCACACTATGAGGTAGAGCAGGTCGGCCACTGAGACGTTCCAGAAGTACAGATTTGTGTCCAGTTTCCTCGCCCTGTGTCGGACAACAGTGTAGACTACCGCAGCATTGGCGACAACCCCAATAATAAACATGAAGACGAACACTGCAAGGGCTAGCGCACGCTCTGGGGGCACCAACTCAGACAGTTCAGAATATTGGGTGTTATTGATGTTGTTATTCGTCTCATAGTCGAAGAAATAAGTCGCATAGCTCCAGTCCACACTAGACAAGTTGAACGCTTCGCCATCTTCATCGTACAGAACCTGGTTCCTATAATCGTGTCCCCCAAAAGGCGCTCCACCAGCCAAATGGTGAGATTCTGGCGAAGTCAGTTCGAGGCTGGCACCGCTTACAAGGTTGGCATCATCAACAACAATATCTGACTCCATGACGGTATAAACTGGTTATTTTCGCGAAATTGGACACGTTAAACTTTTAGTTTGCAAACTAGAAATGCGAGCAAACACTCGACAGTCAAAAGGTCCAGTTTCAAGTTCTCAAATGAGTATTTGTCTTTATTAGTTGTAAAATCTAATAGAAACTTAGCAAGAAAAGTCAGTGCGCGAAAATTCAAGAGAAAACTTTAAAATTTACACATTTCAAATTCTCAAGAACTGTTGGTCTAGAGGTTGCACTATATACCCTACCCTCAGGCAACGTATGGACTCTCAAGACGAACTTAATATTCACACTGCCATCACTCCATCTCGCCTCCCATTGGTTTCTTCCAAATAGGGACCCAATTCTGACCATATGGTATGTGTTTCTTAGGGCAACTTGAGCTGTCCATCAAATCAAGCAGCAGGATGAAGGATGGTGGGTTGGCATGGGCGGGGACTGTTGCTCGAGTCAACGACCACAGACGCCCTTCATCTGCTGGCTTCTCTTGTCATGCAGGATATATGGCCTCCAAGGAAACTTGTATTTCTGCTGGTGAAACCTACCCTATCAGATTCTCTTGTTGACTGCCATCACGAACACAACAACTACCACGATCAGCCTTGCAACATTTGAAACAGCAGCACGTATTTTTGAAACTATTACTGCTACTACCATTACCCTAGCAAATACTACTTCTGAATTAGTATCCTTCCTGTTACTTCTTAAACTACAACAATTTCTACTAGTAAATTATCCATTGCCACTAATATTACAATTATTATTATAATACTGCTACAATTATTATTACAACTGACTGCTGCATCACAATACATTTATTACACCTCGTCATCATCATATGTCTTGCCTTCTAGCGTGGTCGACTATGCCTTTTTACAAACAGCAATCTTTAACAGCATGTATCAGTTAGTTTGCAGACACCCCTCCATGTGCTGACACCCCTCCCTATACTGACACCCCTCCCTATGCTGACACCCCTCCCTATGCTGACACCCCTCCCTATGCGACACTCCTCCAAGTGCTGACACCCCTCCATGTGCTGACACCCCTCCCTATGCTGACACCCCTCCCTATGCGACACCCCTCCAAGTGCTGACACTCCTCCATGTGGTGACACCACTCCATGTGCTGACACCCCTTCCTATGCTGACACCCCTTCCTATGCTGACACCTCTCCATGTGCTGACACCCCTCCGTGTGCTGACACCCCTCCATGTGCTGACACCCCTCCCTATGCTGACACCCCTCCCTATGCTGACACCCCTCCCTATGCTGACACCCCTCCCTATGCTGACACCCCTCCCTATGCTGACACCCCTCCATGCCATGACAACAGTCTGTCAAGAAATGTCTTCCTCTGTCTCTGCTACTATTTTTGTGGCTACAAATTACCATCACAATCCACTTATTATCTCTAGCAGCACCATGGGTACAACTGTTGTCGCAATTGGTTCTGTTCTAATCGTTGTGGTCCTCGCAATGTTACAACTGTTGTCGCAATTAGTTATGTTCTAATCGTTGTGGCCCTCGCAATGTTACAACTGTTGTCGCAATTGGTTCTCTTCTAACAGTTGTGGCCCTCGCAATGTTACAACTGTTGTCGCAATTGGTTCTGTTTTATTCGTTGTGGCCCTCGCAATGTTACAACTGTTGTCGCCTTTAGTTCTGTTTTAACACCCCTGGCCCTGACAAGTTTACGATTACCTCATGTGCTCAGTATTTGAACAGAAACACATGCATCCAGGCTACAGGCATGTCACTCAGGGAACTGACAGGAACACATGCATCCAGGCTACAGGCATGTCACTCAGGGAACTGACAGGAACACATGCATCCAGACTACAGGCATGTCACTCAGGGAACTGACAGGAACACATGCATCCAGGCTACAGGCATGTCACTCAGGGAACTGACAGGAACACATGCATCCAGGCTACAGGCATGTCACTCAGGGAACTGACAGGAACACATGCATCCAGGCTACAGGCATGTCACTCAGGGAACTGACAGGAACACATGCATCCAGGCTACAGGCATGTCCACTCAGGGAACTGACAGGAACACATGCATCCAGGCTACAGGCATGTCACTCAGGGAACTGACAGGAACACATGCATCCAGGCTACAGGCATGTCACTCAGGGAACTGACAGGAACACATGCATCCAGGCTACAGGCATGTCACTCAGGGAACTGACAAGAACACATGCATCCAGGCTACAGGCATGTCACTCAGGGAACTGACAGGAACACATGCATCCAGGCTACAGGCATGTCACTCAGGGAACTGACAGAAACACATGCATCCAGGCTACAGGCATGTCACTCAGGGAACTGACAGGAACACATGCATCCAGGCTACAGGCATGTCACTCAGGGAACACATGACAGGAACACATGCATCCAGGCTACAGGCATGTCATCTCAGGGAACATGACTCAGGAACACATGCATCCAGGCTACAGGCATGTCACTCAGGGAACTGACAGGAACACATGCATCCAGGCTACAGGCATGTCACTCAGGGAACTGACAGAAACACATGCATCCAGGCTACAGGCATGTCACTCAGGGAACTGACAGGAACACATGCATCCAGGCTACAGGCATGTCACTCAGGGAACTGACAGGAACACATGCATCCAGGCTACAGGCATGTCACTCAGGGAACTGACAGAAACACATGCATCCAGGCTACAGGCACAGGCATCCAGGCTACAGTCACTCAGGCATCCAGGCTACAGAACTCAGGGAACTGACAGGAACACATGCATCCAGGCTACAGGCATGTCACTCAGGAAACTGACAGGAACACATGCATCCAGGCTACAGGCATGTCACTCAGGGAACTGACAGGAACACATGCATCCAGGCTACAGGCATGTCACTCAGGGAAACTGACAGGAACACATGCATCCAGGCTACAGGCATGTCACTCAGGGAACTGACAGGAACACATGCATCCAGGCTACAGGCATGTCACTCAGGGAACTGACAGGAACACATGCATCCAGGCTACAGGCATGTCACTCAGGGAACTGACAGGAACACATGCATCCAGGCTACAGGCATGTCACTCAGGGAACTGACAGGAACACATGCATCCAGGCTACAGGCATGTCACTCAGGGAACTGACAGGAACACATGCATCCAGGCTACAGGCATGTCACTCAGGGAACTGACAGGAACACATGCATCCAGGCTACAGGCATGTCACTCAGGGAACTGACAGGAACACATGCATCCAGGCTACAGGCATGTCACTCAGGGAACTGACAGGAACACATGCATCCCAGGCACAGGCATGTCACTCAGGGAACTGACAGGAACACATGCATCCAGGCTACAGGCATGTCACTCAGGGAACTGACAGGAACACATGCATCCAGGCTACAGGCATGTCACTCAGGGAACTGACAGCAATATCATTTGGTGAACCTAACTCATGAGTAAGCAGCCCTGATGTCCCCATTCTCCTCCAACAAGATGGGAAGAGATGGGAAGAGATGGGAAGAGATGTGAAGAAACAGAGGAACTGCCGTATATTTTTAGCCTTGTAGACATAGACCCCGTATCCCTCGCGACAATACGTCACTAGGTTTTAAAACTAAATAATTCAGAATTCCACTTTTGGTTCCAGCTCTTAAAAGCTGCTGACGCCTTGTCAGTGTGTGTCAGAGATTCTGTCTGCGTATCTCCTTGAGTAGAACAATGATCACATAAATAAGTCCATTTACCTGCTGCGAGTCTGTGACGTTACATCTGCTTGATCTGTTGTTGATGTCTTCAATATATTGGTCTTTTCATATTTTATATGAACTGTTGATATTTTTGCTAAGTAATAAATATGTTTTTCTTTATACATTTTTGCTGTTCTTAGTTAGCAGAGCAATATCTACCAAATTGACATCTTCAACTTGCCTGTTCGTCACCCAGTCAATGCCGGTGTATCCAACAAATTGTTTCATCAAACAATCACAAGCCACACCAAATAACATGGGAGATCAAATACATTCCGTCTCACTCCAGTTTAAAAAAAAAAAAAACTATTAACGGTTTTACACCATTTCAAGTATTAATTTGCCGTTTTACACATTAATTTACACATTACTATTGCTCTTTTAAACTGGAATAAGGCCCTTTGAGGCCTCCCTTCACATTTTACGGCTTAGAAAATGTGTAAGCCGATGCGAGTAACCCCCCCCCCCCCCCCCCTCCATGTTTTCTTGATGTTGTTTGCAGCTTATATGAATTGTTTTATTGGTTGATAAAGACTTGACTAACCCGTTTGCTGGCATCCAGGTGCATCTGCCTTTTTAGTGATATTGTGTGTCCATTCACTGCGCTTCACAACAACCGACTCCCCTGGTTGGGGAACGGTGACCTCACAGGGCCAGGGTTCAACGGCCGGGAGCTGGCGATTGCAGCTTGACCCAGTGAAGCCATCGCCGTCAACAGTGTCACTGACCTGGCCACTGGACGCGCCTGCAGGCAGATGCTCTTGTATCCTTAGACAGCTTCCGCCACGCCACAATGAAATGGTGGCACCAGAGGTTCTCACACTGGTATCACACGGTACACGACCACGACCAGGCTGGAGTGGTGGGAGATGGTTTTTCACTTGAAATAATCTATTTTCATTATTAGGTGGTTTGTCGACTGGCCTCAGCGATGACGCTTCTACACAATTTGCCATTGACAGCAGCGTGTATCAGTTCGTGCGCTGACATTTTTGACTGTCGTGATATATGGCTGTCAGGAATCGGTTCTCGGTGTTTTAGGTTCTCTTTCTTTCTTTAAATATTCCCAGTTGTCGCGAAAACTTCTTGTAGGTGGCTCCATAAAGTGGAACAAAATTACGACTGCGTATTTCACAGCCTGACACTGACAGTTACACTCAGAGTCTGACACTGACAGTTACACTCACAGTCTGACACTGACAGTTACACTCACAGTCTGACACTGACAGTTACACTCACAGCCTGACAGTTACACTCACAGCCTGACAGTTACACTCACAGCCTGACAGTTACACTCACAGACTGACAGTAACAATCACAGCCTGACAGTTACACTCAGTCTGACACTGACAGTTACACTCACAGCCTGACAGTAACAATCACAGCATGACAGTTACACTCACAGTCTGACACTGACAGTTACACTCACAACCTGACAGTAACAATCACAGCCTGACAGTTACACTCACAGTCTGAAACTGACAGTTACACTCACAGCCTGACAGTTACACTCACAGTCTGACACTGACAGTTACACTCACAGTCTGACAGTTACACTCACAGCCTGACAGTTACACTTACACACTCACAGTCTGACACTGACAGTTTACACTCACAGTCTGACACAGTTTACACTCACAGGCTGAGTTACACTGACAGTCTGACACTGACAGTTACACTCACAGCCTGACAGTTACACTCACAGTCTGACACTGACAGTTACACTCACAGCCTGATAGTTACACTCACAGTCTGACAGTTACACTCACAGGCTGACAGTTACACTCACAGTCTGACACTGACAGTTACACTCACAGTATGACACTGACAGTTACACTCACAGTCTGACAGTTACACTCACAGTCTGACACTGACAGTTACACTCACAGTCTGACACTGACAGTTACACTCACAGTCTGACACTGACAGTTACACTCACAGCCTGACACTGACAGTTACACTCACAGTCACTGACACTGTCACAGTTACACTCACAGTCTGACACTGACAGTTACACTCACAGTCTGACACTGACAGTTACACTCACAGTCTGACACTGACAGTTACACTCACAGTCTGACACTGACAGTTACACTCACAGTCTGACACTGACAGTTACACTCACAGTCTGAGAGTTACACTCACAGTCTGACAGTTACACTCACAGTCTGACACTGACAGTTACACTCACAGCCTGACAGTTACACTCACAGTCTGACACTGACAGTTACACTCACAGTCTGACAGTTACACTCACAGTCTGACACTGACAGTTACACTCACAGCCTGAGAGTTACACTCACAGTCTGACACTGACAGTTACACTCACAGCCTGAGAGTTACACTCACAGCCTGAGAGTTACACTCACAGTCTGACACTGACAGTTACACTCACAGCCTGAGAGTTACACTCACAGTCTGACACTGACAGTTACACTCACAGCCTGAGAGTTACACTCACAGTCTGACAGTTACACTCACAGTCTGACAGTTACACTCACAGTCTGACACTGACAGTTACACTCACAGCCTGACACTGACAGTTACACTCACAGTCTGACAGTTACACTCACACCTGACAGTTACACTCACAGTCTGACACTGACAGTTACACTCACAGTCTGACACTGACAGTTACACTCACAGTCTGACACTGACAGTTACACTCACAGCCTGACAGTTACACTCACAGTCTGACAGTTACACTCACAGTCTGACAGTTACACTAACAGTCACTGACACTCACAGTCACAGTCTGACACTGACAGTTACACTCACAGCCTGACACTGACAGTTACACTCACAGTCTGACACTGACAGTTACACTCACAGTCTGACAGTTACACTCACAGTCCTGACACTGACAGTTACACTCACAGTCTGACACTGACAGTTACACTCACAGTCTGACACTGACAGTTACACTCACAGTCTGACACTGACAGTTACACTCACAGTCTGACACTGACAGTTACACTCACAGTCTGACAGACAGTTACACTCACAGTCTGACACTGACAGTTACACTCACAGTCTGACAGTTACACTCACACACTCACACTGACAGTTACACACACACACTGTCACTCACACTGACAGTTTACACTCACAGTCTGACACTGACAGTTACACTCACAGTCTGACACTGAGTTACACTACACACACAGCCTGACACTGACAGTTACACTCACAGTCTGACACTGACAGTTACACTCACAGTCTGACACTGACAGTTACACTCACAGTCTTACACAGACACTGACAGTTACACTCACAGTCTGACACTGACAGTTTGACAGTCACACTGTCTGACAGTTACACTCACAGTCTGACACTGACAGTTACACTCACAGTCTGACACTGTCAGTTACACTCACAGTCTGACACTGACAGTTACACTCACAGTCTGACAGTTACACTCACAGTCTGACACTGACAGTTACACTCACAGTCTGACACTGACAGTTACACTCACAGTCTGACAGTTACACTCACAGTCTGACACTGACAGTTACACTCACAGTCTGACACTGACAGTTACACTCACAGTCTGACACTGACAGTTACACTCACAGTCTGACACTGACAGTTACACTCACAGTCTGACACTGACAGTTACACTCACAGCCTGAGAGTTACACTCACAGTCTGACACTGACAGTTACACTCACAGTCTGACAGTTACACTCACAGTCTGACACTGACAGTTACACTCACAGTCTGACACTGACAGTTACACTCACAGTCTGACACTGACAGTTACACTCACAGTCTGACACTGACAGTTACACTCACAGTCTGACACTGACAGTTACACTCACAGTCTGACACTGACAGTTACACTCACAGTCTGACAGTTACACTCACAGTCTGACACTGACAGTTACACTCACAGTCTGACACTGACACTTACACTGACAGTCTGACAGTTACACTGACAGTCTGACAGTTACACTGACAGTCTGACACTGACAGTTACACTCACAGTCTGAGTCTGACACTGACAGTTACACTCACAGTCTGACACTGACAGTTACACTGACAGTCTGACAGTTACACTGACAGTCTGACACTGACAGTTACACTGACACACACAGTGACACTGACAGTTACACTGACAGTTACACTCACAGCCTGACAGTTACACTCACAGTCTGACACTGACAGTTACACTCACAGTCTGACACTGACAGTTACACTCACAGCCTGACAGTTACACTCACAGTCTGACACTGACAGTTACACTCACAGTCTGACACTGACAGTTACACTCACAGTCTGACACTGACAGTTACACTCACAGTCTGACACTGACAGTTACACTCACACTGACAGTCTGACACACTGACAGTTACACTCACAGTCTGACACTGACAGTTACACTCTCACAGTCTGACAGTTACACTCACAGTCTGACACTGACAGTTACACTCACAGTCTGACACTGACAGTTACACTCACAGCCTGAGAGTTACACTCACAGTCTGACACTGACAGTTACACTCACAGTTACACTCACAGTCTGACAGTTACACTCACAGTCTGACACTGACAGTTACACTCACAGTCTGACACTGACAGTTACACTCACAGTCTGACACTGACAGTTACACTCACAGTCTGACACTGACAGTTACACTCACAGTCTGACACTGACAGTTACACTCACAGTCTGACACTGACAGTTACACTCACAGTCTGACAGTTACACTCACAGTCTGACACTGACAGTTACACTCACAGTCTGACACTGACAGTTACACTCACAGTCTGACAGTTACACTCACAGTCTGACACTGACAGTTACACTCACAGTCTGACACTGACAGTTCACACTGACAGTCACAGTCACACACACTGACAGTTACACTCACAGTCTGACACTGACAGTTACACTCACAGTCTGACACTGACAGTTACACTCACAGTCTGACACTGACAGTTACACTCACAGTCTGACACTGACAGTTACACTCACAGTCTGACACTGACAGTTACACTCACAGTCTGACACTGACAGTTACACTCACAGTCTGACAGTGACACTCACAGTTCACTCACAGTCTGACACTGACAGTTACACTCACAGTCTGACACTGACAGTTACACTCACAGTCTGACACTGACAGTTACACTCACAGTCACTGACACTGACAGTTACACTCACAGTCTGACACTGACAGTTACACTCACAGTCTGACACTGACAGTTACACTCACAGTCTGACACTGACACTCACAGTCTGACACTGACAGTTACACTCACAGTCTGACACTTGACAGTTACACTGTCAGTTACACTCACACAGTCTGACACTGACAGTTACACTCACAGTCTGACAGTTACACTCACAGTCTGACACTCACAGTCTGACACTGACAGTTACACTCACAGTCTGAACAGTTACACTCACAGTCTGACACTGACAGTTGACACTCACAGTCTGACACTGACTACACTCACAGTTACACTGACAGTGACACTCACAGTCTGACACTGACAGTTACACTCACAGCCTGACTCACAGTCACAGTCTGACACTGACAGTTTACACTCACAGTCTGACAGTTACACTCACAGTCACTGACAGTTACACTCACAGTCTACACTGACAGTTACACAGTCTGACACTGACAGTTACACAGTCACAGTCTGACACTGACAGTCTGACACTGACAGTTACACTCACAGTCTGACACTGACAGTTACACTCACAGTCTGACACTGACAGTTACACTCACAGCCTGACAGTTACACTCACAGTCTGACACTGACAGTTACACTCACAGTTACAGTCACAGGCTGACACTGACAGTTACACTCACAGTCTGACACTGACAGTTACACTCACAGTCTGACAGTTACAGTTACACTCAGTCTGACACTGACAGTTACACTCACAGTCTGACACTGACAGTTACACTCACAGTCTGACACTGACAGTTACACTCACAGTCTGACACTGACAGTTACACTCACAGTCTGACACTGACAGTTACACTCACAGTCTGACACTGACAGTTACACTCACAGTCTGACACTGACAGTTACACTCACAGTCTGACACTGACAGTTACACTCACAGCCTGACACTGACAGTTACACTCACAGTCTGACACTGACACTCACAGTCTGACACTGACAGTTACACTCACAGTTGACACTCACAGTTGAGAGTTACACTCACAGTCTGACTGACAGTTTACACTCACAGTCTGACAGTTACACTCACACCTGTCTGACACTGACAGTTACACTCACAGTCTGACACTGACAGTTACACTCACAGTCTGACACTGACAGTTACACTCACCTGAGTTACTGACACTGACAGTTACACTCACAGTCTGACAGTTACACTCACAGTCTGACACTGACAGTTACACTCACAGTCTGACACTGACAGTTACACTCACAGTCTGACACTGACAGTTACACTCACAGTCTGACACTGACAGTTACACTCACAGTCTGACAGTCTGACAGTTACACTCACAGTCTGACACTGACAGTTACACTCACAGTCTGACACTGACAGTTACTCTCACAGTCTGATAGTTACACTCACAGTCTGACACTGACAGTTACACTCATAGTCTGACACTGACAGTTACACTCACAGTCTGACAGTTACACTCACAGCTTGACACTGACAGTTACACTCACAGTCTGACACAGACAGTCATATATATATATATATATAGCTATATATTTAGCCTGACTTTGACAGATACACACACACTGAAAGAGACATACACAAACACTAAGAAAGAAAATAGTGATGACAAAGCCAACGACTTGTATTATTACTTTTACTGTCATGTTCACGTTGATACATTAGTCCCAACAAATGTTGGCAATATTCTCATCCCAAACCTGGAGGAGACTGACCCAGGGCTAGCAGGCATCCAATCACTGCAGGCACCAACCCTGGAGGAGACTGACCCAGGGCACGCAGACATTCAATCACTCCAGGCATCAACCCTGTCAACTAACCTCTCATGCTGTCCCTCTCCTGGCTGCTGAATACTGATCAACAGGGGATGACACTGTCTAGACACAATGTATGTAGCCAGGTAACCACATTTACTGTACAAATTATTGCCAGAATAAATATATGGACGGAATGAGGCTGCTTTTTATTAATACATGCATTTACATAACTGCTGTAGAATTACACACAGGCACTCAGTAAGAGATGGGTGGAATATATGTAGGCATGTGTGGAATATATGTAGGCATGTGTGGAATATGTGTAGACTGTGGAATACATTATATGTACTCAAGTTGCATGGAATTCAAGAATTTATTCAGAGATGAGTGGGGTGCATGATTCACACAGAGTTGGGTAGATTTTGAGCATCCAGGTGGAGATGGATGGAATTCATGCATTCAGGTGCAGCTAGGCTGAATTTAACTAGACAGCAAGGAATTCAAGCATTCACTAATAGGTGGGTAACACTCAAGCATCAGGAAAATTACTGGAATCAGAATTCATTCAACTTCTAGAAGACAAGACAACACACGTGGATAGATTGTTCTTCTTTGTTTACATTCATATAGCATCCTGATTACAATGAGAGAAAGGCCTATTAACCCTGAGGTTGATGACATATCACAGAATCTGTCCTCAAATAAAACAGGTATGACACAGTTATGTTGTAAAACCAGACTCAAACATATATGGACAGAAGGAGGCTTAGAAGACAACAATATATGGACAGAAGGAGGCTTAGAAGACAACAATATATGGACAGATGGAGGCTTAGAAGACAACAATATATGGACAGATGGAGGCTTAGAAGACAACAATATATGGACAGATGGAGCTTAGAAGACAACAATATATGGACAGAAGGAGGCTTAGAAGACAACAATATATGGACAGAAGGAGGCTTAGAAGACAACAATATATGGACAGAAGGAGGCTTAGAAGACAACAATATATGGACAGATGGAGGCTTAGAAGACAACAATATATGGACAGATGGAGGCTTAGAAGACAACAATATATGGACAGAAGGAGGCTTAGAAGACAACAATATATGGACAGAAGGAGGCTTAGAAGACAACAATATATGGACAGATGGAGGCTTAGAAGACAACAATATATGGACAGAAGGAGGCTTAGAAGACAACAATAGATGGACAGAAGGAGGCTTAGAAGACAACAATATATGGACAGATGGAGGCTTAGAAGACAACAATATATGGACAGAAGGAGGCTTAGAAGACAACAATATATGGACAGAAGGAGGCTTAGAAGACAACAATATATGGACAGAAGGAGGCTTAGAAGACAACAATATATGGACAGAAGGAGGCTTAGAAGACAACAATATATGGACAGATGGAGGCTTAGAAGACAACAATATATGGACAGAAGGAGGCTTAGAAGACAACAATATATGGACAGAAGGAGGCTCTAAAACCAGAATCACATATCCATGATTGGAATGAGGGCAGGAAACCAAACTCAGGTTTATATGAATGGAATGAGGACATCAAACCAGACCCATATCTATAGGAATGGAATGAGGACATCAAACCAGACCCATATCTATATGAATGGAATGAGGACATTAAACCAGACCCATATTTATATGAATGGAATGAGGACATCAAACCAGACCCATATCTATATGAATGGAATGAGGACATAAAACCAGACCCATATCTATATAAATGGAATGAGGACATCAAACCAGACCCATATCTATATGAATGGAATGAGGACATCAAACCAGACCCATATCTATATAAATGGAATGAGAACATCAAACCAGACCCATATCTATATGAATGGAATGAGGACATCTAACCAGACTCATATCTATATGAATGGAATGAGGACATCAAACCAGACCCATATCTATATGAATGGAATGAGGCCATCAAACCAGACCCAGATCTATATGAATGGAATGAGGCCATCAAACCAGACCCAGATCTATATGAATGGAATGAGGACATTAAACCAGACCCAGATCTATATGAATGGAATGAGGCCATAAATCCAGACCCATTTCTTAATGAATGGAATGAGGACATCAAACCAAATCTATATGAATGGAACAAAGACATCAAACCAGACCCATATCTATATGAATGGAATGAAGACATCAAACCAGACCCATATCTATATGAATAGAATGAGAACATCAAACCAGACCCATATCTATATCAATGGAATGAGGCCATAAAACCAGACCCATTTCTATATGAATGGAATGAGAACATCAAATCAGATCCATATGAATGGAATAAGGACATCAAACCAGACCCATTTCTATATGAATGGAATGAGAACATCAAACCAGACCCATATCTATATGAATGGAATGAGAACATCAAACCAGACCCATATGAATGGAATGAGAACATCAAACCAGACCCAGATCTATATGAATGGAATGAGGACATCAAACCAGACCCAGATCTATATGAATGGAATGAGAACATCAAACCAGACCCATATCTATATGAATGGAATGAGGACATCAAACCAGACCCATATCTATATGAATGGAATGAGGACATCAAACCAGACCCAGATCTATATGAATGGAATGAGGACATCAAACCAGACCCATATCTATATGAATGGAATGAGAACATCAAACCAGACCCATATCTATATAAATTGGAATGAGAACATCAAACCAGACCCATATCTATATGAATGGAATGAGGACATCAAACCAGACCCATATCTATATGAATGGAATGAGAACATCAAACCAGACCCATATCTATATGAATGGAATGAGAACATCAAACCAGACCCATATCTATATAAATTGGAATGAGAACATCAAACCAGAACCATATCTATATGAATGGAATGAGGACATCAAACCAGACTCATATCTATATGAATGGAATGAGGACATCAAACCAGACCCATATCTATATAAATTGGAATGAGAACATCAAACCAGACCCATATCTATATGAATGGAATGAGGACATCAAACCAGACCCATATCTATTTAAATGGAATGAGAACATCAAACCAGACCCATATCTATATGAATGGAATGAGAACATCAAACCAGACCCATATCTATATAAATTGGAATGAGAACATCAAACCAGACCCATATCTATATGAATGGAATGAGGACATCAAACCAGACCCATATCTATATGAATGGAATGAGAACATCAAACCAGACCCAGATCTATATGAATGGAATGAGAACATCAAACCAGACTCATATCTATATGAATGGAATGAGGACATCAAACAAGACCCAAATCTATATGAATGGAATGAGGACATCAAACAAGACCCATATCTATATGAACTGTGTGAAGCTTCAAATGAGGAATCTATTCTGTTTTGACATCTAAATCTATACCAAAAGTGTACAAATATCTACACACAAATATACTTAATCTTGGATATTTACATCCCTACAAACGATTTTGTTTTTAATACCAACTATTGGGCATTCAAATCTATAGTAATTGTTCAGCAAAGGTTTTATGTACTAAACTTGTTAATACCTGAACAATTACAGATTTATAGCTGTTGGAAACTAACATGTTCTCAGACACCCAGGTCTACATACAAATATTGTATTTATTACTAAAGCAATAATTATTGCAGGATTTCTGGTTGGCAAAACTGCAAATAAAAACTGGACCAAGGCACCCCAGACATACACCTGACACCCATAATTTCCCCAAGTTCTTATTTAGGCAGATCCTCAATCAATTCAACCACTGAAAAGTTTGAAAATAATTATTTAGGCAGATCCTCAATCAATTCAACCACTGAAAAGTTTGAAAATAATTATTTAGGCAGATCCTCAATCAATTCAACCACTGAGAAGTTTGAAAATAATTATTTAGGCAGATCCTCAATCAATTCAACCACTGAAAAGTTTGAAAATAATTATTTAGGCAGATCATCAATTAATTCAACCACTGAAAAGTTTGAAAATAATTATTTAGGCAGATCCTCAATCAATTCAACCACTGAAAAGTTTGAAAATAATTATTTAGGCAGATCCTCAATCAATTCAACCACTGAGAAGTTTGAAAATAGCAACCAGCCCAGTAATCAGACTATGTCAACCTGTGACTATTCACTCACATTTTGTAGTTCTATTTTTTTTTTTTTTAAATAAACACAGTTTTAGTCAAGTTTTAGTCAAGTGAATTTCTTTTGTTCAACGATGAATTTTCAATGTAAAATATTTGGTTAAACCAGTAAAAATGTATGGAATGTTGAGTGAATAAAATTCAACATCCAAAGTGATACCAATTGTTGAGCATTCACATTGGGCCTGACTGTTGCACATCCATATCTATATGAATTGTGGCATGTTGAAAAGACCCGGATATCCAAACATTCAAACTACAAACCATCAAGTAAACAAACATTTTCACTCACACAATTTCAAGCCAGTATTAGAAAGGGTCACCTACACAGGAATGCTAAATGTCCATTCTCACACAGTGAAAGAGCCATTTCATCATTAGTGGAGAAGAAAGAGCCAATCCCGCTGCAAGTGCCCAAGTCTACTGCAAGTCCTTCATTATGTCACAAAACAACACTGGCATTAAACAGTGTTTACAAAATCACAAATCGGATAACAGAGTTAGTAAATGACAAGTATCAAAGTGTTGTTATCATTATTATTGTTATGGAATAATCAGATTGGATCAAATAAGCCACACGTTGATGTTGCCAGACGGCCAAGGTTGAAAACACAGATACCAATAAAGGTTCATGTTGGTGCCAACTCCCCTCTAAATTTGCACATGCACCCTACCGATTCAGGTATGTTCTGCTGCAGCCACACCGGACCCCATCCCACTTGATAAATATGATGAAATTTATAAAATTATGTTGAAATCTCTGATCCCTATCCTAAGGCAACATGATGGATGTTTAGTGTGGACTTCTGCCTGTAGTTGACTAAACAATGGAGTCCGTTTCTCATTTCTTTCTGAATCCGTTCATTGGAGCGTAACTGTTCACGGACTTCACACACCCTGCAAAGACAGAATCACCAGGTGAGATGCCAGACTAGAAAGTGCTGTGTGTGTGGTCAGCAAGCAGGTATTCCTTGGAACCTCAACTAAAATGAACAAGGCTTGACAGTATGACTTGCAAAGAGACATTGGGACCTCCGCTAAACTGAACAAGGCTTGAGAGTAGGACTTGAACAGAGACAATACAAGGGTTGAGAGTAGGACTTGCACAGAGACAATAGAGGGCTTGAGAGTAGGACTTGCACAGAGACAATACAGGGCTTGAGAGTAGGACTTGCACAGAGACAACAGAGGGCTTGAGAGTAGGACTTGCACTTAGACAACAGAGGGCTTGAGAGTAGGACTTGCACAGAGACAATACAGGGCTTGAGAGTAGGACTTGCACAGAGACAATACAGGGCTTTAGAGTAGGACTTGCACAGAGACAATACAGAGCTTGAGAGTAGGACTTGCACAGAGACAACAGAGGGCTTGAGAGTAGGACTTGCACTTAGACAACAGAGGGCTTGAGAGTAGGACTTGCACAGAGACAATACAGGGCTTGAGAGTAGGACTTGCACAGAGACAACAGAGGGCTTGAGAGTAGGACTTGCACTTAGACAACAGAGGGCTTGAGAGTAGGACTTGCACAGAGACAACAGAGAGCTTGAGAGTAGGACTTGCACAGAGAATACAAGGCTTGAGAGTAGGACTTGCACAGAGACAAAAAAGATTGTGCAACATGTTAAAATATCTAGCCAGGCTTCTTTACTATGCTCAGACCAAATTTTAAAGACACAATAACATAGCTTTCTAATAGCTGGCTAGAGTGGTGCACACAGATGATAGCTGGCCATACATGTGATGTCTAGAGTGGTGCACACAGACAATAGCTGGCCATACATGTGATGTCTAGAGTGGTGCACACAGACAATAGCTGGCCATACATGTGATGTCTAGAGTGGTGCACACAGACAATAGCTGGCCATACATGTGATGTCTAGAGTGGTGCACACAGACAATAGCTGGCCATACATGTGATGTCTAGAGTGGTGCACACAGACAGTAGCTGGCCATACATGTGATGTCTAGAGTGGTGCACACAGACAGTAGCTGGCATACATGTGATGTCTAGAGTGGTGCACACAGACAGTAGCTGGCCACACATGTGATGTCTAGAGTGGTGCACACAGACAATAGCTGGCCACACATGTGATGTCTAGAGTGGTGCACACAGACAATAGCTGGCCATACATGTGATGTCTAGAGTGGTGCACACAGACAATAGCTGTGCACACAGACAATAGCTGGCCACACATGTGATGTCTAGAGTGGTGCACACAGACAATAGCTGGCCACACATGTGATGTCTAGAGTGGTGCACACAGACAATAGCTGGCCACACATGTGATGTCTAGAGTGGTGCACACAGACAATAGCTGGCCATACATGTGATGTCTAGAGTGGTGCACACAGACAATAGCTGGCCATACATGTGATGTCTAGAGTGGTGCACACAGACAATAGCTGGCCACACATGTGATGTCTAGAGTGGTGCACACAGACAATAGCTGGCCACACATGTGATGTCTAGAGTGGTGCACACAGACAATAGCTGGCCATTTATATCATGCTAAGACTATTGGTTCACAGAGACACAAGTTTGAGTAACTTTGACATATTTAACACATTACACATGATATAACCACACATGCTACTAAAACTATACATGATATAACCACACATGCTACTAAAACTATACATGATATAACCACACATGCTACTAAAACTATACATGATATAACCACACATGCTACTAAAACTATACATGATATAACCACACATGCTACTAAAACTATACATGATATAACCACACATGCTACTAAAACTATACATGATATAACCACACATGCTACTAAAACTATACATGATATAATCACACATACAACTAAAACTATACATGATATAACCATACATGCTACTAAAACTATACATGATATAACCATACATGCTACTAAAACTATGCATGACATAACCACACATGCTACTAAAACTATACATGATATAACCACACATGCTACTAAAACTATACATGATATAACCACACATGCTACTAAAACTATACATGATATAACCACACATGCTACTAAAACTATACATGATATAACCACAGATGATATAAGCAAATATGATTCAACCAGAAAAGATATAACCACACATGATTTAGCCAATTATGATATGACCAGACATGATATAATCAAATGATACAACCACATGATATAATCAAATATGATGCATCATGATACAATCAGATATTATACAGCCAGACATGATACACTACACATGATTCAATCAGACAATACAATCACACATAATATAAATAGACATGGTACAACCACACATGATACAACCACTTTATACAACACACAATATAACCAGACAGATACAAACATACATGATACAACCAGACATGCTACAATCAGGCATGATACAACCATACAATTCTATTACACATGATTCAATTATTCATGATACAACCAGACATGATCTGATACAACCACACACAATACAACCATACACAATACAACCAGGCACGCTACAACCACACATGATACTATTGCACAAGATACAATCACTCATGATACAACCACACATGATACAGCCACATATGAAACAACTATGCATGATACAACCACACATGATACAACTACACATGATACAACTACACATCACAGGGCCACATATACAATCAGACCTGATACAGCACACACAATACAACCACAGAAAGATATCATACAACCACACCAACACATACAACCACACAAACCCACATCATACAACCACACAAACACATTCAATCACACAAACATACAATCACACAAACACATACAAACACACATCATACAACCATACAAACACATCATATAAAAAAATCCCTTACCCTATGCTGCTGTGTGGACTTGAATGATCCCCCTCAGATGGGGCTGTGGTTGGTGATCCCAGGGGCACTGAGGGAAATAAACATCTCTCAAATGACATCCTTAACTTGCTAACATGGATGACATCCTGGATGACATCCTTAACTTGCTGACATCCTTAACTTGCTGACATGGATGACATCATTAACTAGCTGACATCCTTAACTTGCTGACATGGATGACATCCTTAACTTTCTGACATGGATGACATCCTTAACTTGTTGACATGGATGACATCCTTAACTTGCTGACATCCTTAACTTGCTGACATGGATGACATCCTTAACTTGCTGACATCCTTAACTTGCAGACAAGGATGACATCCTTAACTTGCTGACATGGATGACATCCTTAACTTGCTGACATCCTTAACTTGCTGACATGGATGACATCCTTAACTTGCTGACATGGATGACTTCCTTAACTTGCTGACATGGATGACTTCTGTTGGGGTCACTACATGAAAAAAATTTTTTTTTTTATTTACAATGTTAGACCAATTATTTTATAATGGTCATTTGTAGGGATGTATGTTGATACATTTGTACACTTCAAGTTTAAAAAAACATGGTTGCCATGGCAACAGCCGCCATCTTGATGAAAAAACGACATGTACTTAGTCAACTGAAATTCCAAAAACAAACAAAGGTATTGAGAAACAGATGATTGATTCATGAACTTTAAACCTACGTTTAGGAACTTGGCTAGTTTATTTACTTCAAAAATGTTTCTTTATATTTTTTTTAGAATATTAAAATTTAGGTATGTTGAAAAAATACAAAAATGTAGCTTTCTGAGATAATAATCAAATTTAAAAACAAAATACTTAATAAACTATACTTTTAAATAGCCATGTATCTTTAATATTGTGTTAGGGGTATCCACACCAAATTTTCACGTCTCCAGTCTTTATATTAGCTGAGATTTTAGGAGATCCCACACACAACAAACAGAAAAACAGAATTGTTAGAAAAATGACTTTTAAACTTTCAAAGTCACTTAAAATATAATTAATAAAGAAATAAAGTGTTCTTACCCTATCTGTTGTATTCTGCATCATATCCACAGAAAATGTCACATAAATTTAACAATTAAATCCACCAGCAACATAGGTTATGCCTTCTGTTACATCATGCTGGTGTTCGAGTCGCCGTTTTTTCTGGTTTTTCCTCTTCCACTTCGAAAGACTTAACGTTTGTTTTTTGGAATCATAATACTTTCTCTTCAGCATTCTTGTAGCATACAAGTTGTTTGCAAGTCCCCATTCCAGTCCCATTTTGTCAAATACCATTTTAAGGCCTATAGGACCACAGTTGAAAGACAGAGTGGCAAGGGAAGTTGCTGTCTCCACTGCTGACATCGAAGCAAATGTTGTTTTAGGACAGCGCTGCCAAATCAATGCATTAAAGCTTTCATTGGCATTCTGAGTGCTCATTTTAGCACAGCGTTGAAGAAGATCTGGGTCTGTCAACCTTTTCACAACAGGGTAGATGATGCTGCCAACTTGCGAGGAAAATGTTGGCCGATGTTTTTGGAAAATATCATCCTCGCTGCCACCGTCTCCATGGCATTTGAAGAACAATCTGCATTCTTCTGACATTCAGATTTATGCCTTTCCATCCAGTTAAGAAATTCAGGTGAACTTGGCTTTGGACCACTAGCACACATTTTGCAATAATTGCTAATGACTTGCGTATCCAGAACGAGACCACTATCAACATCGATGGCAACCCCGACTCCATTGTGCGATGAATGGCCTCGCTTCTGCCATGTGCCATCGTATGATACAGTGATGATGGGGCACCCTGTGTCACTGGCTTTGTCTGGTTGGTGAACTGCAGTTGCTGATCTTTCTGCAACAACAGAAGCTGCTCGGCACATTGCTTCCTCTGCTGCTTTCCTGGCTGCAAGGCTCACACTTTTTGCTAATGTATAATATGTTGTTTGAGGGATCTGATTTTCAATATTCATGACAGAAAGAAAAGAATTCAACTTAGCATAGCCAATGCCATTGTCTTTACACCCAATGACTGCCCTATGTTGATGTCATACTGTTTGTCAATTTGTGGAGATGTCCAGTCTGACCACTGTGACTCACAATCTGGACAGCAAATTTCTATAAGGGAGGCCAGACCATTTGTCTTTTTCGTAACCAGTTGTAAATTATTACATCTACAATTTCTGCAGCCCACTGCAGAGACAAGGGAACTGAAGAAACGTTGATTAATAATTGTGTAGGATGAAAGGTCATAGTTGGTTGTTTCCCCAGTCAGATTCTTGTTGTTGTATACTTCAAACTTCTGCTGTGCTCTACAACAACTTTCTGAGTTTGCAGTTTCAGCAGCACCTTCAGTACCCGTAGGCTCATTGGTGTCAGCATCCAAAGTAGAGCTGGAACACAAAATTTAATTATTTGGAACGGCGGTAAAAATGATATATAACATGCCCTATAATAATATTTGGAAACAGCTGTTGCTATGTTGTCAAACATTGCTATTTTGTGGTACAAAATTTATTTTATCCCAAAAAAATACATGGGGTGGTGTCTTTAGCATCAACTTTTCAACGCTATATTGTTCACAAATGACACAAATCTTGTATGTAATCTATTCTACGAATGTCGAACTTTACAAAAACGAACTAATTGAAAAAGTGATATTTTTGTCACAAATTAACAAAAAATTCCATGTAGTGACCCCTTAACTTCTTGCATCTTCTTTGGTCTACTGTCTTTATGAATGTATATGATCACTATCAATGACTACATTTCCTACTTTGCATTATGTTGCTCCTTTTACTGTTTTACAAATGAGAATGTCAGCCTATTACCCTTTCACCCCAGTAACCTTCACAAGAAAAAACTCATGAAGCTTGGATTCCTCAAAACAATTCCTCAAGAACAACAACAACAACAACAAACACTGTTAATTAAACAAAAAATTGTTGTTTCAACTTATTGATATACATTCTTCCCCTTCAAAATAGGAACATCTTCTTCTTGTGAGCTCATCAGCTGTAATCTGAAGCTGAAAGTCCTGGTTGTTTGTGTAATGAGTTAGACCTTGGCTTTCTAACAGAGCCTGAGTGTTGCATTTGTTTTACTGGTTCATTTGTTTAACAAAACAAAACAATGCATGCAGTGACATGTAACCCGCATTTGTATGCTACTAAAAGAGAACTCCTGAAAAAAAACATTCAAGTTTATCCCAAGAACTTGTCTGTCAATGTAAATTAGAAAGCGTCACAAGAACTTGTCTGTCAATGTAAACTAGAAAGCAAACACAAGAAGAAGAAGTAAGCCTGATTACAAAAGACTAAAAGGAAATTATATAATGTCACTAGGACATCATTATCCACATTAACCATAAGTATGGATTTGAGTAAGTCCAGCCCTATATGCCCAAAATGCCTAAGGGTGTGAAAAGGGTCCTTCACTTTTTATGACACTATCATAGTAAAAGATCCAACAACCCCCCCCCCCCCCCCCCCACCCTACAATGCTATTGTTGGTCAATGTGATCAATGATCCAGTTCTCCCTGAACACTGGGGCAAGCACAAGCAGAGTCAACGCCATTAACTAGGATTTTGGGGGGACCTGCCAAAACCGCAATGTCAGTTTTGCAGCTTTTCAGGGATGAATAGCAGATGGTGATGTCAGATTAACTGCTTTTTAGGACCAAAGGGTTAAGCAACTGAGAATATTATACTATGGCACACATAATAAGAATGTTATAGAGCACATGAGACCAATATATTTTACAGCACGTGAGATCAATATATTATAGAGCACATGAGACAATATATTATAGAGCACATGAGAACATGATACTATAGCACACATGAGAATATTTTACTACAATACACATAGAGAACTTGATACATTAGAACACAAAGAGAACATGATACTAGTGAACATACGAGAACAAAAGTGGACTGACCATGTAAACTGTCCTCTACAGAAGTACAGATAGTGGACACTGTCAGTTGACTATCCTCTGTGTCTTGGTGCCTGGGGCTGCTGCTGGAGAAGAGAGACCACAAAAACAAGAAATGGATGAGTATGTACTGTACATTCTATCTGCAGCAGACAGAGAGACTACAAAAACAAGAAATGAATGAGTATGTACTGTACATTCTATCTGCAGCAGACATTTGAACCAAGTAACTGACACCTTCACAGCAACAGATCTCCACCACTCTCCCATAACTCAATGTACCTGACAGCAATAACAATTCAGACAGTAGGTGTCACGAAACAACGGGATGAGGCAGCAGACAGTAGGTGTCACGAAACAACGGGATGGGGCAGCAGACAGTAGGTGTCACGAAACAACGGGATGAGGCAGACAGTAGGTGTCACGAAACAACGGGATGAGGCAGCAGACAGTAGGTGTCACGAAACAACGGGATGAGGCAGCAGACAGTAGGTGTCACGAAACAACGGGATGAGGCAGCAGACAGTAGGTGTCACGAAACAACGGGATGAGGCAGCAGACAGTAGGTGTCACGAAACAACGGGATGAGGCAGCAGACAGTAGGTGTCACGAAACAGTGAGGCAGCAGACAGTGGTCACGAAACAACGGGATGAGGCAGCAGACAGTAGGGGTGTCACGAAACAACGGGATGGGGCAGGTGGTCACGAAACAACGGGATGGGGCAGCAGACAGTAGGTGTCACGAAACAACGGGATGAGGCAGCAGACAGTAGGTGTCACGAAACAACGGGATGAGGCAGCAGACAGTAGGTGTCACGAAACAACGGGATGGGGCAGCAGACAGTAGGTGTCACGAAACAACGGGATGAGGCAGCAGACAGTAGGTGTCACGAAACAACGGGATGAGGCAGCAGACAGTAGGTGTCACGAAACAACGGGATGAGGCAGCAGACAGTAGGTGTCACGAAACAACGGGATGGGGCAGCAGACAGTAGGTGTCACGAAACAACGGGATGAGGCAGCAGACAGTAGGTGTCACGAAACAAACAGGGACCATGAGGCAGCAGACAGTAGGTGTCACGAAACGATGAAGCAGACAGTAGGTGTCACGAAACAACGGGATCAGCAGCAGACAGTAGGTGTCACGAAACAACGGGATGAGGCAGCAGACAGTAGGTGTCACGAAACAACGGGATGAGGCAGCAGACAGTAGGTGTCACGAAACGGGAAGGCAGCAGACAGTAGGTGTCACGAAACCAACGGGATGAGGCAGCAGACAGTAGGTGTCACGAAACAACGGGATGGGGCAGCAGACAGTAGGTGTCACAAACAAACGGGATGAGGCAGCAGACAGTAGGTGTCACGACGAAAGCAACGGGTGTGAAACAACGGGATGGGGCAGCAGACAGTAGGTGTCACGAACAACGGGATGAGGCAGCAGCAGTAGGTGTCACGAAACAACGGTATGTTAAAGTCACAGAAACAACGGGATGAGGCAGCAGACAGTAAGGTGTCAACGAAACAGTCAGCAGCAGACAGTAGGAGGGGCTGGGCATAGACAGTAAAAAAAAATAAAAAAAAAATAAACGGATTCAACGACATTACATGAGACAACTACTCAACTGTTCTTTCACCAAACAACGTGAGGCAGATTGGTCAGGGCTCTGACCTGTGTCCACATGCAGTCCAGGTAGGGTCCACTCGGGCAGCCCAGATGCACTTAAAACTGTCGGTGTTTCAACACTGTCCTGTTGAAAAAAGCCTGCTCTGGCATCAGTCTCATTGGGGCGGTTGTTGTTGTTGCAGGACCGGTTGGCTGGGCAGCAGGTGTCAGCATTACACAGCTTCAGTTTCAGTCGCATAATTTCAGAGTTCTGCAGATGTGACAAGTACAGCCTTCCATAAAAATCTGTATTAGATAAGTGACAGATAGTCTTCTATAAAGGATTTTCTTGGATATCTGAACATACAGTTTGCCATACAAATGTGAGATTTACCCATTTGACATTTGTATGTATCAAGTTTACCCATGTGATGTTTTTATGTGTTGGGTTTACCTATGAAATATTTGTATGTGTGAGGTTCACCTATATGACAATTTGTATGTGTGAGATTTACCCATATGATGTTTGTATGTGTGAGGTTCACCCATGTGACATTTGCATGTGTGAGATCTACCCATATAACATTTGTATGTGTGAAATTTACCCATGACATTTGTACGTGGTAGGTTTACCCATGTGACATTTGCATGTGGTGTGAGCTTAACCCATATGTCATTTGTATGTGTGAGCTTTACCCATATAAGGTGTGTATGTATCAGGATTTCCCGAGTGAGGTTTTTGTATGTGTGAAGTTTCTCATGTGAGGTTTGTACAGTGTTTCCCATGTCTGATTTTTATATGTGAAGAATGTATTGTGAGGTTTATCCATATCCAGCTTTTATGTGTGGTTAACCTTATGTGAGGTTTATATGTATCAGGTTTACCTAAGGAGGTCTGTATGCTTGAGGTTTATATGCACAGGGTATACCAATATGAGGTGTAAACGCATGAGATTTACCAATATGGGGTGTAAACGCACAAAGTTTACCCATATGGGGTGTAACAGCATGAGGTTTACTAATATGGGATGTATATGCATTAGATTTACCAATATGGGGTGTAAACGCACAAAGTTTACCCATATGGGGTGTAACAGCATGAGGTTTACTAAAATGGGATGTATACGCATGAGGTTTACCAATATATGATGTACATGCATGAAGTTTACCAATAGGGATATACATACGCATGAGGTTTACCAATATGAGGTGTATACGCATGAGGTTTACTAATATAGGGTATATATGCATGAGGTTTATCAATATGGAGTGTACACACATGAGGTTTAGAAATATAGGGTGTATGTGTGGGGCTGACTATGAGACAAGCTAATGCACTCACCCTCAGTGCCAAGCACTCCTTGCACTGAGCAATCTGGTCCTCACGGTCAGCAAGTTTGCTGTTGAGATCTTCAATCTCCCTGTTCATACAGTCCAGCTTCTGGTAGCAGCACTTCTCCATCTGTGACAGCTGCCTCTGGCAGGCTCCCAGTTTCTGCAGCAGGCAGGCGTTGTTCTCTTCTATCTCTGCCTGGTAGATACGCAGCGACTCATTCTGAAAGCACAGGTGACCCATCATAGTCAAGGTCCGTCGACGCAGGACTACTTCTCTGACAATGAGATTTGTGGAAACCTAAGAGACTCTGAGGGAGCCCCCGTGGTGAAGCGGCTAGAGGCTCGCCTGTAGATCGGAGAACGGTCATGGATTCGGTTCATAAACAACCTTAGCTCCTAGGTACATCGGTCTTCGAGTGGGTAACAGATACAGTCCTAGACAGTAAAGGCGGCCGTCATGATGCTGACCAAATCACCCACCAAGTTCCGATTGGTCAATAAAATATAGGTCTAGCCCTATATGCCCAATATGGCTGAAGGCATGGAAAAGGGTGCTTTCTTTGAGAGCCCTTGAGCTGACAGCCTGATTTACTGCCCAGTGTCTGATTAGAGATCATCAAAGAAGACAAAGGTGTCGATGGACAAGGAGGTGTGTGTCTGGTTGTGACAGCTGCCTCTGGAAGATCCCTATTTTCTGCAGCTACCATTTCCTTAGGCTTTCTATCCCCAGGCCCTCCCTCCCTTCCACCTCTACTCTCTATGGTGAAGTAGTCTTGCCATTGGCCTTGCATTCTGAACTTTATGGGTTCGTTCAATGGCCATGCCCTTCCTCCTTGGGCATCGTTGCCGGTGCTATGGATTTCGTGCTCTGCACAGTGCTCCCAGCAGGCGGCTAGCCCTTGGGTGGAAGGAACAAACGAACGATGAAGAGAGACCGAGCCATATGGGATAAAACCCGATGCAATGAAATCGATCCTCTCGACTTTAACCTTTAACTTCTACCCTGAGTAATATAATCATCTCTTAACTCCAAAACACTGCGCAGATGCAAACAGAAACAATGCCATTAACCAGGCTTGCTGGGAACTGGCCAATAAAGCTGATTTATAGGGCTGGTGAGGATTTGTAACTCATGGCAAAGGAGAAATATGAGCCTTATGGTATAAAGTGGTTTAGCAACACTAAATTCAATACAACATTCAATGTACAAACCTAAATAAAAATTAAAATATATAACGTAAATGAGGAAAAGGTAAAAGTGAAGACAGAGGAGCATAAAGGAGACAAGGAAGATGAGGACCCAGTGGTCTACCTCCTTCTCCAGACGGCACTTGGTCTCAGCCAGCTGGTTCTGGAGCTGGCAGGTCTCGTTCTCCAGCCGACAGGTCAGGTGGGCAACCTTGCTCACTAGACAGTTCTTTTCCTCATTCAGGTGCTGCAGCTCACATTCTCGTTGCTACAAACACACAGACCGACAAATCAGTCACATGAAACCCTATAACCACACAGACAGACAAGTCAGTCACATGAAACCCTATAACCACACAGACAAGTCAATCACATGAAACACTATAACCACACAGACAGACAAGTCAGTCACATGAAACCCTATAACCACACAGACAAGTCAATCACATGAAACCCTATAACCACACAAACAGACAAGTCAATCACATGAAACCCTATAACTACACAGACAAGTCAATCACATGAAACCCTATAACCACACAGACAAGTCAATCACATGAAACCCTATAACCACACAGACAGACAAGTCAATCACATGAAACCCTATAACCACACAGACAAGTCAGTCACATGAAACCCTATAACCACACAGACAAGTCAATCACATGAAACCCTATAACCACACAGACAAGTCAGTCACATGAAACCCTATAACCACACAGACAAGTCAATCACATGAAACCCTATAACCACACAGACAGACAAGTCAATCACGTGAAACCCTATAACCACACAGACAGACAAGTCAATCACATGAAACCCTATAACCACACAGACAAGTCAATCACATGAAACCCTATAACCACACAGACAGACAAGTCAATCACATGAAACCCTATAACCACACAGACAGACAAGTCAGTCACATGAAACCCTATAACCACACAGACCGACAAGTCAATCACATGAAACCCTATAACCACACAGACAAGTCAGTCACATGAAACCCTATAACCACACAGACAAGTCAATCACATGAAACCCTATAACCACACAGACAAGTCAATCACATGAAACCCTATAACCACACAGACAGACAAGTCAATCACATGAAACCCTATAACCACACAGACAGACAAGTCAGTCACATGAAACCCTATAACCACACAGACCGACAAGTCAATCACATGAAACCCTATAACCACACAGACAAGTCAATCACATGAAACCCTATAACCACACAGACAAGTCAATCACATGAAACCCTATAACCACACAGACAAGTCAATCACATGAAACCCTATAACCACACAGACAGACAAGTCAATCACGTGAAACCCTATAACCACACAGACAAGTCAATCACATGAAACTCTAGAACCACACAGAGAGACAATTCAATCACAGGAAACGCAATAACCACACAGACAGACAAGTCAATCACATGAAACACTATAACCACATTGACAGACAAGTCAGTCATATGAAACTCTAAAACCACACAGAGAGACAATTCAATCACATGAAACCCTATAAGCACACAGACAGACAAGTCAATCACACAAAACTCTATACCCCCACAGACAGACAAGTCAGTCACATGAAACCCTATAAACACACAGACAAGTCAATCACACGAAATGTAATAACTACACAGACAGACAAAACAGTCACATGAAACCCTATAACCACACAGACAGACAAGACAATCATATGAAACCCTATAATAACACAGACAGACAAGTTCTACACCAGAGTTAACCCACTGCTCCTAGCTTCAACTGTATACAGTTCTACACCAGAGTTAACTCACTGCTCCTAGCTTCAACAGTATAAAGTTCTACATTAGAGTTAACCCACTGCTCCTAGCTTCAACAGTATACAGTTCTACACCAGAGTTAACCCACTGCTCCTAGCTTCAACAGTATACAGTTCTACACCAGAGTTAACTCCACTGCTCCTAGCTTCAACAGTATACAGTTCTACATTAGAGTTAACTCCACTGCTCCTAGCTTCAACAGTATACAGTTCTACACCAGAGTTAACTCCACTGCTCCTAGCTTCAACAGTATACAGTTCTAGAGTTAAATCACCAATGAGCTTAACCAGTTCTACATGAGTTAACTCCTAGCTTCAACAGTATACAGTTCTACATTAGAGTTAACCCACTGCTCCTAGCTTTAACAGTATACAGTTCTACATTAGAGTTAACTCACTGCTCCTAGCTTCAACAGTATACAGTTCTACACGAGAGTTAACCCACTGCTCCTAGCTTCAAAAGTATACAGTTCTACATTAGAGTTAACTCCAATGCTCCTAGCTTCAACAGTATACAGTACTACACCAGAGTTAACTCACTGCTCCTAGCTTCAACAGTATACAGTTCTACATTAGAGTTAACCCACTGCTCCTAGCTTCAACAGTACACAGTTCTACACCAGAGTTAACTCCAATGCTCCTAGCTTCAACAGTTCACAGTTCTACACCAGAGTTAACCCACTGCTCCTAGCTTCAACAGTACACAGTTCTACATTAGAGTTAACCCACTGCTCCTAGCTTCAACAGTACACAGTTCTACGTTAGAGTTAACCCACTGCTCCTAGCTTCAACAGTACACAGTTCTACGTTAGAGTTAACCCACTGCTCCTAGCTTCAACAGTACACAGTTCTACGTTAGAGTTAACCCACTGCTCCTAGCTTCAACAGTTAGACAGTTCTACATTACAGAGTTAACCCACTGCTCCTAGCTTCAACAGTACACAGGTTCTACATTAGAGTTAACCCACTGCACCTAGCTTCAACAGTACACAGAAGTTCTACATTAGAGTTAACCCACTGCTACTAGCTTCAACAGTACACAGTTCTACATTAGAGTTAACCCACTGCTCCTAGCTTCAACAGTACACAGTTCTACATTAGAGTTAACCCACTGCTCCTAGCTTCAACAGTACACAGTTCTACATTAGAGTTAACCCACTGCTCCTAGCTTCAACAGTACACAGTTCTACATTAGAGTTAACCCACTGCTCCTAGCTTCAACAGTATACAGTTCTACATTAGAGTTAACCCACTGCTCCTAGCTTCAACAGTATAACAGCTTCTACATTAGAGTTACACCCACATGCTCCTAGCTTCAACAGTATAAAGTTCTACATTAGAGTTAACCCACTGCTCTAAGCTCAACAGTACAGATCAGTTCTACGTTCAGAGTTAACCAAGGTGAACTAGCTGAAACAGTATACAAGTGTCTGCTAGAGTTTACCCACTGCTCCTAGCTTCAACAGTACACAGTTTACAATTAGAGTTAAAGGACACCTAGCTTCAAGAGTACACAGAACAGATCAAGTTAACCCACTGCTCCTAGCTTCAACAAGACACAGTTCTAGAGTTAACCCAAGGCAAGCCTAGCATCAACAGTACAAGTTCACAAGATTAGAGTTAACCCACTGCTCCTAGTTTCAAACCGAGTATCAGTTTCACAGACAATTTCAATCACTGCTGCCTTCTCCACAGTACACAGTTCAATACATTAGAGTTAACCCACAAGACTCCTCTGCAGTGAACTACACACAAGGACTCAAGACAAGTGGTGCATCATCCAATGCTGGGAAAGGAGGGTCAGAGTCAGTCTCCAAAACATACTTCAAGACATGACAGTCCATCAACTCCTGGTGACTTCACAGTGGGGTTTCAAGACTCGATGTTGGTGCAACTGGTTCTCTCAAGACAGTCTCTACTGGTTTGTCCAACTGCTCTCTGATGTCCAGTAAACAAGATAAGACACAGCAATCACACAAGGGTTCTCAAGATAAGACACATCAATCACACTAGGGTTCTCAAGACAAGACACATCAATCACACTAGGGTTCTCAAGACAAGACACATCAATCACACTAGGGTTCTCAAGATATGACACAGAAATCACACAAGGGTTTTCAAGATATGACACAGAAATCACACAAGGGTTTTCAAGATATGACACAGAAATCACACAAGGGTTCTTGCAGAGTACACATTTAGCTTTAAGATTACACATAGCATCGGCTCATTGAGTAAACAGAGACCTTCAGCTCTCAGAGTATGCAGACTTTTGGTTCGTTGCCTCTCAGACAGTTGCACTCCAGCTTCTCAGACAGTTGCACTCCAGCTTCTCAGACAGTTGCACTCCAGCTTCAAATCAAACACACCCAATTACCAAATTAGTAGACTCTTGTGCATGCTTGTTAGGGAGGCAATGAGTCTGTTCATGTCCTCCTATGAAAAGGCCCCAGAACACCCCACAAGGAGTTCCCTCCTATTCTATTCTCAGCCTCAAAGGGCCCAAATCTCAACCACATCATGGGGACCCCTAACCAATAAAAGTGTCTGTAAACCATGCCATCAGCCAATCAGGTGCCCTCACCACAGTGAAAGCTGGCTGCATATGGATCTCTAACAAACTCTGTATCTTGTCCTGGATGTACCCTCTCTCACTCCACCTACTGATAATGCTCTTTTACTCATCAATAACATATCTAGGAGCACCCTTATCTACAACACATCATGCAGCACTTTAAAACCCACTGAAGCAATCTTTTCCACAATATGGCACTCCTGGAGAAATGCCATCAGGCACTTAAACACATTTTGGGACATCTTAATCCCTAACTCTAGGCTTCCAAACCCCTGCCACGTGGCAATTTTACACATATTCTGAGGTATCCTAACCTGCCCACATTAGGTGACATTCCATCTGAGCTGATGAAACAGCCTAATCCACAAACACAACAAACAAACAGCAAAGGCAAGCACCCACCTGGTAACCCTCAGTTCCTGAGTCAGCTCGGCAGTCTCTCCTCTCTGCTCACTCAAAGCCTTTCCAAGACATTCTCTAGCCTGACAATATATACAAGGATGAGTCAACAATTATCCTCACCCTGGTCTAGAACATATTTTAATCAACTTGTAGAGCAGATAAAAACATGGCTTCTCAACATCACCATTTTGCTTTTCAGAAAATGTACATCCGACAATAATCTGAATTCCCTTATTATAAATATTTTAGTCTTAGCTGAGGGTCAAGAATGCGGCCGATGTCTTCATTTCTTTATCAGGGCTGAATATTTATCCTCACAGAGCTACTTGTACGGGACCAAACAGAGGAAAGTTTTACCGTGCAAGACCACGACTAGAAGGAGGAGCTTTAACACCTCAAAACAATGTTTATGTACATTCTGAGGTCAGAAATGGGTCAATGTCTACTGTGTGACCAGCTGGTCTGGTCTACAGTTTCTTATCTTTAACCTACTGCCTTATAATAGCAATATTATTATGTCTTAATTATACAGTGAAAACAGGTGAATTAGAATTGGGAGGATCAAATATAGTACTCCCACCCCCCCCCCCCTTTTTTTTTTAAGCCCATCCCACTTCCTTTTCAAATAGAGACACATAGTGAACAAGCTGGTGCTCTTAACTGCAGTCACCACTGAGTGTTTGAAATCACTAACAGGGGTGAGTGAATAGTAGTATTATTATTCTAATTTAATCTGTAGCTGCTAATTCCTCTGAAATCATTTTATTTGCTGGACTCTAGAAATATGCTGACCGCATGTGGGAAAACCTTGATAAATGTATTCATCCTTATTAACCATTGTTATGCTCTTGTATGTACATGTATGTAAACAGATGATCTATTTGATGATTGATATAATGTTTATTTGCTACTAGCACCTACAGCGACAACCCTACAAACAGCAAAAACACTTATAAGAGCTATAAACAAAGAGACTTGGTTGAACAGATGGACCATGGGAGACACTGGAAGAGAGGTTTATAGACATATGTCTGGCCCTGATCCTAATGACAGCATTAACCATCTAACAAGAAGGGACCAGGCCACCATCTTCAGACTTAGAACGCAACATACTCCACTCAACAGCCACAACACTCCCCAGAGTGCCAGCTATGTAACTACTCCTACGAAACTGTTGAACACCATCTCTTTGAGTGCTCAAAACTCAGTGAGACAAGAAGAATGCTACTCCCTCCGAGACCAGACAAGTGGAACACCTTGTACGGAGGAAAAGAACAGCTTGTGAAAACATGCAAATTCCACTACATGGCATTGGGCCAAAGGGCGAAAGCTCATGCGCCGCTGGATCGATAACAACAACATTTGCTACCAGAAGCATGAATTGGTACATTTGATTGTTATAATTATATTTAATAATTGACAATTGATGTGAAACCTGATTGCCAGCATGGTTCAATATGATTAATGAAGCAATCAAGTGTATATTCACCATACCTAACTAATCCTTACTAGGTTTGTTTAACCTCATGGTGATTTTAGTTTTACAAATCACTGGCTGCATTTAACTTCAGCTGGATTTAGTCAAGAGAATTCTGAGACTAGTTTGAAAGCCTGAAAAGGGAATACCACGTGACGGGTACATTTTTTAGACTCACATTGTCGGAGAAGAAGAAGGGAGGTGTATGGCCCATGCTTGTACTATTATATATTTGTCATATATTTATTTATAATTATTAATATATAATACCTAAATACTAGAAAGATATTTTCAGTGACCTGATAATTTTAATAATTTTTACTTTAAACTCTATTGAATAAAATTTAGCACATGTACTCATTCAAGGTTAAACTGGAGTTAATGTTGGATATTTTATGCTAATAATGTGACAGATGAGAAACCCACTGTCATCTTTGATTGTGTTATGACATCTATCGCTGCAGCCAGTTATACTGATTGAGATATGGCCAATCCCAACTATTTTCAAACTGCCTAACTCACATGTTATGAGTTTCACACCCATGTGAATTCATTCCCTGATTCCCATTCTTTGGTGATGTGAACCCATGTGGCTGAAATAAGCATTTTAACCCCTGAAAAAGAGCACTAATGTAAAGAGAGCAGAACCATTCACACAGCTGACTGTTGTCTCTCTCAGTGATGTTACACCTTGGGCTTGGACACCTTGAGACACTGATGTGGATGGAGCCAATCTTCCATCAGGAGTATAGATTATGTTTCAGTAAATACCATTCTATACCCCACTTAAGATTGAGAGCACATGTTACTACCCTACTTCATATGTGTGTGTGGTGTTAACCATATATGAGGACTGAAGGCAGTGTGAACTTTCCCAACTGCGTCTGCAGGGACTGTTCAATTACTCCAGGTTCAGGTGAAAGTCCAAGTGGATGTTCCAGTGTAGCTGCAGGTGTCTAGACTGGATTAGAAGACTCCACCTGCCGGAAGTGTCTCCGAGGCTGAGCCAGAAGCTGACACAACCAACACAGGCTACAGATAAGTGGACATATCAGTCCGATGTCAATCCAGGACCCTTTTTTTTTTTTTATCCTCATCCAGTGCCCTGCATGATTAGAGTACCTTTCCAAATTGAATGTCACAATTGTTAATGTTCTTCCAGACTTTATGCAGTTTATTTTAACCGTGTATGTCAGTGAGCATTAACTAGCACATTTTACATTTAAACATACAATTTATTCATGATTCCTAATTCCTCTCATTTAACCAGCAAGGCTGGGAGAAAGATAATCTTGTAGGATGTTTCACTGTCTGAGATTCTCTCTGTAGACTGCACATAGTGCATTTGCTGCAACAAAGCGAACTCCGCGCCATATCACAACACCCTTTGATAGCTAGCAGTACTCTGCATTTAATCCAGTGTATAGGTTTCAGCTATTCAGTGAGCACCGTTGATTGCCGAACCTTGTTCCTGACAGTGTGTTGCGACACTGGTGCTGGCATTGACAGCTGCACTGCAGTGACCTTGAACGGAAGCTGCTGGCAAGGCAGTGCAGCCAACAAAACAACCACACTTGGGATAACTGCATCAACACTAGTCAACAGACCACAACATTACTCTCTGGGCAGCACAAATGGCTAATGATGCTCTCAATGAAGTTAGGGGTGTAGACACCACATGAATGCATGTGATATAAAACTCTACAAATATAACAAATAAAAAACAAACTGACAGTGGAAAGGGTCCACTTGGCATGTATGCCGTAGATAGACAGCCATCAGATAACAGGCTTCCAATACAAGTTTATGACAAGACTATATAAGAAATCAAGAATCCTGGTGTTTCAGATAAATCTGACAACAGTGATGGACATACAATACTGATGCTTACATCCTCACATTCCTTGAGCTTGGCGTTGCAGGCGTTGAGGTCCGAACACAGTCGGGTGTTCTTCTGCTCCAGCAGGCACGCCTCATTGCACTTCTCATTCAAACTGTGCTGGCAGCGACTCAGGCAGTCATCAATGTCAGCTATCTGTGGGACAAACACAAACATAGGAGGCTGAGACCTTCAGCTATCTGTCAGACAAACACAAACATAGGAGGCTGAGACCTTCAGCTATCTGTCAGACAAACACAAACATAGGAGGATGATACTTTCAGCTATCTGTCAGACAAACACAAACATAGGAGGATGAGACCTTCAGCAACCTGTCAGACAAACACAAACATAGGAGGCTGAGACCTTCAGCTATCTGTCAGACAAACACAAACATAGGAGGCTGAGACCTTCAGCTATCTGTCAGACAAACACAAACATAGGAGGCTGAGACCTTCAGCTATCTGTCAGACAAACACAAACATAGGAGGATGAGACCTTCAGCTATCTGTCAGACAAACACAAACATAGGAGGCTGAGACCTTCAGCTATCTGTCAGACAAACACAAACATAGGAGGATGATACTTTCAGCTATCTGTCAGACAAACACAAACATAGGAGGATGAGACCTTCAGCAACCTGTCAGACAAACACAAACATAGGAGGCTGAGACCTTCAGCTATCTGTCAGACAAACACAAACATAGGAGGCTGAGACCTTCAGCTATCTGTCAGACAAACACAAACATAGGAGGCTGAGACCTTCAGCTATCTGTCAGACAAACACAAACATAGGAGGATGAGACCTTCAGCTATCTGTCAGACAAACACAAAACATAGGAGGCTGAGACCTTCAGCTATCTGTCAGACAAACACAAACATAGGAGGATGAGACCTTCAGCTATCTGTTCAGACAAACACAAACATAGGAGGCTGAGACCTTCAGCTATCTGTCAGACAAAACACAAACATAGGAGGATGAGACCTTCAGCTATCTGTCAGACAAACACAAACATAGGAGGCTGAGACCTTCAGCTATCTGTCAGACAAACACAAAACTAGGAGGCTGAGACCTTCAGCTATCTGTCAGACAAAACACAAACATAGGAGGCTGAGACCTTCAGCTATCTGTCAGACAAACACAAACATAGGAGGCTGAGACCTTCAGCTATCTGTCAGACAAACACAAACATAGGAGGATGAGACCTTCAGCTATCTGTCAGACAAACACAAACATAGGAGGATGAGACCTTCAGCTATCTGTCAGACAAACACAAACATAGGAGGCTGAGACCTTCGGCTATCTGTCAGACAAACACAAAACATAGGAGGCTGAGACCTTCGGCTATCTGTCAGACAAACACAAACATAGGAGGCTGAGACCTTCAGCTATCTGTCAGACAAACACAAACATAGGAGGCTGAGACCTTCAGCTATCTGTCATACAAACACAAACATAGGAGGCTGAGACCTTCAGCTATCTGTCAGACAAACACAAACATAGGAGGATGAGACCTTCAGCTATCTGTCAGACAAACACAAACATAGGAGGATGAGACTTTCAGCTATCTGTCAGACAAACACAAACATAGGAGGCTGAGACCTTCAGCTATCTGTCAGACAAACACAAACATAGGAGGATGAGACCTTCAGCTATCTGTCAGACAAACACAAACATAGGAGGATGAGACCTTCAGCTATCTGTCAGACAAACACAAACATAGGAGGCTGAGACCTTCGGCTATCTGTCAGACAAACACAAACATAGGAGGCTGAGACCTTCGGCTATCTGTCAGACAAACACAAACATAGGAGGCTGAGACCTTCAGCTATCTGTCATACAAACACAAACATAGGAGGCTGAGACCTTCAGCTATCTGTCAGACAAACACAAACATAGGAGGATGAGACCTTCAGCTATCTGTCAGACAAACACAAACATAGGAGGATGAGACTTTCAGCTATCTGTCAGACAAACACAAACATAGGAGGCTGAGACCTTCAGCTATCTGTCAGACAAACACAAACATAGGAGGATGAGACCTTCAGCTATCTGTCAGACAAACACAAACATAGGAGGATGAGACCTTCAGCAATCTGTCAATGCCTGGTTCAAAAAGACCGACCGGATCATGGACACACAATGTTTCCCTCCAGCAACTAGTACTGTACTATCTCACTGAGACATGGACACACAATGTTTCCCTCCAGCAACTAGTACTGTACTATCTCACTGAGACATGGACACACAATGTTTCCCTCCAGCAACTAGTACTGTACTATCTCACTGAGACATGGACACACGATGTTTCCCTCCAGCAACTAGTACTGTACTATCTCACTGAGACATGGACACACGATGTTTGCCTCCAGCAACTAGTACTGTACTATCTCACTGAGACATGGACACACAATGTTTCCCTCCAGCAACTAGTAGTACTGTACTATCTCACTGAGACAGTGGACATCACAATGAGACATGGACACACAATTTTCCCTCCAGCAACTAGTACTGTACTATCTCACTGAGACATGGACACACGATGTTTGCCTCCAGCAACTAGTACTGTACTATCTCACTGAGACATGGACACACAATGTTTCCCTCCAGCAACTAGTACTGTACTATCTCACTGAGACATGGACACACGATGTTTCCCTCCAGCAACTAGTACTGTACTATCTCACTGAGACATGGACACACGATGTTTCCCTCCAGCAACTAGTACTGTACTATCTCACTGAGACATGGACACACGATATTTCCCTCCAGCAACTAGTACTGAACTATCTCACTGAGACATGGATACACGATGTTTCCCTCCAGCAACTAGTACTGTGCTATCTCACTGAGACATGGACACACGATGTTTGCCTCCAGCAACTAGTACTGTACTATCTCACTGAGACATGGACACACGATGTTTCCCTCCAGCAACTAGTACTGTACTATCTCACTGAGACCCACAGCCTCAAGTACTATAACTATACACCCATGCGCATCATTCTCTCCAGCCTGTAGTGTCTCTTCATTACCAAAAGGGCTCTGACCACATCTGCCTTGTCATGCATCAATTCACCAACCTTTGGTGAGGATCCAGCCAATCTGTCTGCCTGATAATTCCCCATCAGGCTGGCATGGCCTGCAGAAAAGATCCAAAGTATGCTCACTATCCGTGACCTTGCAAGTGAAGCTTGCCACTCTGCTCGAAACAATCCTGCCTTCACCTTTTTCAGCATGCTTTCAGACTCCGTTACAATTACAACATGTGTATGCATCTTATTCTTAAGTGACCGGCAAGCTGCAGTGACTACCTCCACCTCCATTCTCAAGCCAGATGTTGTGGTGTCATATGCCAGGCTGTCCTGCACTAAAGGTTTTCCATTGGCTTTCGTTAGGTGAAATGAGATAAATCAGCCTAGATCTTCTTAGTTGACATTAGGTAAGAGCAGAAATTGTGTAGCTGAAATGAGATAACATAACAGCCTGGAGATTTTCCTAGATGAAATGAGATAACATAACAGCCTGGAGATTTTCCTAGGTGAAATGAGATAACATAACAGCCTGGAAATTTTCCCAGGTAAAATTAGATAAGTCAGCAGCCTGGAGATTTTTCTAGGTGAAATGAGATAACATAACAGCCTGGAGATTTTCTTAGGTGAAATGAGATAACATAACAGCCTGGAAATTTTCCTAGGTGAAATGAGATGTCAGCAGACTGGAGATTTTCCTTATTTGAAATGAGATAAGTCAGCAAACGATATTTTCCTAGTTGAAATGAGTTAAGTCAGCAGCCAAGAAATCTGACAGCCATCTCCACGTCCTGTCCTACTTTTAGAAGTACAGCCTCCATTCTTCTAGTTAAAAAAGTAAACGTCTCTTTTCCACATCTTTAGGCTATAGGGCATATAGGGCTAGACCTATATTTTTATAGACCAAAAGGCACAAGATGTGGGTGATGTGGTCAGCATCACGCCGGCCGCCTTTACTTCCCAGGAGTGCACCTGGTACCCACTCAAGGCTGGGCTGACCTGTGAGTCAAGGTCATTTTCTAAAAACGTCAGGCTCCGCTAGGGAGCGAACCCACGACCTTCCGATTTGCACTCGAGCATCCAGCCGCTATGCCCCAGCGACTCCCCTTCATTCTTCTGTGTTGACTAAATGAATGTTTCCTTCTTTCTCTCTATATGGTTATATGACTGGTTTTGTACCGAAAACAAAAAGGGTCATCAGTCCTGTTACCTATTACTTTGCCTATGACAAGCTGCAGCTGTGCTTTTCTGTGCTTCCCCTACAACCCCCCAGTCAAGTACGGGAACTGTGGAGAATCGCTGGACCACACATCTCACCTGTTTAGCCTTGTCACAGAGTTCACACTCATATTTCTTGAGCTGCTCATCGACCCGTTTCATTCGTTTTTCAATATCCTTGTTCAAGTTTTCGATGGCCTTCTCCAGTTCATCAACCTGGGGAGAAAAAAAATAACAAGCTCAGTATATTATTAATTTTTCTTGTCTGTAAACTCTGGTGGAAAATTCTGGTTTGCCGTCCCCTTCTGCAATTAAGTCTTGCTCCAAAACATTCATTCTGCATGCACAACCGTTTTACAGATCTGGCCGTTTTGTATGCAGACTACTGGTTGTTCTCCTCCCAGGCAAATAGACTCAAGACTCTTGACAGAAACACTGACCCCATGGACACTGTCCAGGCCAGCAAGGTTCGTGTTTCTAGGATGGTCACAGAGAGATGTTGATTGGTCTAGTCCAGTCACAGCTCTGGTCCTGGCTAACCACACTACCACTACTACCACCACCACTACCACCACCACTACCACAGCTGCATCCCAAACACATAACAGCTAAGCCAAGAGAGAGATAACAACACAATAACCACAAGATCAGGTCTGGACAACTCACATCCTTCCCAATATTCAGTTGATACAACACAGCAACTCACAATTGGGTCAAAAACATCTCTACGGGAGGAGGAGGATAACAACATTCTGACTAGGATCAACACAGCCTTAGAACAATCCACTATTTTGACTGAACAATCCTCTTACAGCATAAGACAATCCCAATCAGCACAAAGAGACATCTTATTCAAAGCATATTTATTCCAACTCTGTGCTACCAGTGCCAGACATGGTCACTCACAACAAACCATAAAAGAAAATTAGTAACCACGGAAATGAGATGTCTGAGAAGGGCTGTAGGAGTGACCATAAGAGATAAGATCAGGAATGAGATCATAAGAGAACAAGTCAGCACAGAACCAATTCTGGATTACAAACAAAGACAGCAAGTAAAATGGTTTGCCCACTTAGAGAGAATGCCTTGTGACACCATACCATACAAAGCATACATGGAAAGAGAAGAAGGACGTAGAGCACGGGGTAGACCAAGAACAAGATGGAAGGATAACATCAGAGAAACTCTACAACAGCACGATGTGCCTATAGTTGAGGCAGCCAGAAGAGCTAGAAACAGAACCTTATATCTCCATCAACACCCACAGCGGTAAAAGAGGAAGTGAAGAAGATGAAGAATCCACTATTTTAACACAGAACAATCCACTTTTCTGACACAGAACAATCCACTATTTTGACACAGAACAATCCACTATTTTGACACGGAACAATCCACTATTCTGACATGGAACAATCCACTATTTTGACTCAGAACAATCCACTATTCTGACACAGAACAATCCACTATTCTGACATGGAACAATCCTCTATTTTGACAGAACAATCCACTATTTTGACACAGAACAATCCACTATTCTGACATGGAACAATCCACTAATTTGACAAAGAACAATCCACTATTTTGACTCAGAACAATCCACTATTCTGATATGGAACAATCCACTAATTTGACAAAGAATAATCCACCATTTTGACACAGAACAATCCACTATTTTGACACAGAACAATCCACTATTTTGATTCAGAACAATCCACTTTTTTGACACAGAACAATCCACTATTTTGACACAGAACAATCCACTATTCTGACATGGAACAATCCACTATTTTGACATGGAACAATCCACTATTTTGACACAGAACAAAAAAGCGGTACTTCAAGCACCAGAGTCTGGAAAATTACCAGGTAATTTTTAGCGATCGTTGCTAGAGCCACGGATTCCATGCTTTTATCTTAGCAAATGTCTGCCACTTTCCAGACAGAGCCTGAGCCACAGAGAGAAAATCTAGTGCAGTGTGGTCAACAGCTCCACCTACAACCTCCTTTTTTGTACAGAAGACAGAAGGCTGTGGAGAAAGATGGAGACCAACAGCAGAAGGCAGATGTCTGAGAGTAGTTAGTGTGACCCTGTGTGGAATTGAAAACAACAGTGTCCTGGGTAAGTTTCAGAGCTCAGCTGAGCGGAGACTTACCCGTGCCACGCGTTCATGTAACCGACAGCTGATCTCCTCGATGGTACAGTTGAGCAGACGAATCTCCTCACACTTGTCTCGGATGTCTAATTGGCAGCGTCTACAGGTAGACAAATCATACAATATGTCAACAGCCTTATTTTCCACTCTGTCATGATTGAAGAATGAATGAAGCTTTAGATTCAGAAAATGGTCAGTGGCCTTTTACCACAGAACTAGTGATCACTGACTCCCAGTAAAAATTCTGATTTGTTTGTAACCGTTGCTTACACCAATGACAAACTGCAGTTCTAGTGCCTCACTGTTTGTGCTGGCACTCCTGACGGCTGCCTCATACATGTAATGCATGTGTATGCTGGT
This sequence comes from Candidula unifasciata, assembly GCA_905116865.2. Classification (NCBI taxonomy): domain Eukaryota; kingdom Metazoa; phylum Mollusca; class Gastropoda; order Stylommatophora; family Geomitridae; genus Candidula; species Candidula unifasciata. Next base: position 198,669 of record CAJHNH020000127.1, on the reverse strand, counting down.
GGTTGTACTGAGACTGCAGTCTGTGTCAAATAAAGTGTAGTCTGTTTGCAGTAAAGCTGGAACTGTGAGAAGGACCTGATTTGTTTCACAAATGACTCTGCGATGAAGCTCAGCAATCCTTCCACACAGAATGGGTTGGCCAAGACAACATCAATGTTCACACACATCAAGTGTCTATCCCACAGAATAGACTGGCCAAGAAAACATCAATGTTCACACACATCAAGTGTCTACCACACAGAATAAACTGGCCAAGACAACATCAATGTTCACACACATCAAGTGTCTACCCCACAGAATAGACTGGCCAAGACAATATCAATGTTCACACACATCAAGTGTCTACCACACAGAATAGACTGGCCAAGAAAACATTAATGTTCACACACATCAAGTGTCTACCACACAGAATAGACTGGCCAAGACAACATCAATGTTCACACACATCAAGTGTCTACCACACAGAATAAACTGGCCAAGACAACATCAATGTTCACACACATCAAGTGTCTACCCCACAGAATAGACTGGCCAAGACAATATCAATGTTCACACACATCAAGCGTCTACCCCACAGAATACACTGGCCAAGACAACATCAATGTTCACACAGATCAAGCGTCTACCACATAGAAGATTGGCCAAGAAAACATCAATGTTCACACACACATCAAGCGTCTACCACACAGAATAGACTGGCCAAGACAACATCAATGTTCACACAGATCAAGTGTCGACCCCACAGAATAGGTTGGCCAAGACAACATCAATGTTCACACACACATCAAGTGTCTACCCCACAGAATAGACTGGCCAAGAAATATCAATGTTTACACATATCAAGTGTCTACCACACAGAATAAACTGCCTAGAAAACATCAATGTTCACACACACATCAAGCGTCTACCACACAGAATAGACTGGCCAAGACAACATCAATGTTCACACACATCAAGTGTCTACCACACAGAAGATTGGCCAAGACAACATCAATGTTCACACAGATCAAGTGTCTACCACACAGAATAGGTTGGCCAAGACAACATCAATGTTCACACACACATCAAGTGTCTACCCCACAGAATAGACTGGCCAAGAAAACATCAATGTTTACACATATCAAGTGTCTAACACACAGAATAGACTGGCCAAGAAAACATCAATGTTTACACACATCAAGAGTCTACCACACAGAATAGACTGGCCAAGAAAACATCAATGTTCACACACATCAAGCGTCTACCCCACAGAATAGGTTGGCCAAGACAACATCAATGTTCACACAGATCAAGCGTCTACCGCACAGAATAAACTGGCCAAGAAAACATCAATGTTCACACACATCAAGCGTCTACCACACAGAATAGACTGGCCAAGACAACATCAATGTTCACACACACATCAAGTGTCTACCCCACAGAATAAACTGCCTAGAAAACATCAATGTTCACACATATCAAGTGTCTACCACACAGAATAGACTGGCCAAGACAACATCAATGTTCACACACATCAAGTGTCTACCACACAGAATACACTAGCCAAGAAAACATCAATGTTCACACACATCAAGTGTCTACCACACAGAAGATTGGCCAAGAAAACATCAGTGTTCACACACATCAAGTGTCTACCACACAGAAGATTGGCCAAAAAAACATCAGTGTTCACACAGATCAAGTGTCTACCACACAGAATAGACTGGCCAAGAAAACATCAATGTTCACACACATCAAGTGTCTACCACACAGAATAGATTGGCCAAGAAAACATCAATGTTCACACACATCAAGTGTCTACCACACAGAATACACTGGCCAAGAAAACAACAATGTTCACACACATCCAGTGTCTACCACACAGAATAGACTGGCCAAGAAAACATCAATGTTCACACACATCAAGTGTCTACCACACAGAATACACTAGCCAAGAAAACATCAATGTTCACACACATCAAGTGTCTATCACACAGAATACACTGGCCAAGAAAACAACAATGTTCACACACATCCAGTGTCTACCACACAGAATAGACTGGTCAAGAAAACATCAATGTTTACACACAACAAGTGTTTACCACACAGTATAGACTCGCCAAGAAAACAATGTTTACACACACCAAGTGTCTACCACACAGAATAGACTGGCCAAGAAAACTTCAATGTTCACAAACATAAAGATACTGTCAATGCAGATGATGATGAATATGACAATAATAAGGATGATATTACATAAGATGATGTCAATGGTGATGAAGATGCATATGATAATAATAATAATGAGGAGTTTGATGTCAGTGATGATAAGATGATGTCAGTGATGATGATAAGATTATGTCAGTGATGATAAGATTATGTCAGTGGTAATGATAATATGATGTCAGCAATGATAAGATGTCAGTGATGATAAGATGATGTCAGTGATGATGATGGATGTCAGTGATGATGATAAGATAATGTCAGTGATAAGATGATGTCAGTGATAATAAGATGATGTCAGTGATGATAAGATGATGTCAGTGATGATAAGATGATGCCAGTGATGATGATAAGATGATGTCAGTGATGATAAGATGATGCCAGTAATGATGATAAAATGATGTCTGTGATGATAAGATGATGATTGTGATGAGGTCAATAACGATGCAGTATGATGATGTCCAGATTAAGCTTTAACACAAGGATAATAATGGTGCTAATTACATGCAGTAAACAAACAGAAACAATGAGACGGGAGACAATCATCTAACAACTGTTCCAGTGGGCTCAGAGGTGAACACAAGATGCTGGCATTGGATAGGACACACGCTGAGAAAACCTGAGAACAATATAACTAGAATGTCTTTGCACTGGAACTCACAGGGGTTATGAATTAAAGGGAGAAATGTAAACATGGAGAAGAGAGTGAAGTTAACAAAAATGGGAAGCACATGGGGTTTGCTGCATGTGATATTCAAGGATAGACTTGGTGTGAGTTGGTTGTTAGCCTATGCTCCACTGGGGGATAGAAGGCAGAAGGAGAATATAACAATCATACTGACAATGACAGAGTTGATCTTTATCTTCTTCTTCATGTTCACCAAGTGTCATTTTGGAGGGAAAGTTTTTGTTCGTCCACTTCTGGATTTTAGTCTTGTTCCAGAACTTGAGTTGTGTGTACACGCATTGCTGTTTTACAGATCTGGCTTATGTGTATGCAGACTGTTGGTTCCTTGTCTCTGAAAGCAAACCCCAAAACAGTCAACTCTTACAACATGCTTGTTAGGGAGACAGTGGATCTGTTTTTGTTTTCCCCAACAATGGGGCCCCGGCACCTACACTGGGAACTGAGGTGATCAAAGCGATGACAATAAGGTTGAAAAGCACTGGCTCACTCACTTCAGAGCATCCTCTGTTTCGTTATACTTCTTGGTCAGATACAGCAACTCCTCGCGACAACACTTGAGTTTCTCTTGCAAGTTCTGTACACAACCATTGCTGGAGTTCTGAACAGACAGTAGTACAGCATGAATGACTGCAGGTTACAGCCAAAAAACATAGACATGCTTGTGTTCACATGGATGCTTGCTCACTGTACATGTGTACACTTTAACACGGACACAGCTGCTGTACAGACAGTAGTACAGCATGAGTGACAGCAGGTTACAGCCAGAAAACATAGACATGCTTTTGTTCACATGGATGCTTGCTCACTGTACATGTGTACACTTTAACACGGACACAGCTGCTGTACAGACATAAGTACAGCATGAGTGACAGCAGGTTACAGCCAGAAAACATAGACATGCTTTTGTTCACATGGATGATTGCTCACTGTACATGTGTACACTTTAACACGGACACAGCTGCTGTCTCAGCCACAGTTGTAGATGGCCAGCATATGGGTGAGGCAGGCATTGTTCATGCCCTTTGAGGACTGCGGCACCACTGCTAAGAATGAGAGAACTGGGAGTGAAGATAGAGACACCGCCAGGCACACAAGATGTATGACTGACTGTCCTCTTTTCAGACAAAAGTACTTATGTGCTAGGGCAGTGGTCGGCAAATTGTGGCTCCCGTGCCACATGAGGCTCTTTAGCTACCTGAGTGCGCTCGGCCAGTTGGCAACAAAACGGTTTTGACTCTTGAAAAAATAGTTCTTTAGAGGTTCTTGGCAAGAAATTTGGCTCTCAGAAGACTCTGAATCATCCTGCTGGTGATTTTTGGCTCTTTTGACTGATGAGTTTGCCGACCAGTGTGCTAAGGTAGGGCGCAGGAAGCACAGCCCATGGATGGTGAGTGTCACTAGCAGGACTTGCCTGTGTTACACAGCACAAAGCCTGCAGTTTTATACAGACCAAGCGTTGCTCATACTCTCTCAGCCTACTTTATTGACTTCAAAGGAAACATAACACCAATACATTTAGAACACATCAGACTGTAGAAACTGCTGGATCAGTTTGTAAGCAATAGGGGTTTAAAGTATACTTATTCCAATGACAATATACGCTATTAGATAATCATTTAAGTATAAATCAAAATCAAGCATCAACAAGCATAGGACTGACACTACTAGCAGCTGAATGTTTATGTAAATGTTGAGTGAAGGAATCTATGGAGGTCATGGCTGTGACTAAGGCAGTCACATGGCTAGAGACTCAGACTTTCACTGGGGCATGTTTTCTCAGTGACTCTATGCCCAGGAAGATAGAGAAGTGCTGGGTCCAAAGGCAGTGGTTGGTGGCTCTACAGCATTTTAGGCTGACAAGGATTAGTTTCATTTTCATGCCAGGACATGTGGGGGTACAAGGAAATAAGCAAGCTGATAAACTTGCAGGTAAGTCTACTGTGAAAGCTGGACAAGCCATGGACCAGGCTGATATACTGAATGCTCTACAAAATTTAAGATGTTTGTGTAAACAAATTAAGAACTGTGAATTTGCAACCATGGTCAGACTGCAAGAACAGCAAACTAAAAAGGGCGTCGCCAAACAAGAACACTACACTGGTAGCCAAAGAAGAAGAATAAACCAACACGGAACTGGTGTCGTCAGCCGCTAGACGCTGCGGGATTTACTGAGGAGGGGATCCCAGCACTTATGAACTGAGTGGTTTTAGGTGCAATGAAGATAATATGTTGACTAACTAACTAACTAGATGAAAACTCTGTTTCCAATCCACATGTGCTGTTATGTGTAAGGGCTGGCCAAGACTCGGCTTGCATGCTGAGACCAGCTGTTATGTGTAAGGGCTGGCCAAGACTCAGCTTGCATGCTGAGACCAGCTGTTATGTGTAAGGGCTGGCCAAGACTCGGCTTGCATGCTGAGACCAGCTGTTATGTGTAAGGGCTGGCCAAGACTCAGCTTGCATGCTGAGACCAGCTGTTATGTGGTAAGGGCTGTAAGGGCTGGCTCAAGACTTGGCTTGCATGCTGAGACCAGCTGTTATGTGTAAGGGCTGGTCAAGACTCGGCTTGCATGCTGAGACCAGCTGTTATGTGTAAGGGCTGGTCAAGACTTGGCTTGCATGCTGAGACCAGCTGTTATGTGTAAGGGCTGGTCAAGACTTGGCTTGCATGCTGAGACCAGCTGTTATGTGTAAGGGCTGGTCAAGACTCAGCTTGCATGCTGAGACCAGCTGTTATGTGTAAGGGCTGGTCAAGACTCGGCTTGCATGCTGAGACCAGCTGTTATGTGTAAGGGCTGGCCAAGACTCAGCTTGCATGCTGAGACCAGCTGTTATGTGTAAGGGCTGGCCAAGACTCGGCTTGCATGCTGAGACCAGCTGTTATGTGTAAGGGCTGAGACCAGCTGTTATGTGTAGGGCTGGCCAAGACTCTGCTGGCTGAGACCAGCTGTTAGTGTAAGGGGCTGGCCAAGACTCTGCTTGCATGCTGAGACCAGCTGTTATGTGTAAGGGCTGGTCAAGACTTGGCTTGCATTGCATGCTGAGACCAGCTGTTATGTGTAAGGGCTGGTCAAGACTCTGCTTGCATGCTGAGACCAGCTGTTATGTGTAAGGGCTGGTCAAGACTCTGCTTGCATGCTGAGACCAGCTGTTATGTGTAAGGGCTGGCCAAGACTCTGCTTGCATGCTGAGACCAGCTGTTATGTGTAAGGGCTGGCCAAGACTAAGGCATGCTGGACCAGACTGGGCTTGGCTTGCATGCTGAGACTGAGCTGTTGTTATGTGTAAGGGCTGGCCAAGACTCTGCTTGCATGCTGAGACCAGCTGTTATGTGTAAGGGCTGGTCAAGACTCTGCTTGCATGCTGTTATGTGTAAGGGCTGGCCAAGACTCTGCTGACCAGCTGTATGTGTAAGGGCTGGCCAAGACTCTCTTGCATGCTGACTGTACCAGGGCTGTGCAAGGGCTGGCTTGCATGCTTGCATGACCAGCTGTTATGTGTAAGGGCTGGCCAAGACTTGGCTTGCATGCTGAGACCAGCTGTTATGTGTAAGGGCTGGCCAAGACTCGGCTTGCATGCTGAGACCAGCTGTTATGTGTAAGGGCTGGCCAAGACTCAGCTTGCATGCTGAGACCAGCTGTTATGTGTAAGGGCTGGCCAAGACTCAGCTTGCATGCTGAGACCAGCTGTTATGTGTAAGGGCTGGTCAAGACTCTGCTTGCATGCTGAGACCAGCTGTTATGTGTAAGGGCTGGTCAAGACTCGGCTTGCATGCTGAGACCAGCTGTTATGTGTAAGGGCTGGTCAAGACTTGGGCTTGCATGCTGAGACCAGCTGTTATGTGTAAGGGCTGGTCAAGACTTGCTTGCATGCTGAGACCAGCTGTTTATGTGTAAGGGCTGGTCAAGACTTGGCTTGCATGCTGAGACCAGCTGTTATGTGTAAGGGCTGGTCAAGACTCGTGTAAGGGGCTTGCATGCTGAGACCAGCTGTTATGTGTAAGGGCTGGTCAAGACTCGGGCTTGCATGCTGAGACCAGCTGTTATGTGTAAGGGCTGGTCAGGGCTGCTTGCATGCTGAGACCAGCTGTTATGTGTAAGGGCTGGCCAAGACTCATGCATGCTGAGACCAGCTGTTATGTGTAAGGGCTGGCCAAGACTCTGCTTGCATGCTGAGACCAGCTGTTATGTGTAAGGGCTGGCCAAGACTCGGCTTGCATGCTGAGACCAGCTGTTATGTGTAAGGGCTGGCCAAGACTCTGCTTGCATGCTGAGACCAGCTGTTATGTGTAAGGGCTGGCCAAGACTCGGCTTGCATGCTGAGACCAGCTGTTATGTGTAAGGGCTGGTCAAGACTCGGCTTGCATGCTGAGACCAGCTGTTATGTGTAAGGGCTGGTCAAGACTCTGGCTTGCATGCTGAGACCAGCTGTTATGTGTAAGGGCTGGTCAAGACTCTGCTTGTAAGCTGGACCAGCTGTTGTGTAAGGGCTGGCAAGACTCTGCTTGCATGCTGAGACCAGCTGTTATGTGTAAGGGCTGGCCAAGACTCTGCTTGCATGCTGAGACCAGCTGTTATGTGTAAGGGCTGGCCAAGACTCTGCTTGCATGGGGCTTGCATGCTGAGACCAGCTGTTATGTGTGTGTAAGGGCTGGCTTGCAAGCTGAGACTAGGCTTGCATGCTGAGACCAGCTGTTATGTGTAAGGGCTGGCCAAGACTCTGCTTGCATGCTGAGACCAGCTGTTATGTGTAAGGGCTGGCCAAGACTTGGCTTGCATGCTGAGACCAGCTGTTATGTGTAAGGGCTGGTCAAGACTCTGCTTGCATGCTGAGACCAGCTGTTATGTGTAAAGGGCTGGCTCAAGACTCAAGACTGCTTGCATGCTGAGACCAGCTGTTATGTGTAAGGGCTGGCCAAGACTGGGCTTGCATGCTGAGACCAGCTGTTATGTGTAAGGGCTGGTCAAGACTAGGCTTGCATGCTGAGACCAGCTGTTATGTGTAAGGGCTGGCCAAGACTCGGCTTGCATGCTGAGACCAGCTGTTATGTGTAAGGGCTGGTCAAGACTCTGCTTGCATGCTGAGACCAGCTGTTATGTGTAAGGGCTGGCCAAGACTCTGCTTGCATGCTGAGACCAGCTGTTGTTAGGTGTAAGACTCTGGCATGCTGAGACCAAGACTTGGCTTGCATGCTGAGACCAGCTGTTATGTGTAAGGGCTGGCCAAGACTCGGCTTGCATGCTGAGACCAGCTGTTATGTGTAAGGGCTGGTCAAGACTCTGCTTGCATGCTGAGACCAGCTGTTATGTGTAAGGGCTGGCCAAGACTCTGCTTGCATGCTGAGACCAGCTGTTATGTGTAAGGGCTGGCCAAGACTCTGCTTGCATGCTGAGACCAGCTGTTATGTGTAAGGGCTGGTCAAGACTCTGCTTGCATGCTGAGACCAGCTGTTATGTGTAAGGGTTGGCCAAGACTCTGCTTGCATGCTGAGACCAGCTGTTATGTGTAAGGGCTGGCCAAGACTTGGCTTGCATGCTGAGACCAGCTGTTATGTGTAAGGGCTGGCCAAGACTCTGCTTGCATGCTGAGACCAGCTGTTATGTGTAAGGGCTGGCCAAGACTCGGCTTGCATGCTGAGACCAGCTGTTATGTGTAAGGGCTGGCCAAGACTAGGCTTGCATGCTGAGACCAGCTGTTATGTGTAAGGGCTGGCCAAGACTCGGCTTGCATGCTGAGACCAGCTGTTATGTGTAAGGGCTGGCCAAGACTCAGCTTGCATGCTGAGACCAGCTGTTATGTGTAAGGGCTGGCCAAGACTCAGCTTGCATGCTGAGACCAGCTGTTATGTGTAAGGGCTGGTCAAGACTCTGCTTGCATGCTGAGACCAGCTGTTATGTGTAAGGGCTGGTCAAGACTTGGCTTGCATGCTGAGACCAGCTGTTATGTGTAAGGGCTGGTCAAGACTTGGCTTGCATGCTGAGACCAGCTGTTATGTGTGAGGGCTGGCCAAGACTCGGCTTGCATGCTGAGACCAGCTGTTATGTGTAAGGGCTGGTCAAGACTCGGCTTGCATGCTGAGACCAGCTGTTATGTGTAAGGGCTGGTCAAGACTTGGCTTGCATGCTGAGACCAGCTGTTATGTGTGAGGGCTGGCCAAGACTCGGCTTGCATGCTGAGACCAGCTGAGAGGCTTTGCAAGCCACCTCATGGTCTTTAAGGATTTTTTTTTTTTAAATTAGTTATCTTTGTCTGACCATAGATCTGAATCCAGGTCACACATGTGGGATCAGTGTGACAAAAACTCAGCCACCTCTTCCTCAAGAAGGATGAACAATTATACAGAAACAAACTAAATGTCTTAAATCAAGCAATACTTACCAATTCCTGTGTTAGGACACCAATCATGAAAGGAAACAAGAAAACAATGTGTTAATGAAAATACTTTGTGGTGTTTCATCACAATGTAGACAGCAATAAAACAACATCCTTCATTCAATGGGAGATGTGTAACAATACACACTGTAAACAGACATGGAGTCATAACAATCAAACTCTTGTATTTGACACAGGGTCTCATTGGTGAAACAGTCAAACCATTTGCTTCGTGGTCTGAAGACTGAGGGTTCATTTTCAGATGGTATTACCTAGTTCATGAGTAGCCTATTTAGGGAAGATCATTTCCTGCCTCCCTGTGAGGTACTCACTCTGCCATAACTCGGAGACAGAATAAACCAGGCAGGATCAAACCCAGTGCAATGCCGCTGATCCTTTAATACTAAAATCTTCTTCTAAGACAAAACTTTTTTTTCCACATAAAACATACACTAACATTGGTAAAGAGTGGAACAAACGAATAAACACACTTTATTTTCAAAGGGTTATAAATTGGGCACATAGGCCCGACTTATAAACGGCCCGTCCAAGCACTCATCTTTCAGACAAAAATTACATGTTATCAATAATGCATGTTATGTTTTTTTTATTAATAAATTATACACAATGAAATAATGCATACAAGCCTCTTGCATACACAATCATACATGCTCTCAATATACATGTACACATACACTCTTATATGCCCATACCTACACACACACACACACATCAGCACATCCATAAATGTACATACACACACTCATTTATAAATCCTCAGATGAATTCATACATGCACTAACGCTCATTCAGACACTTACAAAAACCAAATTTATGCGTAAAAATGCATGTATCAAACTCATACACACATGCACAATTCTCTTAATGCACTCACATACACAAGCACACCATAAGTGCATCCACATCCACTCACACTCTCATGCAAACCTACATTTGCTGCGGGAGATGGAGCACCTATGGATATGCCCACTGTGCTATGATGTCGATTCTTAAATAAGAAATCATAAATATACCCAAATTCATAGATCCACAAACAGACTCATTCATACATACCCAAACATACCCACACCTGAAGACATATACATATTTACACTGACATTTATACAAACCCCGAACACCAGTATATACACGCACTCATACATACACAAATACCTATATATACACAAGCGTCTTGTCATATAGTTACCCATTCATTTACAAACATCCACACATCCTTGAACACCCTTACATACCCATACAATCTCATACATGGACAAGAACCTAATAATTCACAAGCACCAAAAAAAGGAACTGACACTGAGCCAGAAATATAGCTAACAGATGCCCAATCAGACACAGAACAGACTTTTAATGCACAAGATGTTCCTTCTCACAGAGCAACCCCAAGCAGATGTTCACAAGTGTATTGGCGCCAACTGATACACTCACACAACTCAAGGAAAAACACAAAAGATAAACACAAACACCAATCGACCATGTCTACAAATGTACTTATCAGGGGGAACAACTTACAGCGTTCAATCGTTTGATCTTCTCCTGGAGTTCCTCGACACATCTCTGACAACACTTCACTTCCTGTTCCTTGGCACAAATGGCCACCTCCAGATCTCGAACTAGAAAGAAAACAGAAAATGTGAAGTCATCAACTAGTGAAACACATGAGCCGGCAACAAAACAATAAGTTCCAAGTAGGATGTCAAGCAATTTTGAAACTGACTTCATTTGTACTTGTAACAATCTGGATGTTCAGGTTCAACCGTCATGAAAACAACAGGGTTGCTTGATGTGGAGAGTGATCTCTGATGTGCCTTGTCCAACATCAGACCAAAACTAGCAGATATCATCAAGACAAAACTGTGTCAAATATCATTTGATATCTTGATACTAAACTACCAGTTATTGGTGAATGTTTCTCTTGTTATCTGACACTGTGAATTATGTGTATGTTTTTCTCCATGTTCTTGTTAAGGGTTCTTGCAATTTTACTTTTTGTCCTCCTCTTTTAATCATATTTTGTTGATTGGGTGGGGAGGGGGGGAGGGGGAAGGGGGGGGGCACCTAACAAACAAAAAAGTTAAGAGACCACTGGTTAAGACCGTTTCTGTTGTCCTAACCCACAATCACTAGTAAGTGTGAGAGTGAAAGGTGTTTCAGCGTGTGGTTTCAAAGCTACATGTGTTTCTGTAGTAACACTGTGTCCATGACTGTTTAGTGTGCTCAAGTTACTGTCTACCCACTGTTTTCTGGTGTTTACCCTAACTCTTTCCCCAGAAGATCTTCTTTTGACCAGGTTTCTTCCTCATGAAATGTTCAGACCACTTTGTTCTTCTTCTTCGCATTCACCAGCTGTACACTCTGGCGTAAAGTTCTAGTTGTTCGTCCACTTCTGGACTGCAGTCCTGCTCCAGAACCTGAGTGTTGCATGTGCATCAGTTTTACAAATCTGATTCAATTGAATGTAGACTGATGGTTCCTTGCCTCTCAGGCAGATGCACTCCGACTTCAAAGGAAGCTTCCCAGTTAGCCGACTCTTACAACATGCTTTTGGGGAGGCAGTGGGTCTATTCTTGTTTTCCCCACAATGGGGCCACGGAACCCACACGGGGGAGACCACTTTGTTGTCTCTCAACAGATTCACTGAAAGATGTTACAGTCATCCTATTTCGGCTGCTATTGTTCAAAATTCTGTCCTGCTAACACAGAGAAGTACCACGCACAGATGTATGTGAGATTATATTTACGACAGAAAGAAGTTCCTGTAGTCTAAATTCTGCTATATCACATTAAAGGTAAGTGTGGTTACAACTGCTACAGAAACAACTTACTGCAGTCCACATTCTGCTATATCACATTAAAGGTAAGTGTGGTTACAACTGCTACAGAAACAACTTACTGCAGTCCACATTCTGCTATATCACATTAAAGGTAAGTGTGGTTACAACTGCTACAGAAACAACTTACTGCAGTCCACATTCTGCTAAATCACGTTAAAGGTAAGTGTGGTTACAACTGGTGCTAGAGAAACAACTTACTGCAGTCCACATTCTGCAATATCACATTAAAGGTAAGTGTGGTTACAACTGGTGCTAGGGAAACAACTTACTGCAGTCCATCTTCTGCTATATCACATTAAAGGTAAGTGTGGTTACAACTGGTGCTAGACAAACAACTTACTGCAGTCCATCTTCTGCTGTAGCTGTCGGCACAGCTCCTGGTTGTCCCGCTCCATCTTGTTGAGCTTGTCCTGCAGGGTACAGGCCACCTCCTTGCATTTGGTCAGGTCGCGGCACAAGCTGTTCTTCTCCCCTTGCAAGCAGTCTATCATGCCAGATTTTTCCCTACAAACATAACATGCTAACTGTTTTAATAATCGCATGTCCCACCATCTTTTTGGTAGAGCAGTGTGTGTCCCCACCTTGTACAGGCAAGAATGCTGTGTGTCCCCCACCTTGTATTGGTAGAAAATGTGTGTGTCTTCTTTGTCTTCACCTGCCCTTTATCCCCCAGTGGAGCATAGGCTCTCAATTAATTCTCACCAAGCCGTCCTATCCTTGGTCACTGCTGCAGCTCACCCCATGCACTAACTATATTTCCTAGGTCAAAGCAGGGGTGTGTGTTGGCAATCTTGAGGCTTTCTCTGCTCTGCTCCATCATTCCTTTAACGGAAAAGCCTACCCCAATCTTGGCTGTCTGGATATTACTTATTACTCCTTTAGACTTGTCCATGGTTGGTTGGCTTTTGTGCTATTAGTTTTTACGTGGTGGCCCTGGTAACATACAGCGAAATGCACTAAGGTAGCTGGTTTTCACTGAAGACAAACAGTCATTTATGTGTTAAACTGGTACAAAAAAATTACGCCTGTCTGTTGATCACTTTACAACTAATTGAGGGGTCCCTGAGACTATTATCAGAGTTGCACAGACAACGTACCAGAGTGACAAAGAGATGACCTACCAACACAAACAAGTACAGTCAACTAAACACCCACTAGCTCACCCAGTCACAAACAGACAATGGTCAGACCCTGTGAGAGAAGTAGAACTTACGAAACAGCAGCTTTGAGTTTGTTGATCTCCTCATGTGAACACTGGAGGTTGTTAAGTGCCTGCGGACAGCCGTCGCTCCAACTCTTCTGTCTCCTTCATGTAGCAGGCCTTGTCTTTGAGCATTATATTTTCCATGTTCTTCAACTGTCAACACACATCACAGCAAACATGTCAATGTTTCATGTCACAGCACACATGTCAATGTTTCACGTCACAGCACACATGTCAATGTTTCATGTCACAACACACATTTCAATGTTTCACGTCACAGCACACATGTCAATGTTTCATGTCACAACACACATTTCAATGTTTCACGCACATTTCAATAATGTCACAGGCACATGCAAGTGTGCAATGTTTATGTCAGGTTTCATGTCAAACACATTTCAATGTTTCACGTCACAGCACACATGTCAATGTTTTATGTCACAGTGCACATTTCAATAAGTCACAGGCAGCAAGTGTTGCTGTTTAGTTAGGGTGTAAACAATTGACAGGGAGGACGCAGGAGCAAACTTAGACTAATAACACAGGGAAGAAGGCAAGTCAGAAGGGAAAGATAAAAGGTGAGGGAAACAAAAGAGCCCCACATCTGGCTGGAGAGAAGGAAGGACAGGCAGCAAGAGAGGAACAGAGGACTTGATGTAAGAATGGATTAAATAATGCACCAAGAGAGCTAGCTGCACAAGGAGACAAGGAAGGTATGGGGGACAAGAAAGGAAGAAATAACAGAGGAAAGAAAGGATAAGAGCCAAGGAAAGAAGGGAAGTGAAGGCAGTGGATACAAGATATAGATATACTATGAAAGCACACAGGACTGGGGAACTGGCTAGACAGAGAAACTTCTAAGCAGGCTATGAAGACAGCAACATTCCTGCTGATGACTGATTCACTTAGGAAACACAATAATCAAGGACAAATGAACTTTACAAAAAAAAAATGTGAATGGGAGAAGGTGAGAAGTAAACTATAGGATTTACTTCAAAAAGGTAAATGGACAAGTCAAGCGGAGCAACACAGAACATGCTGACAGACTAATACAACCACAGTCAAATCAAGTCTGACCTTGTCAGAGAGACAACAGGCGTTCTGCTCGCAGGCCTTGAGCTGAGCGTAGGCATTGCTGAGCTTGTTGTGCAGTTCAGCGTTGGTCTGCTCCAGGCTACAGTTCTCCTGGACACGGCACTTGAGATCCTCACTGCACTTGCGCAGCTCTTCCTTCAGGTGTTTGATCTATTGCAATCAGGAAGGCAGATGGTCACCAGGACACAGATCAACTAGCAGTCAGATACATAAATGCCAGGGACACACGTACACAAAAGACAATATAAATGTTTCTCATGTTTTTCAGTGAATATTAAAAATAAAGAGACAAAAAAATGAGAATATGAAAAACTTATCAAACACTGAAAATACAGCCTATCAGCACAGAGACTAAGTGGAGAGGTGAGATGAATTTGGGAATTACAAGGAAGTGAAGATGACCTTTCAGGGTAGAGTTAATTTATTCACATGCCTTGGCTTTCACACCAAGCCAGCCTAAATTGTGAGTGACTGAGTAAGTAACAATGGGACAATATTTTGCCATCACCAATGTCAGTAAAATGTATTTTTCTTATTGGAATAAACTCGTTTATAAGCCATAAGTGCTTTCATTACAGCCAAAGCACAGGCTTTCCACTAACTCAGTCCAATTTGTTCTATCTTTTGCTATCACATGTAACCCACTCTGTGCCCTACCCATTCTTTTTACTTCACTCTCTCTTATTCCCTTCTCTATGTCTTTTCTTGGTCTGTCTGTTTGACCCTGTGGATTCCAGTAAAAAGATAAGCTAGTTATATTGTTATCAAGTGAATGTGTTTCTAATCCAATGCCAACATCTTTTCCTCACCTCTGGATTCACAGGAGTTTCTCAGTTCTTTCCCAAACCTTGACATTAGTTATTCTATCATATGATGTAATTCCTCATATTGTGTGCAGTCACCAGTTATGGATTTGTTCTGTAGTTTGCTATTAAATAGGCAATAAATGTTGAAAAAAAAAGTTAAAGACAGGAGATGTGAACCAGCGTCATTGCACACAGTTATAAACCATAAGTGCTCTGCCACCAGTACGGACAACTGTTAAGAAACTGTCCGCCTGTTTCGCCATCCACACATAAGTCCGTAGCTACAGTGACGTTCCTCCATTCACCCTAGAGTGTCAACTCTGGTACCCATTTCCTAGATGCTGGGTGAACCCCATAAATAGACATTATATCCATAAAAATCTCCACACCTGTGAAGCTTCTAGATACAACAGCAACACTATGTTTGGTCATCCAATCTAAAGCCATCAGAGTCATTACCATCCCTTGTGAACCTTCTGAAGCACAAACTGGGAATTAGTGACAATAATCACGATAACAAATGAATATAAAAACACAGAAATATCATTGACGCACACAGACATACATACACAAGAGTCCCGCTTCATAATCTCACACTCAAAGTGGTTCTTGATCTTCTCCATGGTGTCCAAGTGCATCTTGACCTCATTACGGCACATGATCAGTGCATTCTCCAGAGCCTTGATCTGCTCGTTGGACTTGCAGATCTTCTGCTGGTAGGACTCCAGCAGTTTACAGTGCAGCTTCTCTTTTTCATCAAGAGTCTGAAATCATAAGATGAGAAAATATGTCAAGTTCCTGCAAACAGAGACAACCAAAACTTGTTCTACAGAAGAATGTTCAATGAAACTGCCAGATGGCCCGATATAAACATAATCTAGAAAACAACCTAGAAATCTACGGCACACAGATACATGCACAAACATGGAAGTGTGCCCAGGCAAATGATCTTAGATAAAGCATCATTAGAGAACAAACATTTATATATTGTCTTTGATTATATATTGAGATTATATATTTAGACATGATAACCATTGAGATAACAACACGTTATTGTTCTAAGTTGAAGATGAGTTTATATTATTGAAATCTGGATATTATTGTCAGGAAGGGTGGAGTAACTCAGAGATAACAATTAAGAAATCTGGATATTATTGTCATGAAGGGTGGAGTAACTCAGAGATAACAATTAAGAAAACTATGTTTTTGTCATGGAGGGTGGAGTAACTCAGAGATAACAATTAAGAAATCTGGATATTATTGTCAGGAAGGGTGGAGTAACTCAGAGATAACAATGAAGAAATCTGGATATTATTGTCATGAAGGGTGGAGTAACTCAGAGATAACAATGAAGAAATCTGGATATTATTGTCAGGAAGGGTGGAGTAACTCAGAGATAACAATTAATAAATCTGGATATTATTGTCATGAAGGGTGGAGTAACTCAGAGATAACAATTAAGAAAACTATGTTTTTGTCATGGAGGGTGGAGTAACTCAGAGATAACAATTAAGAAATCTGGATATTATTGTCATGGAGGGTGGAGTAACTCAGAGATAACAATTAAGAAATCTGGATATTATTGTCATGGAGGGTGGAGTAACTCAGAGATAACAATTAAGAAAACTGGATATTATTGTCATGAAGGGTGGAGTAACTCAGAGATAACAATTAAGAAATCTGGATATTATTGTCATGGAGGGTGGAGTAACTCAGAGATAACAATTAAGAAAACTGGATATTACTGTCATGGAGGGTGGAGTAACTCAGAGATAACAATTAAGAAATCTGGATATTATTGTCATGGAGGGTGGAGTAACTCAGAGATAACAATTAAGAAAACTGGATATTACTGTCATGGAGGGTGGAGTAACTCAGAGATACCAAATAAGAAAACTGGATATTACTGTCATCGAGGTAGAGAAACTCAGAGATACAAATGACCATCTCTAGCTCTAGCTGT
The DNA here is from genome assembly GCA_905116865.2 of Candidula unifasciata. Classification (NCBI taxonomy): domain Eukaryota; kingdom Metazoa; phylum Mollusca; class Gastropoda; order Stylommatophora; family Geomitridae; genus Candidula; species Candidula unifasciata. The sequence goes on along the minus strand of CAJHNH020000127.1, from coordinate 181,484 downwards.
TCCTAGTTTTGATCCACAGAATGGACCGAGTAACATTTTACAAACAAGACAATGACAAAATGCTCTCCTCTGATCTACAGAAATGAACTTCAAATAAACTTTTACCAGTTATGAATCAAGATTTACTCCCAACAATGAGCTTAAGTTAAAGGCAGTTTAGCAGCACATACACACGAGTCGATTCACATTTAGTTTCAATCATCAATAGTTCTGGGGACATTAGGAAATGCAATGGACCATGTGATCACTGACCGTTTTGAGCTCATCCACCTGGTTCTCCAAGTTCTGGTTCAGATCCTCCTGGCTGTGCAGCATGCGCTTACAGTCCTCGGCTGCTTTCACACAGACAGTCAGTTTGTGATTCAGTGCATCATTGTCCGATGTTAGCTAAAACAGATCCAATGTTTCAATTATATCAACAAGCTGACATTAGAACTGGATAGTTTCTACTTCATATCAACAAGTTAACATCAAAACTGGACATTTCCCATTCATATCAACAAGTTGACATCCAAACTGGACAGTTTCCAATCAGCATACTGACTTTAAAACAGGACAATTTCAGCTGTAGGCTGGCTTCAATCCACACCAGGGGCCGGTGTTATGATCAATGCAGCTGTGAGCTGGCTTCAATTCACACCAGGGGCTGGTGTTATGATCAATGCAGCTATGAGCTGGCTTCAATTCACACAAGGGGCCTGTGTTGTTAGATCAATGCAGCTGTGGGCTGGCTTCAATCCACACCAGGGGCCGGTGTTATGATCAATGCAGCTGTGAGCTGGCTTCAATTCACACCAGGGGCTGGTGTTATGATCAATGCAGCTGTGGGCTGGCTTCAATTCACACCAGGGGCCGGTGTTGTTAGATCAATGCAGCTGCGGGCTGGCTTCAATCCACACCAGGGGCCGGTGTTGTTAGATCAATGCAGCTGTGGGCTGGCTTCAATTCACACCAGGGGCTGGTGTTATGATCAATGCAGCTGTGGGCTGGCTTCAATTCACACCAGGGGCCGGTGTTGTTAGATCAATGCAGCTGCGGGCTGGCTTCAATCCACACCAGGGGCCGGTGTTGTTAGATCAATGCAGCTGTGGGCTGGCTTCAATTCACACCAGGGGCCTGTGTTGTTAGATCAATGCAGCTGTGAGCTGGCTTCAATTCACACCAGGGGCCGGTGTTGTTAGATCAATGCAGACGTGGCCTGATCCAGCCGCATACACATGGGTACCAGACAATGTTTAGAGTACTTCTTTTCAATGTTGAGAGTTGTCTCTTGCCTCTAGCAGCTGTGTGTAGCCTGATCAACTGTAACCTAGTCCAAAGTGGTGGTGTCACAAGGAATGTCAGAACCCTGACTACAGCCATCAGCAGTCATGTATGACAGCAGATGAGATGCCTGGGTTACTGGAGCAGACAAATACAAGACCATGCATGTCTACAGAGGTGGCAAAGAAAGACTGATGCCCTGGTTGTAGAAAACTAGCTGCAACATCTAATTGTGAACACATCTCCACGGTGGTTTGAGTGGCTATGCTGCAACTGGAGACTCAATATAGAAGATGACAAGAGGAATTACAGAAAATTACACTCTTGTTTTTTTTGGATATGGACCTTGCTGGACTAGAGCTAGCAACTGCGCTCATCAAGACATTAGTGGTGCTAGTTATTGGAGGTTCAACTATACAGGACAACTTTATGTTTGTTAACGTCCTTGATTAACTGACTGATTCGTCCCCTCCAGATGGCAAACCAACAAGATGGGTCCCAGATATCCCCTTCAACCTCCACAGAAGTTACAATTAAAACAAGGGTAACAGTTACACCAGCTCTGGGTCACATATGTGGGTAAGGACATATTAATGTCATCACTAAGGCTGTGTATTCATCAACAGTGCTACTTCTGTTGTCACAACTATGAAGCCCACCTGTTCTATCTGCTTCTGATACTCGTAGATCTGCTGATTGAGGCAGTCCACCTTCTTCTCGTACTTCTGCTGCATGCACCGGAACTCTTTGTTGATCTTGACAATTTGTTCCTGCAAGGACACAATTCACAAAGTTTAAGTTAATGAGAGAATCAGCTTCACTGCATCGGTGTTTTCTCACATGGCTCAGTCTCCCTCCACAGAATGGCTAGCTGCCTTCCAAATGTCACACAAAGCATACACTCTGTAGCTCCTGGGACAATCCCTAGAGATCTCCTTAAAAAATGCACTTGTGAACTGAACAAAGCATTTGTAAAATAAGCCCATGATCTTCAGGCCAGAAACCAAATGACTCGACCACTTGCTCATGCAGACCCCCAAAAGATTTACCAGTGAAATAGCAAACAGGTAATCAGCTGACATCATTGCTTTCTCAACAGATACTTGGGCGGGGGTGGCAAGTTTAACGTCATTACAGTAACAGTCAGCTAAAACTGTCAAGAAAGAAGTGGCAGTGAGAAGGGCGGCAGTGAGAAGGGCGGCAGTGAGAAGGGCGGCAGTGAGAAAGGTGGCAGGGAGAAGGGTGGCAGTGAGAAGGGTGGCAGTAAGAAGGGTGGCAGTGAGAAGGGCGGCAGTGACAAGGGCGGCAGTGAGAAGGGCGGCAGTGAGAAGGGCGGCAGTGAGAAGGGTGGCAGTGACAAGGGTGGCAGTGACAAGGGTGGCAGTAAGAAGGGTGGCAGTGAGAAGGGTGGTAGTGAGAAGGGTGGCAGTGAGAAGGGTGACAGTGAGAAGGGTGGCAGTGAGAAGGGTGGCAGTGAGAAGGCTGGCAGTGAAAAGGGTGGCAGTGAGAAGGGTGGTAGTGACAAGGGTGACAGTGAGAAGGGTGACAGTGAGAAGGGTGACAGTGAGAAGGGTGGCAGTGACAAAGGTGACAGTGAGAAGGGCGGCAGTGAGAAGGGTGGTAGTGACAAGGGTGGCAGTGAGAAGGGTGGTAGTGACAAGGGTGACAGTGAGAAGGGTGACAGTGACAAGGGTGGCAGTGAGAAGGGTGGTAGTGACAAGGGTGGCAGTGACAAGGGTGGCAGTGAGAAGGGTGGCAGTGAAAAGGGTGGCAGTGAAAAGGGTGACAGTGAGAAGGGTGACAGTGAGAAGGGTGACAGTGAGAAGGGTGACAGTGAGAAGGGTGGCAGTGAGAAGGGCGGCAGTGAGAAGGGCGGCAGTGACAAGGGCGACAGTGAGAAGGGCGACAGTGAGAAGGGCGGCAGTGAGAAGGGTGGCAGTGACAAGGGTGGCAGTGAGAAGGGTGGCAGTGAGAAGGGTGGCAGTGAGAAGGGTGGCAGTGACAAGGGTGGCAGTGACAAGGGTGGCAGTGACAAGGGTGGCAGTGAGAAGGGTGGCAGTGAGAAGGGTGGCAGTGACAAGGGTGGCAGTGGGAAGGGTGACAATGAGAAGGGCGGCAGTGAAAAGGGTGGCAGTGAGAAGGGTGGCAGTGACAAGGGTGGCAGTGAGAAGGGTGGCAGTGAGAAGGGTAGCAGTGAGAAGGGTGGCAGTGACAAGGGTGGCAGTGACAAGGGTGGCAGTGACAAGGGTGGCAGTGACAAGGGTGGCAGTGACAAGGGTGGTAGTGAGAAGGGTGGCAGTGAGAAGGGTGGAAGTGACAAGGGTGGCAGTGAGAAGGGTGGAAGTGACAAGGGTGGCAGTGAGAAGGGTGGCAGTGACAAGGGTGGCAGTGACAAGGGTGGTAGTGAGAAGGGTGGAAGTGACAAGGGTGGCAGTGAGAAGGGTGGCAGTGAGAAGGGTGGCAGTGAGAAGGGTGGTAGTGACAAGGGTGGTAGTGAGAAGGGTGGAAGTGACAAGGGTGGCAGTGAGAAGGGTGGCAGTGAGAAGGGTGGCAGTGAGAAGGGTGGCAGTGAGAAGGGTGGCAGTGAGAAGGCTGGCAGTGAAAAGGGTGGCAGTAAGAAGGGTGGCAGTGAGAAGGGTGGCAGTGAGAAGGGTGGCAGACCCCTCTTGTTGCGGCTGATAGCTGGCTAACTGTGACTCCGCAGGAAAGCTCAATTTTAACTGTCAATGCTCATGGAGTTTTAGCTCTTAACCCTGACAGGGACTTAAAGATAAGGAGCTTGTAGTCAAAACTAAATTCAAATACAGAAGAAAGTTCCATCTCCAAGGAAGCTGCACAGGTCTCTTCCTCATCAAGCATAGAAAGCAGCAGGATATGAAAGATGGGGTCGTGGAACATCACATAGGTCTCTTCCTCATCAAGCATAGAAAGCAGCAGGATATGAAAGATGGGGTCGTGGAACATCACATAGGTCTCTTCCTCATCAAGCATAGAAAGCAGCAGGATATGAAAGATGGGGTCGTGGAACATCACACAGGTCTCTTCCTCATCAAGCATAGAAAGCAGCAGGATATGAAAGATGGGGTCGTGGAACATCACATAGGTCTCTTCCTCATCAAGCATAGAAAGCAGCAGGATATGAAAGATGGGGTCGTGGAACATCACATAGGTCTCTTCCTCATCAAGCATAGAAAGCAGCAGGATATGAAAGATGGGGTCGTGGAACATCACACAGGTCTCTTCCTCATCAAGCATAGAAAGCAGCAGGATATGAAAGATGGGGTCGTGGAACATCACATAGGTCTCTTCCTCATCAAGCATAGAAAGCAGCAGGATATGAAAGATGGGGTCGTGGAACATCACACAGGTCTCTTCCTCATCAAGCATAGAAAGCAGCAGGATATGAAAGATGGGGTCGTGGAATATCACATCTTCAGAGTGACAGGGCAAACCTGAGAATGTTGGCTGGCCTGGCAGCAAGGGTATAGGTAGATAACACCATGGACAAGGTACTGGCCACTGTGAACGTTCGTCTGATAACTTCATCAGTCTAATCTCAATCTTGTTTTTTTCTCCCTCTGTATTTGCTCTTAAAAGTGTGGTTGGTATGCTGTGTTGTGGTTTACATCTAGGCTGTGATATCTGTTGGTCCAACACCTCATATTTCAGCAAACCCCTAATATGCCCTCTGGTACCAATAACTAAGAAAAGATACCAAACCATACAGGAAGTAGAACTAGTCCGGCTCACATCATTACAATTAGGATCCACAAGTGAATGTTGTGGTAACACAACCTGTATCAGCACATGACAACAACCGACAATGTTACAAGTGCAAACTAGGATACACAAAATCACTTAACAGAAGTCACTTCATGAACAATCCATATGACTGGCCGGCTGAAGCTTTGAGACATGTCTGACTACAGGAGATGGATAACAGACATCAACAATCCATATGACTGGCCGGCTGAAGCTTTGAGACATGTCTGACTACAGGAGATGGATAACAGACATCAACAATCCATATGACTGGCCGGCTGAAGCTTTGAGACATGTCTGACTACAGGAGATGGATAACAGACATCAACAATCCATATGACTGGCCGGCTGAAGCTTTGAGACATGTCTGACTACAGGAGATGGATAACAGACATTAACAATCCATATGACTGGCCGGCTGAAGCTTTGAGACATGTCTGACTACAGGAGATGGATAACAGACATCAACAATCCATATGACTGGCCGGCTGAAGCTTTGAGACATGTCTGACTACAGGAGATGGATAACAGACATCAACAATCCATATGACTGGCCGGCTGAAGCTTTGAGACATGTCTGACTACAGGAGATGGATAACAGACATCAACAATCCATATGACTGGCCGGCTGAAGCTTTGAGACATGTCTGACTACAGGAGATGGATAACAGACATCAACAATCCATATGACTGGCCGGCTGAAGCTTTGAGACATGTCTGACTACAGGAGATGGATAACAGACATCAACAATCCATATGACTGGCCGGCTGAAGCTTTGAGACATGTCTGACTACAGGAGATGGATAACAGACATCAACAATCCATATGACTGGCCGGCTGAAGCTTTGAGACATGTCTGACTACAGGAGATGGATAACAGACATCAACAATCCATATGACTGGCCGGCTGAAGCTTTGAGACATGTCTGACTACAGGAGATGGATAACAGACATCAACAATCCATATGACTGGCCGGCTGAAGCTTTGAGACATGTCTGACTACAGGAGATGGATAACAGACATCAACAATCCATATGACTGGCCGGCTGAAGTTTTGAGACATGTGTGACTACAGAAGATGGATAACAGACATGAACAATCCATATGACTGGCCGGCTGAAGCTCTGAGACATGTGTGACTACAGGAGATGGATAACAGACATGAACAATCCATATGACTGGCTGAAGCTCTGAGACATGTGTGACTACAAGAGATGGATAACAGACATGAACAATCCATATGACTGGCCGGCTGAAGCTCTGAGACATGTGTGACTACAGGAGATGGATAACAGACATGAACAATCCATATGACTGGCTGAAGCTCTGAGACATGTGTCACTACAGGAGTGGATAACAGACATGAACAATCCATATGACTGGCTGAAGCTCTGAGACATGTGTGACTACAGGAGATGGATAACAGACATGAACAATCCATATGACTGGCCGGCTGAAGCTCTGAGACATGTGTCTTTACAGGAGAAAGAGGAGTTACTGACAAGGGCTGCAACTCAATAAAAAAAGATTAGATAAAGCTGTGTGTCTCCCTTAGATGATTGGCAGCCTAACAGAAGAATAAAACTGTTTTCAAGAGACTTAAGGACTCTGTCACCTGAGTGATGGCTTTAAATTCTAAGTTGAAGTCACATCGGTGAGTCTGAATAGTGAAATGCATCGGCGCTGTTTTCAGGGCTCCACTCTGCATATCAGAGAGATGTTACCTCAACCTGCTACCCTGTCATAGCACCCTTGAACACAGGGCTCCACTCTGCATATCAGAGAGATGTTACCTCAACCTGCTAGCCTGTCATAGCACCCTTGAACACAGGGCTCCACTCTGCATATCAGAGAGATGTTACCTCAACCTGCTACCCTGTCATAGCACCCTTGAACACAGGGCTCCACTCTGTATATCAGAGAGATGTTACCTCAACCTGCTACCCTATCATAGCACCCCTGAACACAGGGCTCCACTCTGCATATCAGAGAGACGTTACCTCAACCTGCTAGCCTGTCATAGCCCCCTTTCACAGGTGGGTGGGGGGGGGGGGTGGTATTACATCACATGGGGTCCTGGAACCCACAGGGAAAATAACTTTCATAGAGATGTATACTCAACAAACATCTCCACAACAGCAGACAGATGAAATCACTTTTAAACACAACAGATGAAGTCACAGGTTCAAACAATGAAAGAAAGGAAATGCTGAACAATGATAACATTTGAATCAAGGTTAAAACCACATCATTTCACAGTCGGCTACAGTCAAAGTTAACTGAAAGTAGAGCAATAAATCCATGTCTACGAGTGAACACTGGAGACATTACAGCTACAGTCAAAGTTAACTGAAAGTAGAGCCATAAATCCATGTCTACGAGTGAACACTGGAGACATTACAGCTACAGTCAATGGTAACTGAAAGTAGAGCCATAAATCCATGTCTACGAGTGAACACTGAAGACATTACAGCTACAGTCAAAGGTAACTGAAAGTAGAGCCATAAATCCATGTCTACGAGTGAACACTGAAGACATTACAGCTACAGTCAAAGGTAACTGAAAGTAGAGCAATAAATCCATGTCTACGAGTGAACACTGGAGACATTACAGCTACAGTCAAAGGTAACTGAAAGTAGAGCCATAAATCCATGTCTACGAGTGAACACTGAAGACATTACACTGAGCTCCTGGACAGTTTGTTCCTTCTGGCAGAGGAGATCCTCCAGCTCTTTGATGCGAGCTTCCAGAGCTGCTACATGCTCGGCACACTGGTTCTGGCCTGATTCAGACATCTGGAGCCTCTGTTCGTTACACTGAAAAACACAAGACAACAATAACAGTAGTGGCTGTCTGGTCACTAGTTTAAAGACATTGTAGTCCTGTGTTTAACAACCATAGAGGCAGCAGGATTACATTATTTCAGTATGTCTGGTGACTAGCAGTCTTGTTGTGTAACCTCCGTCATTAAATTTGCATATTCCCATTCACAGAATCAGATGCAAGATTAACTAAATATACTTGGAGCGCTATCACAACTAGGTCTCACAATCTATTGGGGAAAAAATAATGATAATGAGAATAAATTAGGCAATAAGTAATCTGGTCGTGAGAATAAACCAGGTAAATAGTAATCTGATTTTCTTCTGTATCCCACTCCATGACGTGGATTCATACACTTATTTGGGCAGTAATGTAGGTAAAGATGGGTGAACTGATATAGATATTGGTTCTTTCCCAATATCCCACCCTCCTCCCCCACAGACAGTCCAATATTTTAGGGGGTGGTAGATGGGCTGCATGCAGTTGTGGGACCTAGGTTGCATGCAGTCATGGGACCTAGGTTGCATGCAGTCATGGGACTTAGGTTGCATGCAGTCATGGGACCTAGGTTGCATGCAGTTGTGGGACCTAGGCTGCCTACAGTTGTGGGACCTAGGTTGCATGCAGTTGTAGGACCTAGGCTGCATGCAGTTGTGGGACCTAGGCTGCATGCAGTCATGGGACCTAGGCTGCATGCAGTTGTGGGACCTAGGCTGCATGCAGTCATGGGACCTAGGCTGCATGCAGTCATGAGACCTAGGCTGCATGCAGTTGTGGGACCTAGGCTGCATGCAGTCATGGAACCTAGGTTGCATGCAGTCATGGGACCTAGGTTGCATGCAGTCGTGGGACCTAGGCTGCCTGCTGTTGTGGGACCTAGGTTGCATGCAGTTGTAGGACCTAGGTTGCATGCAGTTGTAGGACCTAGGCTGCATGCAGTTGTGGGACCTAGGCTACATGCAGTCATGGGACCTAGGCTGCATGCAGTCATGAGACCTAGGCTGCATGCAGTTGTGGGACCTAGGCTGCATGCAGTCATGGAACCTAGGTTGCATGCAGTCATGGGACCTAGGCTGCATGCAGTTGTAGGACCTAGGCTGCATGCAGTCATGGGACCTAGGCTGCATGCATTCATGGGACCTAGGCTGCATGCAGTCATTGAACCTAGGTTGCATGCAGTTGTGGGACCTAGGTTGCCTGCAGTTGTGGGACCTAGGCTGCATGCAGTCATGGGACCTAGGCTGCATGCAGTCATGGGACCTAGGCTGCATGCAGTCGTGGGATCTAGGCTGCATGCAGTCGTGGGATCTAGGCTGCATGCAGTCGTGGGACCTAGGCTGCATGCAGTCGTGGGACCTAGGCTGCATGCAGTCATGGGACCTAGGTTGCATACAGTCGTGGGACCTAGGTTGCCTGCAGTCGTGAGACCTAGGTTGCATGCAGTCGTGGGATCTAGGCTGCACACAGTCGTGGGACCTAGGTTGCATGCAGTTGTGGGACCTAGGTTGCCTGCAGTCGTGAGACCTAGGTTGCATGCAGTTGTGGGACCTAGGTTGCCTGCAGACGTGAGACCTAGGTTGCATGCAGTTGTGGGACCTAGGCTGCCTGCAGTTGTGGGACCTAGGCTGCATGCAGTCGTGGGACCTAGGCTGCATGCAGTCATGGGACCTAGGTTGCATGCAGTTGTGGGACCTAGGTTGCCTGCAGTGGTGAGACCTAGGTTGCATGCAGTTGTGGGATCTAGGCTGCACACAGTCGTGGGACCTAGGTTGCATGCAGTTGTGGGACCTAGGTTGCCTGCAGTCGTGAGACCTAGGTTGCATGCAGTTGTGGGACCTAGGCTGCCTGCAGTTGTGGGACCTAGGCTGCATGCAGTCCTGGGACCTAGGCTGCATGCAGTCATGAGACCTAGGTTGCATGCAGTTGTGGGACCTAGGTTGCCTGCAGTGGTGAGACCTAGGTTGCATGCAGTTGTGGGACCTAGGCTGCATGCAGTCATGGGACCTAGGCTGCATGCAGTCATGGGACCTAGGCTGCATGCATTTGTGGGACCTAGGCTGCATGCAGTTGTGGGACCTAGGTTGCCTGCAGTCGTGAGACCTAGGCTACATTCTCTTGTTTGACATAGGTGGGTTGGAATAAGGCCCAGTTCTAGATGTTTTGAGGTAGTTAAAAACATCATGAAAATTTTGGACTGTTTATCACGTCATCCTGAGGGGAGACATTGAGAAAACACCAAATATAAAAACAAAATGCAAGAGGAGCTTTGATAGCACTTGGAAATTTGTGGTGAAATAAAATTCACACTAATACTAAACTTAAAATTGTTCATTCTAATGTGAAATCGTCGGCGTCTGTGGTTTAGGTGTTGTGAATGCGCTTCATAATGCCGGGGTGCCGGGTTCCATGACAGCTGCAGACAGTTTGTCTTGCGATAATTTCGACAGCGGTACCAAAAGCTGACCACTCAGAAAGCAATGGCAAACTACTGAGCATAAAATGTGCCTAGAAAAACTACAACAGCCAAAAATATGTGGGGGTTGGTTCTGCAACGTCCTATAAAGGATATGCAACTAACTTAATGTGAAATCAGTACTGCTGTACAGACTGGAAAGATGGAGAACAATTAAAACAACTATTAAAAAAACTTCAAATATTAATTAACTGGCGCCTGCACAGAATATAGGCAATTAAATGGTATTACAGAATCACTCAAGTTGAGCTTTGGGAGAGAATAAAATAAGTTCCAGTGAGCCAAGATGTGAAGAAAAGACGCTGGTGTTGGACAGGACACGTTGAGAAAACCTGAGAACAATGTAACTAAAATGTCTCTGCACTAAACCAAAGTGCCAAAGAAATGCAGCTTACATCTACTTGTTCATCTACTTACTGATAACAGCAGCTTACATCTACCTGTTCATCTACTTGCTGACAACAGCAGCTTACATCTACTTGTTTATCTACTTGCTGATAACAGCAGCTTACATCTACTTGTTTATCTACTTGCTGATAACAGCAGCTTACATCTACTTGTTCATCTACTTGCTGATAACAGCAGCTTACATCTACTTGTTCATCTACTTGCTGATAACAGCAGCTTACATCTACTTGTTCATCTACTTGCTGATAACAGCAGCTTACATCTACTTGTTCATCTACTTGCTGATAACAGCAGCTTACATCTACTTGTTCATCTACTTGCTGATAACAGCAGCTTACATCTACTTGTTCATCTACTTGCTGATAACAGCAGTTTACATCTACTTGTTTATCTACTAGCTGATAGCAGCTTACGTCTAACTGTTTTCCCAACTGACAGATGGTCTGGGCCTTGTCGTTGTTGTCTTCCTGTAGACAGATGACCTGGTGGTTGCGTTCATTCAGTCGTGTGTCCATGCACTGAATCTGTCGCTCCCTCTCAGCGATGGTCTGGTGACACTCGTCCAGTTTGATGAGAAGGTTCCTCTTGTCTTCCTCCAGGCTACTGACCAGGCACTCCAGTTCTTGGTTAGCACGTACACCTGCAGACAACAGTGGAGAAACAGCATGTACACCTGCAGACAACAGTGGAGAAACAGTTAGCAGGTACACCTGCAGACAACAGTGGAGAAACAGTTAGCAGGTACACCTGCAGACAACAGTGGAGAAACAGTTAGCAGGTACACCTGCAGACAACAGTGGAGAAACAGTTAGCAGGTACACCTGCAGACAACAGTGGAGAAACAGTTAGCAGGTATACCTGCAGACAACAGTGGAGAAACAGTTAGCAGGTACACCTGCAGACAACAGTGGAGAAACCATTGGACAGAATCCTTCAGTATCACTGTGATGATGTTCTACACAAACATTATCTGCCAGAAGGTCTGGACAACACTCAAATGCAGGAACAAGAGAGGCATACTTTTAATCATGCTGTTACTTGACACCATCAATTAGTGAAATCTTTGTTGGCTACTAAAGACAGGAACAAAGAATGTGTGGGACTGTCCAGAGTCTGTCTACAGAAGACAGGGAGAGAGAATGTGTGGGACTGTCCAGAGTTTGTCTACCAAAGACAGGAAGAGAGAATGTGTGGGACTCCAGAGTTTGTTGTCTACTAAAGACAGGGTCAGAGCATGTGTGGGACTGTCCAGAGTTCATCAACTGAAGACAGGGTCAGAGAATGTGTGGGACTGTCCAGAGTTTGTCTACTGAAGACGGAGAGAGAATGTGTGGGACTGTCCAGAGTTTGTTGTCTACAGAAGACAGGGACAGAGAATGTGTGGGACTGTCCAGAGTTTGTTGTCTACAGAAGACAGGGACAAAGAATGTGTTGGACTGTCCAGAGTTTGTTGTCTACAGAAGACAGGGACAGAGAATGTGTGGGACTGTCCAGAGTTTGTTGTCTACAGAAGACAGGGACAGAGAATGTGTGGGACTGTCCAGAGTTTGTTGTCTACAGAAGACAGGTACAGAGAATGTGTGGGACTGTCCAGAGTTTGTTGTCTACAGAAGACAGGGACAGAGAATGTGTGGGACTGTCCAGAGTTTGTTGTCTACAGAAGACAGGGACAGAGAACGTGTGGGACTGTCCAGAGTTTGTCTACAGAAGACAGGAATAGAGCATGTGTGGGATTGTCCAGAGTTTGTTGTCTACAGAAGACAGGGACAGAGAATGTGTGGGACTGTCCAGAGTTTGTTGTCTACAGAAGACAGGGACAGAGAATGTGTGGGACTGTCCAGAGTTTGTTGTCTACAGAAGACAGGGACAGAGAATGTGTGGGACTGTCCAGAGTTTGTTGTCTACAGAAGACAGGGACAGAGAACGTGTGGGACTGTCCAGAGTTTGTCTACTGAAGACAGGAATAGAGCATGTGTGGGATTGTCCAGAGTTTGTTGTCTACAGAAGACAGGGACAGAGAACGTGTGGGAGTGTCCAGAATTTGTTGTCTACAGAAGACAGGGATAGAGAATGTGTGGGACTGTCCAGAGTTTGTTGTCTACAGAAGACAGGGATAGAGCATGTGTGGGACTGTCCAGAGTATGTCTACTGAAGACAGGGATAGAGCATGTGTGGGATTGTCCAGAGTTTGTTGTCTACAGAAGACAGGGACAGAGCATGTGTGGGACTGTCCAGAGGTTGTTGTCTACAGAAGACAGGGACAGAGCATGTGTGGGACTTATAGAGTTTGTTGTCTACAGAAGACAGGGATAGAGCATGTGTGGGATTGTCCAGAGTTTGTTGTCTACAGAAGACAGGGACAGAGCATGTGTGGGACTGTCCAGAGGTTGTTGTCTACAGAAGACAGGGACAGAGCATGTGTGGGACTGTCCAGAGTTTGTTGTCTACAGAAGACAGGGATAGAGCATGTGTGGGACTGTCCAGAGTTTGTTGTCTACAGAAGACAGGGACAGAGAACGTGTGGGACTGTCCAGAGTTTGTCTACTGAAGACAGGGATAGAGCATGTGTGGGATTGTCCAGAGTTTGTTGTCTACAGAAGACAGGGACAGAGAACGTTTCGGAGTGTCCAGAGTTTGTTGTCTACAGAAGACAGGGATAGAGCATGTGTGGGACTGTCCAGTGTTTGTTGTCTACAGAAGACAAGAGTTTGTTGTCTACAGAAGACAAGAGTTTGTTGTCTACAGAAGACAGGGATAGGGCATGTATGGGCTGATAGGACAATGACTGTAAGGGGACAGATGGACGATAAGTGTAAGGGGACAAATGGACTGATGGGACAATAATTGTAATGGGACAGATGGACTGATGGGACAATAAGTGTTATGGGACAGATGGACTGATGTGACAATAAATATTAGGGGACAGATGGACTGATGGGACAATAATTGTAATGGGACAGATGGACTGATGGGACGGTAAGTGTAAGGGAACAAATGGACTGATGGGACAATAATTGTAATGGGACAGATGGACTGATGGGAAAGTAAGTGTAAGGGGACAGATGAACTGTTGGGACAATAATTGTAATGGGACAGATGGACTGATGGGACAACAATTGTAAGGGGACAGATGGACTGATGGGACAATAAGTGTAAGGAGACTGATGGTACAATAACTGTAAGGGAACAGATGGACTGACAGGACAATGAATGTAAAGGGACAAATAAGCTGACAGGATGTTTAGCTATGATAATGATTTAAGGATTCACGACTGATGGATTGAAAGGATTATCCTTCAAGGATAACATTTCTTTTGAGCAGTGATAGAACTAACCTAATTCCATCTGTCAACTGACTTGTAATAATAATAAAACAATTTTTAGTGGAATTAACAAGACAGAGCAGACAATTCTAACAGCAGAGAAAAGCGTGATGAGACAAGGGTAGGAAACAACACCTGATCAAAAGGCATACAGGATAATAATGAACATAAAAAGACAACAGGAAAAATGAGTGGACGGCAGGGCTGACCTGATTCCACTTTGTCCATGAGTACCCTGAGTTCATCGTGCAGGTTCTGATAGGTTCGGTCATCGGCATCCCTCTGTTTCAGGTCGTAGCGCAGCCGCTGGATCTCTCCGTCCATGTTTGTAAACAGGTTTCTACAGGGAGTCCAATACACAAGCATTATTAGCTCCAGAAGAGTGGCATCACAAATATCAACAGTGTGGCTAAATAACTGTTATCAGCAAATAAACAATGTAAGCTATCATTTGGGAAAAGAAAGACATGTTGCAGCCGCATGTAAACATCTTGAGTTCAAGACCAGTCTTCAAGAGTACTAGGACCATCTGAGCTAAGCTGGGAGAAGTAAGAGATATGCTGGGACATCTGAGCTATTTTAGGGAAGCGAAGAGGTTCATCTAGAACAGCAGTTTTCAAACTGGGAGTCAGTGGTGCTGCGGCAATAATCAAGAATGTTTCTATATGTTAGAGATCAGCGAAAACAGCATTTAATAAAAAAAACGAAATACTGCAAAGGAAGCTAAGAAGAGTTCTGAATGCAGATGTATTCAGAAGACAATGCTATTGGTATTCTCAACGTACGCTAACATAAAAAACATACACAGGAGCAAACTTTCTGGGCCAAGCGATTTGAGGGTAAAATTAGCTAAACTTCCCACAAACACAAAGGAAATATTAAAACATTCATACAAACGGTTTCATTCACCACATTAAAGACAAAAGAACATTAAATGTTCACTGCTGTTTCTTCTTTTCTTAAGTATTCTACCTGCAGGCATGCTGAAAAAAAATGTTTGTGCCTGACAAGGATGCCGCGCCGAAAAAAAGTTTGAGAACCGCTTGTCTGGGCAATACACAATACTTTAGCTGGAGAACTAAGAACTGTACTAGACCCCTCACCTAGGCTCTATTTCAGGGTACACTAAACAGACCACTCACCTGGCCTCTACATAAGAGTACACTAACCAGAGCACTCACTTGAGCTCTACATCAGAGTACACTAACCTAACAACTGACCTGGAATCTACATCAGGGTACACTAACTTAGACCATTCACCTGAACTCTACATCAGGGTACGCTAACTAGACCATTCATCTGAACTCTACATCAGGGTACACTAACTAGACCATTCACCTGAACTCTACATGAGGGTACACTAACTTAGACCATTCACCTGAACTCTACATCAGGGTACACTAACTTAGACCATTCACCTGAACTCTACATCAGGGGACACTAACTAGACCACTCACCTGAACTCTACATCAGGGTACGCTAACTAGACCATTCACTTGAACTCTACATCAGGGTACGCTAACTTAGACCATTCACCTGAACTCTACATCAGGGTACGCTAGCTAGACCATTCACCTGAACTCTACATCAGGGTACACTAACTAGACCATTCACCTGAACTCTACATCAGGGTACACTAACTTAGACCATTCACTTGAACTCTACATCAGAGTACACTAACTTAGACCATTCACCTGAACTCTACATCAGAGTACACTAACTTAGACCATTCACCTGAACTCTACAGCAGGGTATACTAACTAGACCATTTACCTAGGCTCTACATCCGAATACAAATATCAGACCACTCACCTGAGCTCTCCCATCATGGTCGTCCCACCCTCACATCCAAGTCCATTGTTGTTTGTGTTGAGCTCCATGCTGCCATTGTTGTTTGTGTTGAGGTCGGCCACACCTGCAGCATCACCACCTGCAGACCACCCGCCACCATCGCCCTTGAGGTTGTGGATGCTGTAATTGCCACTGTCTTCCTGCTCAAAGGCACACAAGTCAGGACACAAGCGTCAGCCACATGCCATGTCACACTAATATATCGTTGGTCATAGTACTCCTACAGCAGAAACTGTGCAGTGATCTAGTCTGTGATACTACACATGAGGTGGCAGCCGCAGTGGCACAGTGGCCTGACCATCATCTGCCAGTCCAAAAGTCTAGGGTCCAAATCCTTTTCCAAGCAGATTATTTTCAACATTTGGCATAAAAAGGGGCCTTGACTTGTACTACACATGAGATGAGGGTAGCCAGTTCCCCTCCTCTGCATCTTTCTTCACAGAAAGTGATCTGGGGGCTATTTTTATGAGGCTGTGTATTCCCTGAGATGTATTGGTTAAAAAAACAAGGGAAGAGAGGAAGAGAAAGGGAAGGACAGAAAGGGAGAGAAGAGGAGTACAGGGGAAGGGGGGAAGGGAAGGACAGTAAGGGAGAGAAGAGGAGTAAAGTGTCAGCCTAAGACAATCATAGAGCCCATGGATGTACAGCATAAACTCAGGTCAAATGCTGTGACAGGTAAGTATGCATGGTTGTAGTCGAAGGGGAAAAAAAAGGGAGGGGGGGGGAGGTGAGTGCGTTCTGATACAAGAAACTGAATAAAAATAGTCAGATACTTGTCTGTGATGAGACTCATGCAAACCCCACACACGTGGGGTGGCTGCTGCATCTGGGGCTTGAGCATACATGAGAATGTCCAATGTGCAGTGACATCAATTGCAATAAAATAACATAACATGTGTGTTCAAGCAGTCTTGAAGACACCATGTTATAGTCCACACAGCTGAGCTGGGTTGACCACACCTAAAAGAAAGGAGTTGCTGTATGTGAAAGAGATACTACAACAGCTTTGTTATTATCTAAACAGTTTTTAACAATTTCTCCCCACGAATGTTTTAACAAACAAAATTAAACGTAGGATAACGTGATAATTCCTGAAAACAATCCTTTACAAAAACCATTTGAAACGGGTCACAAATACATTTTTTTTTAAACTGTACTTATCGACATTAAAAAAAATTGTCTAAATATATTAAAGGGGTCAACAACAGACACAGACAGTGAAGCAATAAACAAAATACATTTTCAGGGGAGTCTACAGGTTTACTGTGTGACTCACACTGTAACCTTGTGACCTCATTAGAACTCTAATACTAAGGCTAAAGGCAAATTATGATATCAGAGTGTCCTGGCAACAAGAAAACCCTCTAAATTAACTAGGCTTCTCTGGGAGCTATAGCAGTAAAGAGGCTTTTATTACAGGAATAACAGAAACGCCAGGTTTGTGGCTTTTCAGATGATGAGATCAATGACTGTACGATGTATTCAGCCTACAACCAGAACCCTGGGTTCCTGTCACTTCGGCTGTAGAAGATCTTCACAATCCTCACCCTTCAGCTGTAGCAGTTCCCACCCAAAGTCTCAATAAAGGTACACCACAACAGTGTTGAGCAAGCATGAGGAGTTGAGCAATTTCCTGGGGCCACTGTTCGATGCCTCAGCCTCCAGAAGCTGTTTTTCTGAGCTTTCAACACGTGTCGCTTTCAATATATTCCAGAGTTCCCACCCAAAGTCACCCCAAAAATGGAAAACAAAAAGTACCTACCAGAACATTCTTACTGTGACAGTGTTGAGCAAGCATGAGGAGTTGAGCAATTTCCTGGGCCACTGTTCGATGCTCTGTCAGCTCAGCCTCCAGAAGCTGTTTTTCCTTCTGTACAGCTTTCAAACCTTTTGTGTCGCTTTCATACTTGACTATTCCAGAGAAAAACTATCATTTTACAACCTTTTATAAGTGTGTCAGACAGGTGTTGGAGCGTGCGTTTGCACACACACATACACACATATGAAAATGAAACAAAACCCCACAGACAAAGCATATTAAATACATATATGAAAAAGGATCTATTTCCACGCTTTTAGGCATACTGGTTACATAGTGCTAGACCTATCTATATATATCTATATATATTTTAGAGACCAAACAACATCACTCCGGATCCCATTACTTCCCAGGAATTTATCTGTTAACAATTTTAGACTGGTCAGACATAAGATCAATTGTGATCTAAAAAACTGGCTAAATGCAGATTGGAATAAAGGACCTACGGGTCCCTCTGCAAGGCAAGTTTCGTCACTACACTACAGCAGCTCCCACATATATACAAGGATGTGTGAAAACAGATTAATTTGTGAGAATAAAGGTCAATCATACGTTCCCCATCAAAACATAAACATCAGTAAAATAAATTTTCTTCTTTGGGTTCACCGGCTGTAAACTCTGGCAAAAAGTTCTGGTGGTTCATCCACCTCTGAACTTTGGTCTTGTTCCAAGTGTGTGTTGTGTGCACTGATCTGGCTTTTTTGTATGCAGACTGTTGGTTCACTGCCTCTCAGAATGCCCCCAGTCAGTCGCCCCCCCCCCCTACAACATGCTTGTAGAAGAGGCAGTGGGGCTACTCTTGTTTTCCCCACAACCCACAAGGCAAAAACAGAAATCAAACAGTCACAAACAGTCAAGCTTCACACACACACAAAACAGTCAAGCTTCACAAACAGTCAAGCTTCACAAACACACAAACAGTCAAGCTTTACAAACACACAGTCAAGCTTCACAAACACACAAACAGTCAAGCTTCACAAACACACAAACAGTCAAGCTTCACAAACACACAAACAGTCAAGCTCAAGCTTCACACACACACAAAACAGTCAAGCTTTACAAACAGTCAAGCGTCACAAACACACAAACAGTCAAGCTTTATAAACACACAGTTAAGCTTCAAAAACACACAAAGTCAAGCTTCACAAACACACAAACAGTCAAGCTTCACAAACACACAAACAGTCAAGCTTCACAAACACACAAACAGTCAAGCTTCACAAACACACAAACAGTCAGGCTTTACAAACACACAAACAGTCAAGCTTCACAAACACACAAACAGTCAAGCTTCACAAACAGTCAAGCTTTACAAACACACAAACAGTCAAGCTTCACAAACACACAAACAGTCAAACTTCACAAACAGTCAAGCTTCACACGAACAGTCAAGCTTTGCACATACAAACAGTCAAGCTTCCGAAACACAAGGGGAGCTTACTGAGCTGTGCCATTAACAGCTCCAGCTGATCTTGCAGTGTTGTCTTCTCTTGCTCAATTTCCTGTTTCTTCATGTCCTCCATCTCCAAGTCGTTGAGCAAACGGCTGGAATTGTACAACAACAAAAACATATTCCAAACTGTACATTGTCTATTCCTGCTTTCATCTCTATAAGGCATCTTTCCTCCCACATTATGATGTTCACAAGAGCCTGAAACCATTCACCTGTTTCAGATTGTCTCCACTTATCTAGATGTGACATTATGGTGTTTCATTCTTCACAGAATGACCCCCTTCGTTAAACACAAGAATCTGTTATCATTTCTCCATTTAGAATGGGGCTATAACTCTTTTTCGCTTTGAAAACACTTTGAAGAAAAAGCCATGAATTTCGGAATTTATAATTTTTTTTTTTAACTAATGAACTAACACAAGTCAGGAATGAAACTACCAAATTTACATTTTTAACTTTTTTCTTTTTTAAAGAGAATAATGAAGGGGGATATTCAGTAAACATGCAAGGTGCAGAGAATTAAACAACTACAGTCATTTGGGTCTGAAAAAATGTATTCATATGGTGACTCATTCTGTCACCTCATCAATCCAATTACTAAAAGTTAAGAATTATGACACCTTTTCTAAAAATTCCTTACCAGTCAAAAAAATCTAGCCAATCATGAACAGTGTCAGAAACTATCAGTAAAAGATCCAGCCAATCATGAACTATGTCAGAAACTTTTATTGCAAAATCCAGCCAATCATGAATAGTATCAGAAACTTCCAATAAAATAATCTAGCCAATCATTAAACAATGTCAGAAACTTTCATTTAAAAAATCCAGCCATTCATGAACACTGGCAGAAATTTTCAAGAAAATATCCAGCCAATCATAAACAAGGTCATAACCTTTCACTGAAAAATTCAATCAATCATGAACAGTGTCAGAAACGGTCAAGGAAAAATTCAGCCAATTATGAACAATGTCAGAAACTTTCATAGAAAAATCCTGTTAATCATAAACAATGTATAAAAAGAGCTCCATGTTAGTTAGTTGAGGGACAGAATGCAGAACAAAAAGATAACATAGATATAATCAAGTGCACCGATAATGCAGCACATTCTAAAAGTGTGCACCAGAAAGGTTTTCAGAATGTCAGCACCAAGGAACTTAACCTGCAATTATGGCGATAATGTGCGGCCCTTTGATCTTACTTACTTAATTAGTAACTCCTCTTTTACCTTGGGGTGTAGAGGTTTGCCAAAGAGATCGTCAGATGTCTCTATTAGCAGTTTTATTTCTGGCTTTGTTAAATTCCAGTCCTCGGACTGTCGGATGTTGTCTTCCCAGCGCACCTGGTTCGCCCTGGAGGTCTGGTTCCCTGGTTCTTAGCCCTTCCATGCCTGCCATGGTGGCCGATTTTCTCCTATTCTTCATACATGTTCAAACCATGGTAACTGTGACTGATCCACTCCGATTTGTAAGGACTGGGTATCAAGATCTTAAAGTATTGTCTGATTGTGGACTTTGTCTCTTTTTGTCACTTCAACCACCTTTCTCAGATATCTCATTTCTGAGGCCTTAAGCTGGCTTCTGTGAGCTGTTGTCATTGCCCATGACTCACACCCGTAGGTGAAGACTGGTAGATAGCGGTAGATAGCCATTTTCATCCTCTTGCCTATTTCTTTTTTTTTCTAAGAAACCCTCGGTTTATGGCCTGGAAGATTCTCCCAGCAGTTGCTTTTTGTGCAGCCAGCTCAGTCTTAATGCCTCTATTTCGGTCTAATACAACTCCAAGGTATTTGAACTGGTTGACCTGCTCCAATGCATACTGTCCCATCATGATCTGGTGTTTTGTCTCCTCTCTTGAAATCACCATGGTTTTAGTTTTGGAGATAACTGATGGTCATCCCTTTCTTCTCAAGCTCTTCCTTCCAGACAAGTAAGTTGGACTGAAGGTGTGCCTCTGATTTAGCTATCAGGGCCACATCCTCTGCAAAGGCCAGCTCTGATATACAGATTGGTCTCATCTTCCAGTACCCTACAGAGTACTTCTTTGTCTTCTACTTACAGATCTTGATGACATCATTCATCATAAGAATGAAGAGGTAAGGTGAGAGAATATCACCCTGTCTAACATCGCTAGCGGCCTTAAATTCTTCAGCCCTATGATCATATTTCCTAATCTTTGATGTGCCAGGGTTTAATTTCCATAATAAAAGGTGAAGGACCCTTTTCCACGCCTTCAGATGTCTTAGGCATATAGGGTTAGACCGGCCATCTTTACTTCCCAGGACTGCACCTGGTACCACTAAATTTTTTTTAATACAAAACTTTTCATGGTTATCAACTGGAAAGTGGCCATGGAAGGCTTTGGACCCTCTCCAAATAATGTTCCGCATTGGAAGCAGCCTGACAGCACAGTTGTTTGAGGGAATGATGATGGTGATGATACAACACAAGCTCATCTCCTCCCCCCTCTCTCTCGCCCACTCACTTGATCTGAGCTTCCTGGGAGGCCAAGGAGGTCTGCATGTCAGACAACTGCTCCATGAGGTCACCTCGCTCCTGAGTGATGGCCGTCAAGCTATCCCTCAGCTCATCCTCAGTAGCTTCCATCTGCAAGTGGAAGAACTTTACAGTCAAAAGGGAAAGACATGGCATGTCAATACTAGTGTTCATCAATAGTAGCCAGGAAGTCATAAGGGAAAGACATGGCATGCCAATACTGGTGTTCATCAATAGTAGCCAGGAAGTCAAAAGGGAAAGACATGGCATGCCAATACTGGTGTTTATCAATAGTAGCCAGGAAGTCAAAAGGGAAAGACAAGGCATGCCAATACTGGTGTTCAGCAACAGTCACCAGGAAGTCATAAGGGAAAGACATGGCATGCCAATACTGGTGTTCAGCAACAGTCCCCAGGAAGTCAAAAGGAAAAGAAATGGCATACCAATACTGGTGTTCAGCAACAGTCCCCAGGAAGTCAAAAGGGAAAGAAATGGCATACCAATACTGGTGTTCAGCAACAGTCCCCAGGAAGTCAAAAGGGAAAGACACGACATACCAATACTGGTGTTTAGCAAGTCCCCAGGAAGTCAAAAGGGAAAGACACGACATATCAATACTGGTGTTCAGCAACAGTCCCCAGGAAGTCAAAAGGGAAAGACACGACATATTAATACTGGTGTTCAGCAAGTCCCCAGGAAGTCAAAAGGGAAAGACACGACATATCAATACTGGTGTTCAGCAACAGTCCCCAGGAAGTCAAAAGGGAAAGACACGACATATCAATACTGGTGTTCAGCAACAGTCCCCAGGAAGTCAAAAGGTAAAGACACGACATATTAATACTGGTGTTCAGCAACAGTCCCCAGGAAGTCAAAAGGGAAAGACACGACATACCAATACTGGTGTTCAGCAAGTCCCCAGGAAGTCAAAAGGGAAAGACATGGCATGCCAATACTGGTGTTCAGCAACAGTCCCCAGGAAGTCAAAAGGGAAAGACATGGCATGCCAATACTGGTGTTCAGCAAGTCCCCAGAGAGTCAAGAGGGAAAGACAGCATATCAGTACTGGTGTTCAGCAAGTCCCCAGGAAGTCAAAAGGGAAAGACACGGCATATCAATACTGGTGTTCAGCAAGTCCCCAGGAAGTCAAAAGGGAAAGACACGACATGCCAATACTGGTGTTCAGCAACAGTCCCCAGGAAGTCAAAAGGGAAAAACATGGCATGTCAATACTGGTGTTCAGCAAGTCCCCAGAGAGTCAAAAGGGAAAGACACGGCATATCAATACTGGTGTTCAGCAAGTCCCCAGAGAGTCAAAAGGGAAAGACACGGCATATCAATGCTGGTGTTCAGCAACAGTCCCCAGGAAGTCAAAAGGGAAAGACACAGCATATCAATACTGGTGTTCAGCAAGTCTCCAGGAAGTCAAAAGGGAAAGACACGACATGCAAATACTGGTGTTCAGCAACAGTCACCAGGAAGTCAAAAGGGAAAGACACGACATACCAATACTGGTGTTCAGCAAGTCCCCAGGAAGTCAAAAGGGAAAGATACGACATATCAATACTGGTGTTCAGCAACAGTCCCCAGGAAGTCAAAAGGGAAAGACACGACATACCAATACTGGTGTTCAGCAACAGTCCCCAGGAAGTCAAAAGGGAAAGACACAGCATGTCAATACTGGTATTCAGCAAGTCTCCAGGAAGTCAAAAGGGAAAGATACGACATACCAATACTGGTGTTCAGCAAGTCTCCAGGAAGTCAAAATGGAAAGACACGACATACCAATACTGGTGTTCAGCAACAGTCCCCAGGAAGTCAAAAGGGAAAGACATGGCATGCCAATACTGGTGTTCAGCACCAGTCTCCAGGAAGTCAAAAGGGAAAGACAATGCATACCAATACTGGTGTTCAGCAAGTCCCCAGGAAGTCAAAAGGGAAAGACACGACATGCCAATACTGGTGTTCAGCAACAGTCTCCAGGCCCCCCACATCCTCTCCCTTTTTATTTTATTGTTTGCCCCCCAATCAACATAACAAAATCTGATTAATAAGAGGAGGAGCTGGAGCAGCCAGGTTGGAGCCACTGTTGTACATGAACCTGCACAGTGGAACACATGAAAGACAGGCAGCCTTAGAGGAGTGCAAACAAAGTTTTCTTATTCTCCATTTTCTCTTTAATTGATCAGGTGTTGAAGAAGATATCAGATTCTGGTTCTTGCACTGCTGGCCACCTTAATCATAGACAAAAAGTACATGTTTCTCGGATGTTATCTGTCCATTTAATTCTTGGTCTACTTCATGTTCTATGTTCTCTTTTGGTATTTGGCATTCTCTGTCAGTGGGCAAACCATATTATTTGTTGTCATTGTATGTAGTTTAGCTTTGGTTGTGTGCCAAATATTTCTGTGATGAAGCAACATTCCCAGCGAAGCGATCACAAGAAGCAACATACTCAGCGAGGTGATCAAAAGAAGCAACATTCCCAGCGAAGTGATCACAAGAAGCAACATTCTCAGCTAGGTGATCACAAGAAGCAACATTCTCAGCTAGGTGATCACAAGAAGCAACATTCTCAGCGAAGTGATCACAAGAAGCAACATTCCCAGCGAGGTGATCATAAGAAGCAACATTCCCAGCGAAGTGATCACAAGAAGCAACATTCCCAGCGAAGTGATCACAAGAAGCAACATTCCCAGCGAGGTGATCACAAGAAGCAACATTCCCAGCTAGGTGATCACAAGAAGCAACATTCCCAGCGAGGTGATCACAAGAAGCAACATTCCCAGCGAGGTGATCAAAAGAAGCAACATTCCCAGCGAAGTGATCACAAGAAGCAACATTAACAGCGAGGTGATCTCAAGCGAACATTCTCAGCGAAATGATCACAAGAAGCAACATTTCCAGCGAGGTGATCACAAGAAGCAACATTTATAGCGAGGTGATCACAAGAAGCAACATTCCCAGCGAGGTGATCACAAGAAGCAACATTCCCAGCGAGGTGATCACAAGAAGCAACATTCCCAGCGAGGTGATCACAAGAAGCAACATTCCCAGCGAGGTGATCACAAGAAGCAACATTTCCAGCGATGTGATCACAAGAAGCAACATTCCCAGCGAGGTGATCACAAGAAGCAACATTTCCAGCGAGGTGATCACAAGAAGCAACATTCCCAGCGAGGTGATCAGTGCTGTCAAGTGAAATACCAACAATACAATGCAAACTTCACATCCTGGCTCTGCAATAACTGATGATTCAGAAACACAAGCAAGTAAGTTTTCTGTGGCAACAAAGTGGCTGTGAAACTTGGACACTTAACAGACCAGCAGAGAAGCACATCTGCATCACTGACAAGAAAATGTTTATTGTGTGCACACATGAAGGTGGGAGATGCTCCAGGAAGTAATTATTTTGTGTATGTTAAAAGACTGAGAGTAGGAACTCCAATGTGATATGTTAAAAACTTGGGAGATGCTCCAAGAAGTAGATCATGTTAAAAGACAAACTCCACGATGTAGATCATGTTAAAAGATTTATGTAAAGGTAAGATGGATATAGCATGTTAAAATCAGTGCACATGTAAATAATTCACTGGACAGAGACAAAACAATAGTCCAGAAATGGATTATCATGTGTGCAGCTCATTTTAGAAAGTTAAAGAAAAGTGGATGCTCCAGGATGTGCATATTAAAAGACATGAAGGTGGGAGATGCTCCAGGAAGTAGATTATTTTGTGTATGTTAAAAGACTGAGGGTAGGAGATGCTCCACTATGTAGATCATGTTAAAAAACTGAGGGTGGGAGATGCTCCAGGAAGTAGATCATGTTAAAAGACTGAGGGTGGGAAATGCTCCACGATGTAGATCATGTTAAAAGAATGAGGGTGGGAGATGCTCCAGGATGTAGATCATGTTAAAAGACTGAAGGTAGGAGATGCTCCAGGATATAGATCATGTTGAAAGACTGAGGGTAGGAGATGCTCCAGGATGTAGATCATGTTAAAAGTCTGAGGGTAGGAGATGCTCCAGGATGTAGATCATGTTAAAAGACTGGCTGGGAGATGCTCCAGGAAAGTACTGAAGAGAGAGAATATGTCAAGATTTTGAAACCCAGTCTTACAAACCCGAGTGGATCAGTCACAGTTATGATGGTTTGGTCATGTGTGCAGGAGAAAATCATCCCCCATGGCAGGCATGGGAGGCTAAAAACCAAGGAACCAGACCTTAAGAGCGACCAAGGGTCCACTGGGAAGACAACATCTGACAGTCTCAAACCAAAACAGGACACAAATGGAACAACAAAGCCTGAAAGAAAACTGCTGATACAGATGTCTGGCGATTTCTCTGGCAAACCTCTACAACCCAAGTAGAAAAGGAGCGACTAAGTAAGTAAGTAAGTAAAAGACTTAATTTAGTATTTGAGGTTTGCTCCCACTGGGTTGCATCCACAATATGGTGCTGTGAGTCACTGAGGTGTCAAATATTCAAGCAGCACACCTGGCGATGAGAGGCTTTTAAACATACCATCTGGATCTGAAGCTTTGCCATCATTCAGGGCGACCTAAGGATGGTTCAAGTGTACTAATCCACATATATAATACTATAATATTATCTTATTCATCTTAACTTTCTCCAGAAACATGTAGCATTACCCTCTTCATCATATCTTTTCCTAGAAGCCCAAAACTATAACATTATCTTATGCATCTTAACTTTCACCAGAAACATGTACCAGTAATATTAACTTCTTCATCTTAACTTTCCTAAGAAGCCTGAAGCTATAACATTACCTCCTTCATCTTAACTTTCCCTTGTAACATTACCTTCTATACTGTATCATACCCCAGAATCTTGTTGTAAAAACACTATATAACACTACCTTCTTCATTTTATCTTTCATCCTGCGCTGATAATCTCCCAAAGAATCCTGTGCTTCCATCAGATTCTGTAAAGTCTCATCCCTCTGATGTTCGATCCTGTCAACAACACACAAATTTGTCATTGGAAACAATAGTTACATTGCAACAAACTAAAGCTCAGCTCAGACCAGACTGACCCAAAAAAACTGTTGTCCTCGTGTGGGCATCGGGGCTCCCTTGTGGGAAAGCAAGAATAGCTGTAAACCACAACACAATGTGTCTGCTGGCCTTTTATGACATGCTTGTTGGGGAAGCAGTGGATCAATTCTTGTTTTCCCAGCAATGGAAGCTCAGAACCTACACGGAGAACCATCACCCAATAATAAAGCTTCAACTGAAAAATCGCACCTTGAGGACACCATCTGCTACAAACCCAGTGTGAATGCTCACCAATGTGTGTTTATAACACTTCTCACTGAGTGGCAAGTTCTTCCATGTAATTCCTTCCATACAATTATAATCAACACAGATCCAATACCTAGGATCAATTCACGAACATGCGCTCAAATACCTCACAGAAAGCCACACTGTGGGAGAAGAAAAAAGAACAGATCGACTCCTTCCCTCCCCCAACAAGCATGTTCTAAAAGTTGATTAATTAGGGGCGTTTCCTTTAGTCAAGGTGCATCTTCCTGAGAGGTGAGGAACCAACAGTCTGCATACAGATAAGCTAGATCTGCAAAACTGATGCAAAACTCAAGTTCTAGTACAAGACTAAAGTCTCAAGTGCCACTTGAAGTGGACAAATAACCAGAACTTCCCACCAGAATTTACCGCCAGTAAACGTTAAGAAGAAGAAGAAGAAGAAGAAGAAGAAGAAGAAGAAGAAGAAGAAGAAGAAAAGAAGAAGAAGAAGAAGAAGAAGAAGAAGAAGAAGAAATAGGAACACTGTTCAGGGGGAAGACCAAGCAAGAACCACCTCAAACAAATCACAATAGAGATCAAATTATACAATGCATTAGAGACAACATACAGCAGACCCTTACACCCCCCCCCCCCCACCCACCGCGCCCACTTTTGTGAGGTAACTAGGGAAGGAGAAGAAGCTTACAGAAGCAGGCAGGCAGACAGGTGTGTAAACGTCTATACAGGCAGGCGGGAAGATGTAAGTAGGTAGGTAGACAGACTGGTACACGGATATGTTGTCGATCTGTTGGTGTGTATTTATTTATACCAAGTAACCTGCCTATAGACGCCGAGAACTGGGCGCCCTTCCAACATTCCACCCATTTAGAGACAGACAAAACCTACGTAGTGAAAAGACTACAAGGTAGACAAGGCGTGCCACCGCAGGCATGGTTCGTCAACAAACAGCAAACAAGAGGTCCTGCCCCCAGCCAGATCAGCGTCTTCCAACGTCCAAGGAAGGAAGTCTCCCCACACTCAAGGACAAAGTGTTGCCCGCCCGGCTTCACACTTCGGCAGTTTTCCACTCCGTCCTTCTCTGGGCTCCCGTGGTGCTGCCGGGAAATCCCGGACAGGCGCGCACTCTTTACCCACCTCTCCGTCAAGGCATTTCTCATGTTCTTTATGGCTGACAAGTTGGTGCTGTATTTAGTATCAGCTACTTTGTCTTGTCCGTTGCGGTCACAGTTTGTGCTGTAGTCGGTATCCAGTTGATAAAGACTTTGGTCGAAACGTTCGCTTGTGTTCGTCTGCGTCTTTTCCATCCTACCGTTGAGCTTTGTAGTCAATTTTCGGGTTCTTTTGCAATTATTTACCCCAAACACGGGACATCAATAGCTGACTATCTCAGGGGGGTGGTAGGATGCTGGATAAGACACCACAGACATAAGTCGTTTGAGACAAACACAAGTCGCTGGAGAGAAGAAGCCTTGGCAACGCTCCAAAACTTTGGCAACGCATGGAGACAGCTGAAACACACTGGAAAAGTCCTATCTTACATGAAGACAGCTGAAACACACTGGAAAAGTCCTATCTTACATGAAGACAGCTGGAACACACTGGAAAAGTCCTATCTTACATGAAGACAGCTGAAACACACTGGAAAAGTCTTATCTTACATGAAGACAGCTGGAACACACTGGAAAAGTCCTATCTTACATGAAGACAGCTGGAACACACTGGGAAAGTCCTATCTTACATGAAGACAGCTGAAACACACTGGGAAAGTCCTGTCTTACATGAAGACAGCTGGAACACACTGGGAAAGTCCTATCTTACATGAAGACAGCTGGAACACACTGGGAAAGTCCTATCTTACATGAAGACAGCTGGAACACACTGGGAAAGTCCTATCTTACATGAAGACAGCTAAAACACACTGGAAAAGTCCTATCTGACATGAAGACAGCTGAAACACACTGGGAAAGTCCTATCTTACATGAAGACAGCTGGAACACACTGGGAAAGCCCTATCTTACAACCCTCGAAAATATTTATGTCCCGTGACATCATCGTGATGTCACTGGGGTGAATAATTGCGAAAGAAGCCATTGTTGCGTTATATTCAGCATTTCTCGGCGCTACGGCATGTATTACACCAGTTTTCTCAATGCTCAGATGGCTACGATATACTACCTAGAGGATGGAAGACGAGGACGGAGGATGGAGGACGGAGGATGGAGGATGGAGGACGGAGGATGGAGGACGGAGGATGGAGGATGGAGGACGGAGGATGGAGGACAAGGACGGAGGATGATAGTCCCTCAGGAAATCCTCACTAACGAATTAAGATGGGCAGAGGATGTCAAGGTCAGCTTCTACTGCGATGATATAAATATGTGCTCAAGTACTGAGCTGGATCCTGGCAAACAAGACGTCATCGCGTGTCGTATGGAAAATGAGGGGGGGGGGGTGTTGGGGCAGGAAGACAAAATCGATAGAGGCGAACATTAGAGCAGAGAAGAGCTGTGCCACTGAGGAGAGCGGTAAATACATGAGATGGTAACAGTGACCATAGATATATGTCGTGCTGTTGTAGTTTCTCTGATGGTAATTTTCCATCGTCTTCTTTGTTATGTCTTGGTCGACATACCTCTTCTCTGTTAGTGTCTGCTAAGTATGGTATGGCCTTCTATCTCAGTGGGCGAATTTCCTTCTAAGTCGGATTGCACTGCACCCGTCCAAGCAACGAGCAACAACCAGCTGCACACAAATAAGTCAGTAAAACAGATGTGCACGCAAAACTCGGGCCCTGGCACAAAGGCAACGTCCAAATGGACGAACAACTAGGACTTTCTGCCGCAGCTTACAGCCGGTCAACAAAGGCGAAGAAAAAGTGGGCGAATCGTTTTATCTGCTGTCTGTACAAAATTCAGAACTGGTTCTAGCTCGATCGTCAGAGCTGTTGCGACGCTGTACATAGTCCCAAGTGTGACAGTTTATGCCAGGTGGTACTGTTAACAAAACAGATTTTTTCCAATATTGAAATGCCATAGCGTCCGCAGTCCTCTTCATTTGCCGTACTCCAAGAAGTTTTTCTATGACTGTTTTAAGTAAGTTGACCAGCCCTGGTGTTCTCCGTTGGCGGTCGCAAAATGATGCACGATTGCCCTCCGTGTTCTCAACATGTCGACGACATTGCCTCTGTGTGCTACCACTGGCTTTTACTGCTGTTTATTATTGTGTGGGTTCCCGGCCCTATTGAGGGCGGTGGGGGGGGTAGCCCTCCCTGCCCTCCTCACAAGCATGTCATAACAGGCAGCGACCAGTTCGGAGTTTGCTGAAATCGGATGTGTTGGACCGATATGCGCAGATATCGCAGCCTAGCTGTAAGCACAACATGCCAACTGTCCTTCAAAAGTCAAATGCAGAAGAAGAACCAGTCTCCGCCGACACTGGTTGTGCACTCTCTACTGTTCATTCTGAAGCAAGCAGACAGGGCCGTGCCGTGCTATGATACAGAGATGCAGCCGCATCAGGCGGCACCATAAGAGCGCCGACATAAGTAGCAAAATTAAAATTCACTTTGAACTATCGATCTGACAGCGCAGAGCTATCAGGGGCGGCATGCAAAGACTTGCATCATACCGAGAAGATCTTCCGTACGGGACTGCCAACAGACTTCAGAATGAGCCACGGAAGAAATATTTCAACCCACTGTCTGTCGCCAGGTGCTGGAGGTCGAAAGTGCTCTAACGGCACTGATCCGACTGCGCTGCTGGCAAGCCGAGAGCAAAGGATGGCACCACAGGGACAACTAGGTCACAGGGAGCCCGCCTTCCGAGTGACCATTAACACGCAAATACACATTTACTGGTAACCATTGGCAATGTACAAATCCAGAACTATTTCTGCAGCCCAGCTCCCCCCCCCCTCTCTCTCTCTCTCTTTCCCCCCCCCCTCTCTCTCTCTCTCTCTCTCTCTCTCTCTCTAAGATGTATAGACGTCCTCTGTTTAAGTGTTTATGTAAAGATCTATTATTTCAAATATGTTATTTTATATTTGCCATGCAAACACACTACATCTATTATTATTTTTGATTGTGAAATGCAACCAGGCAAGCCCTGTTTGCCCCCCCCCCTTTTTTCTTCTTTTTTTTTGGGCCTCTGCAGCATAGCACTCGAAAACACTCACTTTATTTTTTTTTAAATATTTACCGCTTCTCCAAGACACAAGGGAAGCCAAGATACAAGGGAAGCCAAGACACAAGGGAAGCCAAGACACAAGGGAAGTCAAGACACAAGGGAAGCAAAGACACAAGGGAAGCCAAGACACACGGGAAGCCAAGACACAAGGGAAGCCAAGACACAAGGGAAGCCAAGAAACAAGGGAAGTCAAGATACAAGGGAAGCCAAGACACAAGGGAAGTCAAGACACAAGGGAAGCCAAGACACAAGGGAAGTCAAGACACAAGGGAAGTCAAGACACAAGGGAAGCCAAGACACAAGGGAAGCCAAGACACAAGGGAAGTCAAGACACAAGGGAAGTCAAGACACAAGGGAAGCCAAGACACAAGGGAAGCCAAGACACAAGGGAAGCCAAGACACAAGGGAAGCCAAGACACACGGGAAGCCAAGACACAAGGGAAGCCAAGACACAAGGGAAGCCAAGAAACAAGGGAAGTCAAGATACAAGGGAAGCCAAGACACAAGGGAAGTCAAGACACAAGGGAAGCCAAGACACAAGGGAAGCCAAGATACAAGGGAAGCCAAGACACAAGGGAAGCCAAGACACAAGGGAAGTCAAGACACAAGGGAAGTCAAGACACAAGGGAAGCCAAGACACACAGGGAAGTCAGTCTTCCCCATTACAGTGGCAGTGCTGTTTGCTTTTCACGACTGTTTACGCAAACTTTCGGATTATTATAAGTACTAATAAACTTAATGACCAAATTGTTTCTTCCCCCCCCCCCCCCACTCCCAGAAACGTTGTCACGCACCCCTAGGGGTTGTCCCCCTTCACCAGGTTGGAGACCGCTGTTCTAAGCCATTGCTGCGTTTATGTGGCCAAAATAATTCATTTTGCAAGAATAATTCTGCTGATAATTTCTATGGACGGAGAAAAGTTTGAACCTTGTTTAATTGTGCAATAATAGTGATAAAAACAGTTGCTATAACAGCGAAATTAAACAAGGTTTGAGCCCTTAAAGCCCGCACCGCCTAGAAAATTACAGGGGTGGGGGGGGGGGGGGCACAAGGTTTGCTCGCTGAATTTCTCAATAAAAAATAATGATGATTATAGTTAGTATGTTTGCACGGCAAATACAAAATAAAATAACATTTTTGAAAATTTGGTGAATGAGACTTCAGGTGATGAAGTACTGGGACAATTCTGGAAACTGCAAAAACCAATGCAAAGAAAAGATTCGCCTGTCACAGTAAAAACATGTTTTAGAGAGGATGGTGTGCGCCTGACAACCGACAAAGACAAATGGGAGGCGTTTCTCCAGGGATTTATAGAGCAGACATATCATAATGGTGCTGACATTTTGTTAGAGAGGATATATGTGGCACCATACACTATGCACTATGAAGACAACATACAAGTTGAAGATATTAAACATATTTTGAAAAAAGGCAAAAGACACTGCACCAGAGCCTGGTGGGGTCAGGTATGGCCACATGAAGGCATTGAGTGATGTAGACCTGAGGGAGATGACAGACGGCATTAACCAGAGCATTAGAACAGCATCCATACCGCAGGATTGAGTGCACATCTACTTCCAAAGCCAAACAAGGATCATTCAAAGCTTAGTGGCTATAAGATCATCACCTTACACAATATATTTGAGAAGGTCTTAGAGAAGGTAGTTGCTGTCAAGCTGCAAGAATCGTTGAAAAAAGGGAAGCTTCTTCCAAGAGATCTGGGGAAAAGATACCTGGTCAAATGTAGCCTTTTTTTGCCTTTGATGTTTACGAAGGGTTCCAGAACAGACAGAAAATGATGGCGATAGCTCTTGATCTCAAGGAAGAGTTTATGATCTCACTGTTCTTTTTCCCCTCAACAAAGAATGTGGACCACATGAGGAATTGTGCATTTCTCTCTCTTTCTCCCGCTCTGTGTGAGCGCGTGTGTGTTTGTATGTGTGTGTGTGTGTGCGTGCGCGAGGGGGGGGGTGTGTAGATTATCTTACTGAAGTCTATATCTGAGGGATTTTATCTTTATGACATCATTAGACATCATTATTGCCCCTTCTTGTCTGTGAGGAGTATGACAGCAGAACCACACTGTTTTTTGTCTGCTGCCTTCTACAGTGTCCCTCACAATGCTAACGTTAGAACCTTTCACTTCTACAGTGTCCCTCACAATGCTAACGTTAGAACCTTTCACTTCTACATTTTCCCTCACAACGCTAACCTTAGAACCTTTCACTTCTACAGTGTCCCTCACAACGCTAACCTTAGAACCTTTCACTTCTACAGTGTCCCTCAGAATGCTAACGTTAGAACCTTTCACTTCTACAGTGTCCCTCACAACGCTAACGTTAGAACCTTTCACTTCTACAGTTTCCCTCACAACGCTAACCTTAGAACCTTTCACTTCGACAGTGTCCCTCACAATGCTAACCTTAGAACCTTTCACTTCGACAGTGTCCCTCACAATGCTAATGTTAGAACCTTTCACTTCTACAGTGTCCCTCACAACGCTAACGTTAGAACCTTTCACTTCTACAGTTTCCCTCACAACGCTAACCTTAGAACCTTTCACTTCTACAGTGTCCCTCACAACGCTAACCTTAGAACCTTTCACTTCTACAGTGTCCCTCACAATGCTAACGTTAGAACCTTTCACTTCTACAGTTTCCCTCACAACGCTAACGTTAGAACCTTTCACTTCTACAGTGTCCCTCACAACGCTAACGTTAGAACCTTTCACTTCTAAGGTGCAGGACTGTGTTCCATCCAGGATATGAAAATGATTGCACAGGACAGAGCGGAATGGAGGAACAGACTATGAGCTCTGTGTGTGTGGCACGTAAACACAGGACAGAGCGGAATGGAGGAACAGACTATGAGCTCTGTGTGTGTGGCACGCAAACGGGAAGGAAGGATGATGATAATGGGGAATACCTCTGCCCTCTTTCCCAGTCAGACATAATTCACATCCCAGGTCCTAATTCTGCAAATATTCACTGGGCAAAGACAGTGAGTGGGTGCTCCTGAGATTTGTAGAGTGCTGATGAGGCAAATGATGTGGAGGTCCACAGGTGCTTCTTGTTCTGCGTTCATCGCTGTGATATTTGCGCCTTTCGACAATACATCTGACTTCTGCAGACATTTGTTGTCCAGGTTAGCCTTGCCAGGTCTCAAGTGCTGTCTGTAGCTTTAGATTTCTTTTTATGGTTAGATTTAACCTCTAGGATTCTTCCACTTCTTCTTCATTTTATTTTTTCTCCTCTTCCTCATTTTATTCTTTCTCTTCTTCCTCACACGCTTCTGCCAAGAGCCCAAGACCTCCACAAGTGACAATTCTGTGTGCCCACCAACATGGATCCAGGAACCCACCAACATGGATCCAGGAACCCACCAACATGGATCCAGGAACCCACCAACATGGATCCAGGAACTGACCAAGCCTTCAAAATGGATCACAGGTAATTCTCATTAGCGTCTGTTTTTCTTCTTCTTCTTTCTTCTTCGTGCTTACCGTCTGTAAACTCTGGCGGAAAGTTCTGGTTGTTAGTCCACTTTTGGACTTTGTCTTGATACAGAACCTGAGTTTTGCGTGTACAGCTGTTTTACAGATCTCGCTGTAAATAATGATCATTGCCATGGCTTTGAGGTACGCTAGAGAGAATGTTTTCAGACACCATCATGCACTACACATTCATGGAACTGCATCAGTACTATGTAATTGAGCAAACTTTCACTGGTCACTGAATGCTTCATGGGTCTGTCTTTGTCCTAGGCAAGAATTGTTCTTCTTCATCAATTCCTCATTTAGTGCTGTGGGTATCGAGGGAGATATAAGGCTCTGTTTCGTGCTCTTCTGGCTGCCTCGACCATAGACATATTGTGCTGTTGTAGAGTGTCTCTGATGTTATCTGTCTATATTGTTACTGGTCTACCTCTAGGCAAGATTTGCTGTACAGTGCAGAATGTCTGGGTCAGGGCCAGCTAGCCGAGCTAGGATGAAGGCAAGGTCTGGCTGGTGTATCAGTGCCAATCAAGGACTGATAGGCTGAGATGGACAGTCAAGTTGTGTACTGCTGCTGTCTGAGAAGGCAACAACAGACAACACCAATGGTGAGAACAAGATTATGAACAGAGAAAAGAGTATGAATGTCAAGCACTTTTATGTCATCATATGTAGAGTAGATTTGTGAGCCTATGTCTGAAGTGCACTTTTATGTCATCATATGTAGAGTAGATTTGTGAGCCTATGTCTGAAGTGCACTTTTATGTCATCATATGTAGAGTAGATTTGTGAGCCTATGTCTGAAGTGCACTTTTATGTCATCATATGTAGAGTAGATTTGTGAGCCTATGTCTGAAGTGCACTTTTATGTCATCATATGTAGAGTAGATTTGTGAGCCTATGTCTGAAGTGCACTTTTATGTCATCATATGTAGAGTAGATTTGTGAGCCTATGTCTGAAGTGCACTTTTATGTCATCATATGTAGAGTAGATTTGTGAGCCTATGTCTGAAGTGCACTTTTATGTCATCATATGTAGAGTAGATTTGTGAGCCTATGTCTGAAGTGCACTTTTATGTCATCATATGTAGAGTAGATTTGTGAGCCTATGTCTGAAGTGCACTTTTATGTCATCATATGTAGAGTAGATTTGTGAGCCTATGTCTGAAGTGCACTTTTATGTCATTATATGTAGAGTAGATTTGTGAGCCTATGTCTGAAGTGCACTGTACAGAGCTAGACTCACTGTACAGGGCTAGACTGACTGTACAGGGCTAGACTGATTGACTACAGGGCTAGACTGATTGACTACAGGGCTAGACTGATTGACTACAGGGCTAGACTCACTGTACAGGGCTAGACTGACTGTACAGGGCTAGACTGATTGACTACAGGGCTAGACTCACTGTACAGGGCTAGACTCACTGTACAGGGCTAGACTCACTGACTACAGGGCTAGTCTCACTGTACAGGGCTAGACTCACTGTACAGGGCTAGACTCACTGACTACAGGGCTAGTCTCACTGTACAGGGCTAGACTCACTGTACAGGGCTAGACTCACTGTACAGGGCTAGACTCACTGTACAGGGCTAGACTCACTGTACAGGGCTAGACTCACTGACTACAGGGCTAGACTCACTGTACAGGGCTAGACTCACTGTACAGGGCTAGACTCACTGTACAGGGCTAGACTCACTGTACAGGGCTAGACTCACTGACTACAAGGCTAGACCCACTGTACAGGGCTAGACTCACTGTACAGGGCTAGACTCACTGTACAGGGCTAGACTCACTGTACAGGGCTAGACTCACTGACTACAGGGCTAGACCCACTGTACAGGGCTAGACTCACTGTACAAGGCTAGACTCACTGACTACAAGGCTAGACTCACTGTACAGGGCTAGACTCACTGTACAGGGCTAGACTCACTGTACAGGGCTAGACTCACTGTCTACAGGGCTAGACTCACTGTAAAGGGCTAGACTCACTGTACAGGGCTAGACTCACTGTACAGGGCTAGACTCACTGTACAAGCCTAGACTCACTGACTACAGGGCTAGACCCACTGTACAGGGCTAGACTCACTGACTACAGGGAGAACCTGACTGACTACAGGGCTAGACTCACTGTACAGAGCTAGACTGACTGACTACAGGGTTAGACTGACTGACTACAGGGCTAGACTCACTGTACAGGGCTAGACTGACTGACTACAGGGCTAGACTGACTGACTACAGGGCTAGACTCACTGTACAGAGCTAGACTGACTGACTACAGGGCTAGACTGACTGTACAGAGCTAGACTGACTGACTTCAGGGCTAGACTGACTGACTACAGGGCTAGACTCACTGTACAGGGCTAGACTGACTGACTACAGAGCTAGACTGACTGACTACAGGGCTAGACTGACTGACTACAGGGCTAGACTGACTGACTACAGGGCTAGACTGACTGACTACAGGGCTAGACTGACTGACTTCAGGGCTAGACTGACTGACTACAGGGCTAGACTGACTGTACAGAGCTAGACTGACTGACTTCAGGGCTAGACTGACTGTACAGAGCTAGACTGACTGACTTCAGGGCTAGACTGACTGACTACAGGGCTAGACTCACTGTACAGGGCTAGACTGACTGACTACAGGGCTAGACTGACTGACTACAGGGCTAGACTCACTGTACAGAGCTAGACTGACTGACTACAGGGCTAGACTCACTGTACAGAGCTAGACTGACTGACTTCAGGGCTAGACTGACTGACTACAGGGCTAGACTAACTGACTACAGGGCTAGACTAACTGACTACAGGGCTAGACTCACTGACTACAGGACTAGACTGACTGACTACAGGGCTAGACTGACTGACTACAGGGCTAGACTGACTGACTACAGGGCTAGACTCACTGACTACAGGGCTAGACTCACTGACTACAGGGCTAGACTCACTGACTACAGGGCTAGACTCACTGACTACAGGGCTAGACTCACTGACTACAGGGCTAGACTCACTGACTACAGGGCTAGACTGACTGACTTCAGGGCTAGACTGACTGACTACAGGGCTAGACTCACTGTACAGAGCTAGACTGACTGACTTCAGGGCTAGACTGACTGACTACAGGGCTAGACTAACTGACTACAGGGCTAGACTAACTGACTACAGGGCTAGACTCACTGACTACAGGACTAGACTGACTGACTACAGGGCTAGACTGACTGACTACAGGGCTAGACTGACTGACTACAGGGCTAGACTCACTGACTACAGGGCTAGACTCACTGACTACAGGGCTAGACTCACTGACTACAGGGCTAGACTGACTGACTACAGGGCTAGACTGACTGACTACAGGGCTAGACTCACTGACTACAGGGCTAGACTGACTGACTGTACAGGGCTGTACAGGGCTAGACTCACTGACTACAGGGCTACACTCACTGACTACAGGGCTAGACTGACTGACTAGAGGGCTAGACTGACTGACTGTACAGGGCTAGACTGACTGACTACAGGGCTAGACTAACTGTACAGGGCTAGACTGACTGACTACAGGGCTAGACTGACTGTACAGGGCTAGACTGACTGTACAGGGCTAGACTGACTGACTACAGGGCTAGACTGACTGACTACAGGGCTAGACTGACTGACTACAGGGCTAGACTGACTGACTACAGGGCTAGACTGACTGACTACAGGGCTAGACTGACTGACTACAGGGCTAGACTGACTGACTACAGGGCTAGACTGACTGACTACAGGGCTAGACTAACTGTACAGGGCTAGACTGACTGTACAGGGCTAGACTGACTGTACAGGGCTAGACTGACTGACTACAGGGCTAGACTCACTGACTACAGGGCTAGACTCACTGTACAGGGCTAGACTGACTGACTACAGGGCTAGACTCACTGACTACAGGGCTAGACTCACTGACTACAGGGCTAGACTCACTGACTACAGGGCTAGACTCACTGACTACAGGGCTAGACTCACTGACTACAGGGCTAGACTGACTGACTGTACAGGGCTAGACTGACTGACTGTACAGGGCTAGACTCACTGACTACAGGGCTAGACTCACTGTACAGGGCTAGACTGACTGACTGTACAGGGCTATACTGACTGACTACAGGGCTAGACTGACTGACTACAGGGCTAGACTCACTGACTACAGGGCTAGACTGACCGTACAAGACTGCCACGGTTGTAGATAAACTTTGGAGATTGGCTCAGTTACAAATAAACTATGGAGATTGCCGCGACTGAAGATAAACTGTATGGAGACTGCCTTGGCTGTCAAGAAACTGTATGTATAGAGATTACCTTTAATCAACATCAAGGCTATTTCTAAACCCAAAATCAATATGACAAAGAACACAAGAAGCAGAGGAAGACATTTAAACACACATCCTCAGGCACATACAAACTTACTCCTTCTTGGCAGATTTTGCTGCATCTAACTCCATTTGTAAGTCAGCTATATCTCCTTCATATTTCTCCAGCTTTTTCTGTAGTTCTGCATTTCTTCTGGCACCCTCTTCAATGTGCTCTTCTGCTTCCCTAATTTTAAAAAGGAAAGAAATAACACCTATCACTGTAAAATACTGGTGTCAATAAAAGCTGAGTTTGTACAATAATTGGGTCTGTGAAAGCTGAGTTTGTACACTGATGTGGTCTATGAAAGCTGAGTTTTACAGTGATGGGGGTCTATGAAAGCTGAGTTTGTACAATAATGGAGTCTATGAAAGCTGAGTTTGTACAATAATAAGTCTTTGAAAGCTAAGTTTAAAAAGTGATGATACCTATTAAAGCTGAGTTTGTACACTGATGGGGTATATGAAAGCTGAGTTTGTACACTGTTGGGGTCAATGAAAGCTGAGTTTGTACACTGATGGGGTCTATAAAAGCTGAGTTTGTACAGTGATGATACCTATTATAGCTGAGTGTGTACACTGATGGGGTCTATGAAAGCTGAGTTTGTACACTGATGGGGTCTAGGAAAGCTGAGTTTGTACACTGATGGGGTCTATGAAAGCTGAGTTAGTACACTGATGGGGTCTATGAAAGCTGAGTTTGTACACTGATGGGGTCTATGAAAGCTGTTTGTACACTGATGGGGTCTAGGAAAGCTGATTTTGTACACTGATGGGGTCTATGAAAGCTGAGTTTGTACAGTGATGATACCTATTAAAGCTGCGTTTGTACACTGATGGGGTCTATAAAAGCTGAGTTTGTACACTGATGGGGTCTAGGAAAGCTGAGTTTGTACACTGATGGGGTCTAGGAAAGCTGAGTTTGTACAGTGATGATACCTATTAAAGCTGAGTGTGTACACTGATGGGGTCTAGGAAAGCTGAGTTTGTACACTGATGGGGTCTAGGAAAGCTGAGTTTGTACACTGACAGGGTCTATGAAGCTGAGTTTGTACAGTGATGGGGTCTATGAAGCTAAGTTTGTACACTGATGTGGTCTATGGAAGCTGAGTTTGTACACTGATAGTGTCTGTGAAAGCTGAGTTTGCATGCAATGCTAAATAAATGTTGCAATAAAAATTTATTGAACACAAAAAGCCAACCAGATACAAACCTAAGAGCTTTGTCCTGAGCTTGATTCTCTGCCTGTAGACCTTCAATTCTGTCCTCTAAGTCAGGAAGTCTCCTGACATCAGCTTCATACTTTTTAAAGGAAGCCACCTGAATACCACACAAATGTCAGTAGTTACAGGCATATACAAACTATGTCCTAGTGTATGTGTGACTGCACAGTTAACAACCAGCTATACTGATGAGTCACTAGCTTCCAGTGACAGACCTTAGTGGTCTCAACTGTGGTATCATGTAAAATAATGTCCACACAAACAGAACAGATAGAAAAACTACCCCAATATCTTAATAAAGAGGACCAAATTATCTTTTTCAGTGAGCTACAAGCTGGACATGCTGGCTCATCTTACTTGGGGCCCTTTCAACCACATAAATTATATTAGATGTACTGTACATGATAAGTTCATTTGTTAATATCTGCAACATAATAGAAAGCCATTCTGGCAAACTCTCTTCTCTTCTTCTTAGCATTCACTGGCTGTTAAAGGGGGGGGGGGGGGGGTATACCCCCTGCATTTTTATTTTTAACAAGCAAGTTTTAGAGTAAACCAATTAGGGATTTCTTTTGAAGTAAGAGTACATCTGCCTCCGAGCAAAGGAACCAACAGTCTGCAAACAATAGGCTAGATCTGTAAAACTGATGTGCATGAAAAACCTAATTTTGGAACAAAGACAAAAATACAGAAGCGGACCCAAAATAAAACAAATAATCATAACTTTCTGCCAGAGTTACTGCTGGTGAAGAAGAAGAAGAGGAAATTTACTTTCAATCCGGAACTTGAATTTTGCATGCAAATCCACTTAACAGATCTAGCTTAATTATATGCAAACTGTTGATTCCTTGCCTCTCAGGCAGATGCACTCTCAAACTGAAGGAAACATCTATAATTAGTGGCCTCCTAAGACATGCTTGCTAGAGGGCAGTGGGTCTATTATTTTTTTCCCCAGCCAAAATGGGGCCTTGGAACACAGAGGGGGATCTGACAAACTAACTAGCCTAGTGCTGTGTGATGCACAGAAGGGGGTCTGACAAACTAACTAGCCTGGTGCTGTGTGGCGCACAGAGGGGGATGTGACAAACTAACTAGCCTGGTGCTGTGTGGCGCACAGAGGGGGATCTGACAAACTAACTAGCCTGGTGCTGTGTGGCGCACAGAGGGGGATCTGACAAACTAACTAGCCTAGTGCTGCGTGGTGCACAGAG
This sequence comes from Candidula unifasciata, assembly GCA_905116865.2. Classification (NCBI taxonomy): domain Eukaryota; kingdom Metazoa; phylum Mollusca; class Gastropoda; order Stylommatophora; family Geomitridae; genus Candidula; species Candidula unifasciata. Next base: position 140,041 of record CAJHNH020000127.1, on the reverse strand, counting down.
GGGGATCTGACAAACTAACTAGCCTAGTGCTGTGTGGTGCACAGAGGGGGATCTGACAAACTAACTAGCCTAGTGCTGTGTGGCGCACAGAGGGGGATCTGACAAACTAACTAGCCTGGTGCTGTGTGGTGCACAGAGGGGGATGTGACAAACTAACTAGCCTGGTGCTGTGTGGCGCACAGAGGGGGATCTGACAAACTAACTAGCCTGGTGCTGTCTGATGCACATGGGGGATCTGACAAACTAACTAGCCTGGTGCTGTCTGATGCACAGAGGGGGATCTGACAAACTAACTAGCCTGGTGCTGTGTGGCGCACAGAGGGGGATGTGACAAACTAACTAGCCTGGTGCTGTGTGGCGCACAGAGGGGGATGTGACAAACTAACTAGCCTGGTGCTGTGTGGTGCACATGGGGGATCTGACAAACTAACTAGCCTGGTGCTGTCTGATGCACAGAGGGGGATCTGACAAACTAACTAGCCTGGTGCTGTGTGGCGCACAGAGGGGGATCTGACAAACTAACTAGCCTGGTGCTGTGTGGCGCACAGAGGGGGATCTGACAAACTAACTAGCCTAGTGCTGTGTGGCGCACAGAGGGGGATCTGACAAACTAACTAGCCTGGTGCTGTGTGGCGCACAGAGGGGGATCTGACAAACTAACTAGCCTAGTGCTGTGTGGCGCACAGAGGGGGATCTGACAAACTAACTAGCCTGGTGCTGTCTGATGCACAGAGGGGGATGTGACAAACTAACTAGCCTAGTGCTGTACTGAGCACAGAGTGCATGTGTTAAAGCTGCTGATGACAATCATTGTTCAGAAGTCAGTGGCCAGACATGCCTACTATCTGGCTCAACAAGGATTGCACCTTAGAGACAGCAGCGGGAGATCAGTTGACTTATTTAGGTAGCAGCTCTGATTGGCAAGGCGATGCACAGGACACTTGATACAGACTGTCACGGCAGCTTTAAACAGACCTAAATAAAATATTAAACTCTAGAATTATAATGTTTTGTTCACATAGACCCGTCTTTAGATTTGACTACACTTTACAGATTGTTAATCCATCGGCTAGGTAGCCTAGAGGTGACCCACAACACTTCCACCATGGCCACATAGAGGCACAAACAAGCAACAGTGTGTTTTAGTCTCAACAATTACCTGTAGTTTAACAGTGTGCAGTTCATCAACAAGGCGCTCTACTTCCGCTAGTAGTCTCTGGTTCTGTGACAGCAATTTTCGTTCATATTTGTTGGCAGGGATAGTAATTCTTGCTGAATTTGTAGAACTGTCAGAATCATAGCTGTCTGTGGCTGTTGCTGACACAGGGGGCCGCTAATTTCAGACAAAGATTTTTTTTTAAATTTTCATTACGAACAAACAAATGAGTTAACACTGATTATTACTGTTTTCTTTATCCTTCTAATTCTTCCTCTTTTTTTACTGAACTTGTCTTATGCTTTCTTCTTGCACCTCCACAATTGGTAGTGGCATAGTGGTGAGTACACACACACACACACACAGACAGACAGAGATGTTTGCTCATTTCAAAGTGCTGACTTAGCACTCTTAACTCCTCATAACAGGCGGACAGATAGAGCACTGCTTTTCTAATCTGATGGCTTCTGCAGCATGCTTTGTTCCAAATGTAGTAGTATTACCATTCCTTTGGAGTAAATAAGGCAGATTGAGCCAGGGATGACGCTGCCTGAGCAACACATGGTCTATACAATACTGCCTGAGCAACACATGGTCTTTACAATACTGCCTGGGCAACACATGGTCTCTACAATACTGCCTGGGCAACACATGGTCTCTACAATACTGCCTGAGCAACACATGGTCTCTACAATACTGCCTGAGCAACACATGGTCTATACAATACTGCCTGAGCAACACATATTCTATACAATACTGCCTGAGCAACACATATTCTATACAATACTGCCTGAGCAACATATGGTCTATACAATACTGCTTGAGCAACACGTGGTCTCTACAATACTGCCTGAGCAACACATATTCTATACAATACTGCCTGAGCAACACATATTCTATACAATACTGCCTGGGCAACACATGGTCTATACAATACTGCCTGAGCAACACATATTCTATTCAATACTGCCTGAGCAACACATATTCTATACAATACTGCCTGAGCAACGCATGGTCTCTACAATACTGCCTGAGCAACACATGGTCTATACAATACTGCCTGAGCAACACATGGTCTATACAATACTGCCTGAGCAACACATATTCTATACAATACTGCCTGAGCAACACATGGTCTATACAATACTGCCTGAGCAACACATATTCTATACAATACTGCCTGAGCAACACATGGTCTATACAATACTGCCTGAGCAACACATATTCTATACAATACTGCCTGAGCAACACATGGTCTATACAATACTGCCTGAGCAACACATATTCTATACAATACTGCCTGAGCAACACATGGTCTATACAATACTGCCTGAGCAACACATATTCTATACAATACTGCCTGAGCAACACATATTCTATACAATACTGCCTGAGCAACACATATTCTATACAATACTGCCTGGGCAACACATGGTCTATACAATACTGCCTGAGCAACACATATTCTATACAATACTGCCTGAGCAACACATGGTCTATACAATACTGCCTGAGCAACGCATGGTCTCTACAATACTGCCTGAGCAACACATGGTCTATACAATACTACCTGAGCAACACATATTCTATACAATACTGCCTGAGCAACACATATTCTATACAATACTGCCTGAGCAACACATATTCTATACAATACTGCCTGAGCAACACATGGTTTATACAATACTGCCTGAGCAACACATATTCTATACAATACTGCCTGAGCAACACATATTCTATACAATACTGCCTGAGCAACACATATTCTATATAATACTGCCTGAGCAACACATATTTTATACAATACTGCCTGAGCAACACATGGTCTATACAATACTGCCTGAGCAACACATATTATATACAATACTGCCTGAGCAACACATATTCTATACAATACTGCCTGAGCAACATATATTCTATACAATACTGCCTGAGCAACACATGGTCTATACAATACTGCCTGAGCAACACATGGTCTATACAATACTGCCTGAGCAACACATATTCTATACAATTCTGCCTGAGCAACACATATTCTATACAATACTGCCTGAGCAACACATATTCTATACAATACTGCCTGAGCAACACATATTCTATACAATACTGCCTGAGCAACACATATTCTATACAATACTGCCTGAGCAACATATATTCTATACAATACTGCCTGAGCAACACATGGTCTATACAATACTGCCTGAGCAACACATGGTCTATACAATACTGCCTAAGCAACACATATTCTATACAATACTGCCTGAGCAACGCATGGTCTATACAATACTGCCTGAGCAACACATATTCTATACAATACTGCCTGAGCAACACATATTCTATACAATACTGCCTGAGCAACACATATTCTATACAATACTGCCTGGGCAACACATGGTCTATACAATACTGCCTGAGCAACACATATTCTATACAATACTGCCTGAGCAACACATGGTCTATACAATACTGCCTGAGCAACGCATGGTCTCTACAATACTGCCTGAGCAACACATATTCTATACAATACTGCCTGAGCAACACATGGTTTATACAATACTGCCTGAGCAACACATATTCTATACAATACTGCCTGAGCAACACATATTCTATACAATACTGCCTGAGCAACACATATTCTATATAATACTGCCTGAGCAACACATATTCTATACAATACTGCCTGAGCAACACATGGTCTATACAATACTGCCTGAGCAACACATATTATATACAATACTGCCTGAGCAACACATATTCTATACAATACTGCCTGAGCAACATATATTTATACAATACTGCCTGAGCAACACATGGTCTATACAATACTGCCTGAGCAACACATGGTCTATACAATACTGCCTGAGCAACACATATTCTATACAATACTGCCTGAGCAACACATATTCTATACAATACTGCCTGAGCAACACATATTCTATACAATACTGCCTGAGCAACACATATTCTATACAATACTGCCTGAGCAACACATATTCTATACAATACTGCCTGAGCAACACATATTCTATACAATACTGCCTGAGCAACATATATTCTATACAATACTGCCTGAGCAACACATGGTCTATACAATACTGCCTGAGCAACACATGGTCTATACAATACTGCCTAAGCAACACATATTCTATACAATACTGCCTGAGCAACGCATGGTCTATACAATACTGCCTGAGCAACACATATTCTATACAATACTGCCTGAGCAACACATATTCTATACAATACTGCCTGAGCAACACATATTCTATACAATACTGCCTGAGCAACACATGGTCTATACATGTGTTGCCCAGCCACTGTGCTACAGAGAGGTAGCAACTAAATACATGTGATGACAACAATGGTCCTGAAATCAATGACTGAACTGAGAATTTGAACAAAGAAGTTACAAACTATCTTCTTCTTTTTCAGTTCTGATTGTTCATCCACTTCCTGACCCCGTGTTTGGGTGGCTTCTTGGACGAGCCTGTGTACTCATGTGCGAGGAACTTTAGTTTGCTTGAATTACTAGACACAGTGTCTTGTGTAACTGCCAGTGTTGACACTACTGCTGAGCCCCTCCATGATGTCCCCCTCCTACCCCTACCCCCCAGCACTTCCCTGAGAAGCCTCATTTCTTACCCAGAATAGAACAGACCCCTGCAGCTCCACAACATTTGCCAGATCTTCTTCCATCAAACATTCACAAGTAACATAACACATCCACAATGGATCACAGACCAGGACATCAACTCAAGGTCTCTTAGGTTTCCGCAAAGCTGAGTTGTCATGATTTCTTTATTCTTCTTTTTCATTTCCACTGAGTCTTAACTGACTGTTTTGCATATACATCTATTTTTCATATCTGGCTTATTAATATGCAGACTGTTGGTTCCTCTCTGGTAGATGCACTCCGACCTTGAAAGAAACTTTTATGATATGCTAGTTAGGACAGCAGGGAGCTTCTCCCCATAAAATGGGGCCTCAGAATGCACAGGCGGGATTCTGTATTGCAATATTCCCAAATAACCGAAAACATGAACAATGAGTCATATGTATGGTCCAGATCTCTAAGGTTTCCCCAAAGCTGAGGTGCCGGGTCTTCTGTATAACAATATTCACACATAATACAAGACATGAACAATGAGGAATACCTTGTGCTTGCTAGGGGTGCTGCTTGGGATCTGGTGACTAACAAAGCAGGTGTAGGACATAACACAAGACATGAACAATGAGGAGTACCTTGTGCTTGCTAGGGGTGCTGCTTGGGATCTGGTGACTAACACAGCGGGTGTAGGACATAACACAAGACATGAACAATGAGGAGTACCTTGTGCTTGCTAGGGATCTGATGACTAACAAAGCGGGTGTAGGACATACCACAAGACATGAACAATGAGGAGTACCTTGTGCTTGCTAGGGGTGCTGCTAGGGATCTGGTGACTAACAAAGCGGGTGTAGGAGTCAGGTACTGTGCTGATGACAGATGCAAGGCTCTGTGTGTCTGCTTGAGGAGACTTGTGGCAGCTGTATGTGCCTGATATGTGCTCACTAACTAATGATGTTCTGTCAGAGCTGGCAGGAACAAGCAAACATACAAACCATGTCATCATCTGTGATTACAAATCTTTGTCCTGTTTTCCAGCTAATGTCAAAGTAAAAAAGTTCCCATGGATTCAGCAGTTACCTTGGTGTCCACTGCTGATGTTGGTCTGTTGTTACTATGACTGTTGAATTGTCACTGTCATATCTGAAGCCATACTGCTGTGACACTTTTTTATTGTCTCAATAACAGCTGGAAGTGTATTATTATTTCTGTGATCATTTTGTCCACAGCTAATGTGTCGACAGCCACTGTATGTTTGTCGCTGTTGGTGTGTCTGCACTATGGTCTGTTGATGGTATCTCTGTCGCTGTTGTCTGTCACTGTTGTGTCTGCAGCTGCTGTCTATTGATACTGTGTCTATACCACAGTATACGTTGATGCTCTGTCAGTAGCTGCTGTTTCTCAAATCAGGGAAAAAACTCAACAAATGGTAAGACCCAAAATTACAGAAAGAAAACTCAGCAAATATAAGGCACCTCTACAGTCCATTCCTACACCTCCATTACAAGATGAATGATTAAGCAAGGGTCTAAAGTACCTCTACATCTCAGGGTAGAATGAATAAAACAACATACCGTCATACAGGTAGAAGAAAGGATACTATTAGATATTTCAAAAGACCAAGTCAAAAAGGAATAAGTAAACAAGATCATGGGCTATCTATACACTTAAAGGTGCACTCTGGGGTGGCTGCTGCACTGGAAAATGCAGCATGTATGGGAAAGCTTAATATGCAATGACGTCAATTAAGATAACAAAAGATAACCAAGATTAGAAAAGAAAATATTAATATAGTATTTCTGCATGCCAAAGAGGTCAAATAAATCCTCAGAATGCTCTAAAAGCATTAACGAACTGAAAGATCTTCAGCTCCAGTTCAAGGATCAGGTAGACCCTAGCAAATGTTTCAGATGACTAAAAAATGCAATATTTGTTACAAAGGTAACATTACCTGCAGACAGAAAGCAAGAACAAAGGTCAGTAAGGACATGCTGAAGGTGCAGACACTTTCATTGGAAGACACCTCACAGTGAAGATCTTACAGAGAGAAAGAAAACCAAAGATTAGTAAAGACATGCTAAAGGAGTAAACACTTTGTAGATGCCAAGTTCTAAAGATCTTACAGACAGAAAGCAAAGCCAAATTTGGAAGATCTTACAGACAGAAAGCAAAACTAAAGATTAGTAAAGACATGCTAAAGGTATAAACACTTGGTAGATGCCAAATTCTAAAGATCTTACAGACAGAAAGCAATAATAGAAGTCAGTTAAGATATGAAGTTGCAGACACTTACTTGGCAGACACCACACTTTGAAGATCTTACAGACAGAAAGCAAAACTAAAGATTAGTTAAGACATGCTAAAGGTATAAACACTTGGTAGATGTCAAATTCTAAAGATCTTACAGACAGAAAGCAAAACCAAAGATTAGTAAAGACATACTAAAGGTATAAACACTTGGTAGATGTCAAATTCTAAAGATCCTACAGACAGAAAGCAAAACCAAAGATTAGTAAACAGATGAAGCTGCAGACACTTACTTGGCAGACACCACACTTTGAAGATCTTCATCCAGTTTGTTCAGCTTCTCTAGCTTCTGTTCTGTTTCTAAAAGTCTCCTTTTCATTTCTTCATACTCCAATTTACTCTGCTGTTTTGGCATTTTCATCGACGATGGAACCACAAATGACATCATGAAAAATCTACAAATCAGATAAGTAACTGTGAATACCAAGAAGACCTTAGCAAAACTCGAAGCCTTTCAACATTTTGCTCTGTCCTTGTCTGCTATCTCCCAATTTACTGCAGAGATAGTCAACAAAAGAAGAACAAGAGGAAGATCTTCCAATGGTATACAGACCCACAGTTACCTCATGACACCCTTTGCTTTCCTTCCACTCTCATACAGATACTTTCATAACCTCAGGTTATTCATTTCTCTATCTCTTTCTCTCTTTAATAAGCATTAGTGGTTTTTCTGTATTTATTTTGACCTGTGGACTCCAGAGGAAAGTCACTCTAGTTTACGTTTCCTCAATATCTTATCTGATGTTGTCTAGTGTGCCTCTGTTCTCTGTCTATCACCTACTTCCATTAGTGCTAACCAATACACATGAACTCACTTATTTCATGTCTGGTACTAGATGAGATACAATATTACTATTTCACTGACTTCCACACATGAACTCACTTATTTCATGTCTAGTACTAGATTAGATACAATATTACTATTTCTCTGACTTCCACACATGAACTCACTTATTACATGTCTTGTACTAGATTAGATACAATATTACTATTTCTCTGACTTCCACACATGAACTCACTTATTACATGTCTTGTACTAGATTAGATACAATATTACTATTTCTCTGACTTCCACACATGAACTCACTTATTTCATGTCTAGTACTAGATTAGATACAATATTACTATTTCTCTGACTTCCACACATGAACTCACTTATTACATGTCTAGTACTAGATTAGATACAATATTACTATTTCTCTGACTTCCACACATGAACTCACTTATTACATGTCTGACTTCCACACATGAACCCTTATTACTGTTAGTACTAGATTAGATACAATATTACTACTAGATGAGATACAATATTACTATTTCTCTGACTTCCGCACATGAACTCACTTATTACATGTCTAGTACTAGATGAGATACAATATTACTATTTCTCTGACTTCCACACATGAACTCACTTATTACATGTCTAGTACTAGATGAGATACAATATTACTATTTCTCTGACTTCCACACATGAACTCACTTATTACATGTCTGATACTAGATTAGATACAATATTACTATTTCTCTGACTTCCACACATGAACTCACTTATTTCATGTCTAGTACTAGATTAGATACAATATTACTATTTCTCTGACTTCCACACATGAACTCACTTATTACATGTCTAGTACTAGATTAGATACAATATTACTATTTCTCTGACTTCCACACATGAACTCACTTATTACATGTCTGATACTAGATTAGATACAATATTACTATTTCTCTGACTTCCATAAGAACCCTGCGGAAAAAACACAGATGATCACTCGAAGCTACTCTGTATATTTCATTTTAATACATTTTGTTTGTTGCTGATCACTTAGTTCCCTCAAAATATAAATTGCATCATATAACAATCGACATAGTGGCCTGAATGAAGGGTCATTTTGTTATATTTTTGCCAGTTTCAGGAGCTAGTATTGTTGCATTCTTTGTGAAAATGTAACGACATTATATGATTGTAAATATATTATTATTGGCTATCCTCCGAATCTTTCTTCTCTTCTTTCTTTTGTCAAAATCTGCTAGTGCCGCTAGGCGTCGCAGTCTATCAGATGATCGGCAACCGAGCCAGGGCGCGCTCAGTCGCTTCATAAGCCGTGATGTTATGAAGTCTCAAGTTGTCCGTGACTCCTTCAATCCATCTTCTTCTTGGTCTTCCCCTGCCTCTTGGTGTTTCGATTTTCATGTTGTATGCTCTTGATGCTGGCATCGTTGGTTCCATTCTCATTAGGTGACCAAACCATTTCATTCTTTGCTTCTCAATAAATTTAATGATGGGTATGGTTCCAATAGTTCTTGTAATCACATCGTTTCTCACTCGATCTCTTCTGGTTTTATTCGCAGCCATTCTCAAATATCTCATTTCACAGGTGGTTAGTCTTCTCTCGTGTTCTTTTGTTAATGTCCAAGTCTGACATTGATAACCTAATGTCGGTATAAAGATTGTATTTATAATTTGTCTTTTTATCTCAGCTGGCACAGCAGGGTGTTTTAAAATTGGGGCAAGCTGGTATGCGACATTGTTGGCTTGTTGGATTCTTGCTTCGATCTCTCTATTTTACCATTGGATGTAAAGATACTTCCCAAGTATTTAAATTCTTGCACTTGTTTTAGGCTGTGATCTAGAATTTATCCTCCGAATAACGATCCCAAATTATCGAGGCAGAAATAAACCCTAACAGGGCCTCAGTCACATGTAAATTGAGGACCTCTATTGGTCGGGCGACTACACAGCATACTGTGGAAAAGCTTCCGCCGAGTTAGTCACCACCGAGAGTATCTTCCGCACCGCTACTCGCGGCGCGAAAGAGGGATAAACTATATGGCTTGGACTCACAAGCAGCAGCTACTGCATTTCCTTCAGCTTCCTACATACTTCATTTTATTTGCTCTTGAGTCCCAGATCCCCGCTCCGTGCCGCGCGTAGCCGCGCAGGAGATACACTCGGCGGTGGCCGTATAGTCGTCCGAAAGAGGTCCGCAATTTACATGTGACTAAGCCCTGTTAGGGTATATTTTCGGCCTCGATAATCTGGGACCGTAATTATTATTAATTAGGGCCTTATGTTAGTGAACAATTTTGAGAGGACACCAGACACTGTTCAAACTTGTCACTTCAAACTACGAGGTCATAAAGGACAGCTCTGCTCAAATGTGTTGCAACACCCAGCCAGGGTCACGTCAATCTTCAACGTCTTGCCTCCTATCTCCTCTCCTCCTCTACAAGCGGCAATCAATACCTTTAAGTGGACACAAACATCTGCAGGACTCTCCGGGCGGGACAATGTTTATACACGTCTGCTGCTGGCTTCCGGCTGGCAACATAACACAATAGTGTTAAAAAATACGATTCGTTCCACTTCATACCGGAACAATACAGTAAATTCATGTGTTGTCAGAAATAACGAATTTAGAGAAGACTGAATTGACTAATTGGTGACTGTCAATCTTTAAAATGTTTGGGAGAGATGTGTGGATGTGTTTAACAGAAGAAACGGTTTATTTATGCACTTATGGGTCCAGATTAATAGTATACCATTGGCAGGGCCGCCGCCTTCAAAAAGAAATGGCCGGTACTCAACACAAAGTCTCTACAAATGGTAGCGGTATTTACCAAACAACTTCTATTCCCCGCATGTCAAGGCTTCAGCTGGCCGGATAAACATGTGGATTTCTCTCCGAGATACTTATATTAATTTATTTTGTGTATTTAGTTCGTAAATGTAACATTGTCTATTCCTGTAATGCTGATGTAGGCCTGTTAACCGCAACGTGAAGCTGACTTTTCCACTTTTCATTTGGTTGATATCTTTTCGTGATAACATCTACTCCAGTCTGGCCTCAATGCTCTAGAAGACAGAAGAGACACAAAACTCCTCACCCAGCTCTCCAAATACCACCATTTGAAATAACTATCCATGCACAGCCGACTGCAGAATCCCCAGAGGGCTAGACTAAAGTGAATATGTTTCGTTAAGAAGGCAAATGTCAAGCTGACCTAAAATTCCCTCCCATACTTCCAAATGTTCCACTGAAACTTTACAACCATACCCCTCCCTCCCCCCTTTTTCCTTTGGCTTAGGGGTAACCTCCCAACAGTCAGACCTAATGTAACAGGGATCTCCTCCAAATCATCAATGAGCAGCACTTATAAGATGTCAGTTACAAAAGGGATGATCTACAGAATTTATCCACACCTGAGCTGGATTCGAGTGTATACAGATGGTTCAGCCAAGAGAGCGGTAAGAGACGGAGGAGAATGCCCAAATGGTTTTTAAATCAACCAGGTTTGACAGTCAGTGCCCATACCTATCCATTCATCAGATGTTTGACAGTCAGTGCCCATACCCATCCATTCATCAGATGTTTGACATTCAGTGCCATGCCCATCCATTCATCAGATGTTTGACAGTCAGTGCCCGTACCCATCCATTCATCAGATGTTTGACAGTCAGTGCCCATACCCATCCATTCATCAGATGTTTGACAGTCAGTGCCCATGTCCATCCATTCATCAGATGTTTGACAGTCAGTGCCCATTTCCATCCATTCATCAGATGTTTGACAGTCAGTGCCCATACCTATCCATTCATCAGATGTTTGACAGTCAGTGCCCATACCCATCCATTCATCAGATGTTTGACAGTCAGTGTCCATGTTCATCCATTCATCAGATGTTTGACAGTCAGTGCCCGTACCCATCCATTCATCAGATGTTTGACAGTCAGTGCCCATGCCCATACCCATCCATTCATCAGATGTTTGACAGTCAGTGTCCATGTTCATCCATTCATCAGATGTTTGACAGTCAGTGTCCATGTTCATCCATTCATCAGATGTTTGACAGTCAGTGCCCGTACCCATCCATTCATCAGATGTTTGACAGTCAGTGCCCATGCCCATACCCATCCATTCATCAGATGTTTGACAGTCAGTGTCCATGTTCATCCATTCATCAGATGTTTGACAGTCAGTGCCCATACCTATCCATTCATCAGATGTTTGACAGTCAGTGCCCATGCCCATCCATTCATCAGATAGTTGGCTGGCAGTTATTTACAGGCTCTGGAGGTCGCCAATTCATTTATGGACTGGGTGGCTCCATTCACAGTTGAAACCCTGGCTTGAGCTACGGGGTTAGTGCTCTTAGCGATGCTCTCAGTTGTCGACCAGCTTGTTAGGATAATACCCGGCGCCACCGGGTCGATTCTCTCGCATCACTTAATCTGTTGATGATATTCACGTTAGCTGCGTATCCTTTACAGGACGGTGCAGAATCAAACCCAGCAATTTTTTACTGTTGTGGTTTTTCTAGGCAAATTTACGTCCAGTAGTTTGTCATTGCTTTCTGGGCGTCTCAACACCACTGTTGAAACCAGCATAAGGCGCATTGCCAGCAGCTGGGATCGAACCCGGCACCCCTGCATTACGAAGCTCGTTCCCAACGCCTAATTCGCAGACGCCGACATCGATGATATACGGGATAAATATAATTGCCTCACAGGTGAATCAGCACATTTATTATTGATTGGAAACTTCATTTTGATAGCTACACGAAGCAACAGTAGACGAAATGTATCCTTCATATGGAAACAATTACACTACAGACATGAGCGCCAAGAAGAATAGTCGGAAACGATGGCATTTCAATCATTATTAAAACAAAATTGACCCCAACTAAGATATAATATTAGCTGAACACTGTTGGGACAGCAAATGATGATGATCAAATAATAGTATACCTGTTATCAAGTGTGCCCTTGTAAAGACTTGTGTGAGCACAGACGTGTTACGATGAACCAGCATTTAATGTAATATAATATATAAATATACCAGTTCATATAGCCATATTTAAGGCTCTGTCTAACTATATCATTGAGCACATCACAAACATACCCTGATTGGTTGATTGTGTTTATTTCTCGACACAAACGTCACTTCTGTGTCTGCCTTAGTGATGATGACGACATCAGACTTCCTCTGTCTATTTCTGTCCACCTACAGCAGGAGCGCCATCCCGCCATTCAATCAAGTGCCATCTGCGCAATAACGGGTGACTGACATCTACCTCTCTGGTTTAAGACACTGTCAACGTTGAGATTAGTCAGTAACCAAATCACAACAATTTAAACATTCCAGAAAGCGCTAACGCCCCCACTTCAGCAGCTAGTACAATGCTTCAATTCCAATGGCCCCAGTAAAAGTCTGATCGTATATCCTCCATCTTGCCTTTCCTCGAAGTGTGAAATATCAGATTTCCCAAACCCCCCCCCCCCCCCCCCACCCTTTTTTTCCCCACCTTTGTTTAAACAAATGAGCTATCTTTCCACTTGTATCGTTGTCTACCACTTACTTGCCTGTCTTCGAATGTCTCAGCCATCTTGTTTATGTATGTTATGTCTTTTGTAGAGAGCCTAGCAAACGACAATTATTTTTTTTCCCGCTTACTTCATTTAAAAAAAAAAAAAAACTTAGCGATAAGCAGATTGAAACTGTCTACCTAGTCCGTCAATGTGAGCAAACACATGAAGAAGAGTTTGGATTCAACTGAGATGTGATTCTTCAGAAGAATATTGAGAACACCTTGGACTGCCAATATAACCAATACTGAATGCCTGGAAGGGGACTGCGTGGTCTCCAGGCATGGTGTTGCCTTGAGTGCTAGAGGTTCCAGGTTCAATCCCCGGTAAGGGCTGGAATTGTTGTCTCGTGGTTGTCTCTGGGTAGTGAGATCTGACGCCCGTGTGTATTGTTGCGCACTTAAAAAATCCCTTGGCAGTTGGAAATCGAACAGAGTAGCCTATTTGTGCTGCCCGGGCAAAAATTGGAGTTAAAAATTTACCTAAAGTATTTCATGATCCTCGCCGATGCTACAGAGCCTGTGCACTGTGTTGGGCTTTTTCGGACTCAGATATGAGCTAGAAAAAAAACGGGGCACTTATGGGCTACACCCGGGTGCCATGGTGTTGATCCGTTGTTCAAACCTCAAAGTGAATGCTTGGAAATGGCTAATAAAAGTAGAACAATTTCTACAACAATGAGAAGGAGACAAACAAAGTTCATTGGTCATGTGAGGAGAAAAGGAACACTGGAAAATATAGTGATTACTAGAAAGATCATTGGCAGAAGAGGCAGAGGCAGACCAAGATAAATTATGGTGGATGACTTAAGACAGTGGCATGGAGAAATATCATCAGTAGAATTGATACAGAACACAGAAGACCGAGATCTGTACCGACGCTTGAACGCCTACGCCAGCTGGCAAGGCACTTGATGATGATGACCGAGTCCATTGTGAATATTTCACTTCTGGGCGCCAACAGCGCCGCTGGCTCGGACAGTATATTTATGGGGAGAGACATGGTCGCCAATGCAACTCAAGGTCTCCGTGATTAGATCTTGTTCATATAAAATATAAGCGGTTGACCCCATTAAAGCTTACTGTGTGTGTCTGGTAGTCTGGTAGTCTTAGTTTCAGCTTCATGGCAAACGGGTCGCCCCATCTTTGCTCCGCTCCTGTGCCAACGAAAAACACACAGAATGTTTATCACAGACCCTTTCTGAATCTACAATGTGTGTATGTGTGTATGTGTGTGTGTTACCCACATTTCATTATTATCAACCAGTAGGTTCTTTAGAGAACATCGCTCTCGTCGTGGCACGCCTGCAATTCTCTCTATCTCTAGTGGGTTACTCAGCCCTAAGTGCATTCATTTCCAAGGGATGTTCAACGTCTTGTACCCACTTTTCTGGAGGTCGCGCTTTGCCTTATTTTCCAGAAACTCTGCCCTCCTTGCCCGTTTTTTCCCCAGGACACCATGATATTTAACATGGCCAAATAGTCCAGCTCTCTAGACAGGGTGCTGTTTATGAGACAGTTCTCCTCGGTGTCAATATACTGTAGGATGTCGCTGTTTTACTTCTTCTTCGTCTCTGGTATTCTAAGAATTGTTCTGCAACATTTCAGTTTAAAAGCTTACGCAGGGGTAGACCCGCTTGCAACACCCCCTCCCCCCCCCCCCCTTTCCCTGTTTCCATTTTGGAAACCATTTTATGCCACCCCACAAGACCTATTTAAATAGTTTAACAGCATCCGGTGCATCAGGTTCATCGACAGTCGACACAAAGAAAACATGGTAAGGAGCCTCAATTCCATGTTTACAAGATGTTTCGATGATTGCTATCATTGATGTAGTGTCTTACTGTGAACGTTGCTATCATTGATGTAGTGTCTTACTGTGAACGTTGCTATAATTGATGTAGTGTCTTACTGTAAACGTTGCTATCACTGATGTAGCGTTTTACTGTGAACGTTGCTATCATTGATGTAGTGTCTTACTTTGAACGTTGCTATAATTGATGTAGCGTCTTACTGTGAACGTTGCTATCATTGATGTAGTGTCTTACTGTGAACGTTGCTATCATTGATGTAGTGTCCCACTGTGAACATTGCTATCATTGATGTAGTGTCTTACTGTGAACGTTGCTATCATTGATGTAGTGTCTTACTGTGAACGTTGCTATCATTGATGTAGTGTCTTACTGTAAACGCTGCTATCACCGATGTTGCGTTTTACTGTGAACGTTGCTATAATTGATGTAGTGTCTTACTGTGAACTTTGCTATAATTGATGTAGCGTCTTACTGTGAACTTTGCTATAATTGCTGTAGCGTCTTACTGTGAACGTTGCTATAATTGATGTAGCGTCTTACTGTGAACGTTGCTATCATTGATGTAGTGTCTTACTGTGAACGTTGCTATCATTGATGAAGTGTCTTACTGTGAACGTTGCTATCATTGATGTAGTGTCTTACTGTGAACGTTGCTATCATTGATGTAGTGTCTTACTGTGAACGTTGCTATAATTGATGTAGTGTCTTACTGTAAACGTTGCTATCACTGATGTAGCGCTTTACTGTGAACGTTGCTATCATTGATGTAGTGTCTTACTGTGAACGTTGCTATAATTGATGTAGTGTCTTACTGTGAACGTTGCTAACATTGATGTAGTGTCTTACTGTAAACGTTGCTATCATTGATGTAGTGTCTTACTGTAAACGTTGCTATCACTGATGTAGCGTTTTACTGTGAACGTTGCTATAATTGATGTAGTGTCTTACTGTGAACGTTGCTATAATTGATGTAGCGTCTTACTGTGAACGTTGCTATCATTGATGTAGTGTCTTACTCTGTACGTATGTGTTCATCATCCCGTTTTCTTAGACCGAGGCGTGTTTATTCTAAATGTCTGACTGAATGACTTTCTACCCCAATAGGACATCACAAAAGCGATAAACACCCGATGACACAAAGTGCTACCATGCGGATGAGGATTACCGTGGAGAGGTCCCAGAAACCGCGTTCAGCCATTAGGCCGTATTAATGGCCTGGCTATATTGCGGCCCCTGGCAAGAGACAGGGTGGGGCTTCGAATAAAGAAAAATTTTCATCCTAAAAAAGACGATGAATAATGATTCTAAATGTCATTGGCAGTTACTTTTATATTGGTAGTATGTTCATGATGCTGCAAGTAACAAATCTTGTCTGTTATGTCCTGAAAATATTCTTTTTAAAGTGGCTTTGACCAATAACTCGATGGAATGTACAACAGGAGTGAAGAGGGGTCGGTGGGTAATAATTGTCATTCGTTAAATAGTTGTCAGGACGCCAACATTATTCACACAGATGTAATGAGGGCATAGGTTTCCTAGCAACTGTATATTTCTAAAGATAGCATTAGTGGGGATTACGTGAGAACATGAAGACTCGCGAAAGCAGGAGGTATTAGAACAGTGCTAGTATGATAGCACGAGGTATTAAAACAGTGCTAGTGTGGTAGCACGAGGTATTAGAACAGTGCTAGTGTGGTAGCACGAGGTATTAGAACAGTGCTAGTATGATAGCACGAGGTATTAAAACAGTGCTAGTATGATAGCACGAGGTATTAGAACAGTGCTAGTGTGGTAGCACGAGGTATTAGAACAGTGCTAGTATGATAGCACGAGGTATTAAAACAGTGCTAGTATGATAGCACGAGGTATTAGAACAGTGCTAGTATGGTAGCACGAGGTATTAGAACAGTGCTAGTATGATAGCACGAGGTATTAGAACAGTGCTAGTGTGGTAGCACGAGGTATTAGAACAGTGCTAGTATGATAGCACGAGTTATTAGAACAGTGCTAGTATGATAACATGTGGTATTAGAACAGTGCTAGTATGATAGCACGAGGTATTAGAACAGTGCTAGTATGATAGCACGAGGTATTAGAACAGTGCTAGTATGATAGCACGATGAACCCAGAACGAGGGTTTGAAGGACGATACAAAGGTCTCGTCAGTTGGTGTTGAGTGATAGGTTGTGTTAGAGTAGAGCTTGATTGTGTCATTGTACAGTTCTTCTTCTTCTTGTGTTCGCTTTCTGATTTACACCGACAGACAGGTTCTTGTGATAAACTTGACTGTTTTTTTAGTTCCTTTTTAGTCCCATACAACTTTGTGTACAGTGGTGACTCACTGGGCCAGTATTCTCTTCCTAGTGGGTTGAACAAGGGACAGTCTTGCAGGACATGTTCTGTAGTCTGCACACATAGCCCACAAGTGCACACAGGTGAACTACATAGACGAAGCCTGCGCATATGCTGGTTACGTTTGTTATGTCCTGTCCTGAGACGTAGGACAATGACCTGCCCATGCCGGTCAAGTAAGTGGTAGTCATCATTGGCCAGACTCTGTTCACTTCTAATAGCCTGGATGGCCCTTTTCTTCTCATAGAATGTTACTGCATTCTCTTCCTGGTCACATTCTGCCCCTTTCTTAGCAAGTTTATCTGCGGTTTCGTTTCCTGGTATACCACAGTTGGTTGGCACCCACTGGAGTACAGTACACTTTTGGGCAGCCACCTTGCCAAGTTCAGATCTTAGGTGAGGGAGTTTGCCACTCTTGAGGGCTTGAAGCACTGATAGCGCATCTGTAAATATGACCACTTGGTGGCAGTCAGAACTGGTGTTGTGTAACATTTCGGCAGCCTGCTCTAGTGCTTCAATCTCTGCTGTGTAGTTGGAACAGAATTTACCAGTGGGTATACACTTGGTGGCAGTCAGAACTGGTGTTGTGTAACATTTCGGCAGCCTGCTCTAGTGCTAGGATCTCTGCTGTGTAGTTGGAACAGAATTAACCAGTAGGTATACACTTGGTGGCAGTCAGAACTGGTGTTGTGTAACATTTCGGCAGCCTGCTCTAGTGCTTCAATCTCTGCTGTGTAGTTGGAACAGAATTAACCAGTAGGTATACACTTGGTGGCAGTCAGAACTGGTGTTGTGTAACATTTCGGCAGCCTGCTCTAGTGCTAGGATCTCTGCTGTGTAGTTGGAACAGAATTTACCAGTGGGTATACACTTGGTGGCAGTCAGAACTGGTGTTGTGTAACATTTCGGCAGCCTGCTCTAGTGCTAGGATCTCTGCTGTGTAGTTGGAACAGAATTTACCAGTGGGTATACACTTGGTGGCAGTCAGAACTGGTGTTGTGTAACATTTCGGCAGCCTGCTCTAGTGCTAGGATCTCTGCTGTGTAGTTGGAACAGAATTAACCAGTAGGTATACACTTGGTGGCAGTCAGAACTGGTGTTGTGTAACATTTCGGCAGCCTGCTCTAATGCTATGATCTCTGATGTGTAGTTGGAACAGAATTAACCAGTAGGTATACACTTGGTGGCAGTCAGAACTGGTGTTGTGTAACATTTCGGCAGCCTGCTCTAATGCTATGATCTCTGATGTGTAGTTGGAACAGAATTAACCAGTAGGTATACACTTGGTGGCAGTCAGAACTGGTGTTGTGTAACATTTCGGCAGCCTGCTCTAATGCTATGATCTCTGATGTGTAGTTGGAGCAGAATTTACCAGTAGGTATACACTTGGTGGCAGTCAGAACTGGTGTTGTGTAACATTTCGGCAGCCTGCTCTAATGCTATGATCTCTGATGTGTAGTTGGAGCAGAATTTACCAGTGGGTATACACTTTGTGTGGCCGTGGTTGTCTGGGTATGTAATAAAGACTCCAGCACACCCATTTTTAACCGCACTGGTTGCTGATCCATCTGTGTAACCATGTATCCATGACTGTTCGGGATAGTTTTCATGAATCATGCTAAGAGCAGCTGTTCGTTTTTGAAGATCATTGGGCTCATCTCCAGTTGGGAATCCATTGACTGAAGTCATTATCTGTTTTGTATCACTGACTTGCTCCCAAGGTACAGCGTATAGGGTAGGTTTCAGCGGTGTTGTTCTAATAGGTAGATCAGCTTGATACTGTCTTCTAAGTCTTTTTTCCCGATGGACAAAGCTGCTAAGTTTGAGACGCCCCAATGCCAGATCATCTAACCTTTCATTCATTGGGTGTGACTGCACACTATTAAACTTCTCCATCTGGATCATAGTTTTAATGTCTCTTCTATAGGACAATGTCTGCATCTCCAGGATTGGTGCAGTTTTCATGGATCCTGTGATGAGTCTAAGGGCTTGATTTTGCACTCTGTCTAACGATTGTAGCTGGGAATTAGCAGCTGTTGACCATGCTGTTGCACCAAACTCCAAGTGGGGTCTTATCGCTCCATTATAAACTTTCTTTAGGGTTTTCCCATTCGCTCCCCATCATGTACCTGCCAGTTTTCTAAGTAGGCCTAGTCGCCTCCTGGCCTTCCCTTCTACATTTTCTATATGTTTGCTCCATGTGAGCCTTTTATCAAATGTTACTCCAAGATAAGTGGGGAAGCTTTCTTCCTTTAGCAAAGATGTTCCTAGGTGAATACTAGCAGCTTTGTCCCTGGGGGAAAGAGAGAAAAGCGTTGTGGATGTTTTGTCTGTGTTGATGGCAACATGCCATTTTTCTGCCCATGTCATCAAGAGATCTGATGCTCGATGCATTCTTAGATTTGGCACTGTGGTGTGTTCATCAGTACACCAGACTGCCAGATCATCTGCATACAGGGCAGCTTTTACTCCTGTAGGGAGGTCTTTCACCAGATCATTTATATAAACGAGAAAGAGAGTTGGGGAGATAACTCCCCCCTGTAGTACTCATTGTCGAAGAAACACTTTTCTGCTCTGCTGGCCATCAAGACTGACTCTAGTTCTCCTGCTGTGTAAGAAGGATTGGATAAATTTTAGCATGTTTCCTTTGATGATTCCATTTCTCTTCAGTTTTGCAATGAGACCATCTTTCCAGACTTTGTCAAAAGCTTGTTTGAAGTCAACCCATACTGCCAGGACCTTTTTTTCTTCTATTGGAAGGCATCCTCTACAGCTTGTGAAAAGTATGTTACTTTGTCTTCTATGCTGTGACATTCCCTAAACCCAGCCTGCTCTGGCACCAAGATCTCCTCAGATTCTAAGTGCCATTTCAATCTTGAGTTTACAATTCTTTCCAGTGTCTTTCCTACACAGCTTGTGAGACTAATTGGGCGATAGCTGGAAGACTGGGTCTTAATTTTTCCTTTTTTTTAAAATGGGTATTGTGATGGCTTCTCTCCATACTTGAGGCACCAAACCTTTCTCCCAGCAGATGTTGAAAATTTCCAGCAGCTTTACTTTAGCAGATGAGCTCAGGTTGATCAGCAATTCATTGCTGATTTCATCTGGACCTGCAGACTTTTTAAACTTAAGGTTGGAGATGGCATTCTGTAGTTCACCCATGGTAAATGACTCCCTCATAGAGGCAGGAGTATCTGTCTGTCTCTTATCTATTTGTATTTCTTTCCCTATTTTTCTCCTTGTTGGTCCTCATTAAGGGTCAGGTTGCTTTCAACACTGTATGTTCTGGCAAACAAATCAGCTTGTTTTCCTCTGAAGATTTTGTCACCATCACTTAGCGTGATTGTTTGCCTAGGAGAGAAACTCTCTTCATTGAGTGATTTGGCTAATCTCCAGAGTTTCTTGCCATCTTTATCAAGGTTTAGAGCTGCTGTTTTATTTCTCCAGCTTTTCCGTTTTTCTTCAAGTTTAGTTCTCTGGAACACTGCTACAGCCTTTTTCCATTTGGTGTGGTTGTCAGGTGAAGGTTGGGATTCTGCATCCTTTCTAGCCTGATTCATTGTTTCCTGGCATTCCTGGAGTGTGCTGGACGAGTACGGTTGTGTCGACAACCTCTGGGGATTGCTTCTTTTGCAGCTTGAAGAATACTTCTGTTGAAATCATGCACTATAGCATTGACATCCCTATTTTGTACCTTGAGAGCAAACAACTATTGTCGAGATGGTTATAGCCCCGCTCTGTGAATGACTGTTGTATAGTTCTATCTTCGGATGGGCACTGCCCCCAGCTGGTATCCCACCTCTCTACTTATCATACCAGAAGTCTGGGGTAGAGAAGGCAAGTGGGGTTGACGTTGTCTGCCACCTTCTGGAGTTAGAAGGTAGGAGTATCTGAGGGCAATTGATCAGGATCAGAGAGTGGTATCTTGCAATGTTCCACTCTTCACCCCTTTGTCGAGATGTTATAGCCCCAGCTCTGTGAAATGAATGTTGAAGTCTCCAACTGCATAAAGTTGGTATTTGGTCTACCGGCACAGAGCTGAGACTTAACGATTGTCATTGGGACGTTAGTAGTTGAGGTCTAATTCCACTTTTTCCGTCTTAAGCTGCAGGAGTTAGTACTCAGCTCCATCCATATACGCCATCTTCTCGCATGGATGGATACACTTTTCTCAAGGGGTAAGTACCCCCCTTTCCGACTGCCTTGCCTATCAGAATCTGAAGCACTGGATAGCCTCTCTCTTTAAATAGCTGATCTGCCTGCAAAATGGGTCTCTTGGATTACAGCATACACTGACCATGCTTTTCATAAAGGAGGTTTTCCAGCTCCCAACTTTTGCTGGAGCCAGCCTGCTTACATGCGACCCCAGCTCCCCCCCCCCCCCCCCCCCCCCCCCCCCCCCCTTTTCTGCATTCCAGTTGCATTATACAAAGGCCAATTGGGATCTTTTTTGTCTAACTGATTCTGGTCCAGTAAATAAACCTCCGCCATCTCCTGGGCTCCACAAGACGGTTTCCCCAGGAGGTCCTTGTAGCTGGGGGTGGATTTTGGGCCCAGGTTTAGAAACCCCCCCCTGCACCTGCCTGGTGGAGCTCCCCAGGGCAGCCCCCAACATTTAAATTTTTTCTGGGGCGGTGTATTATATATAAGGGGGGGGTTGGTAGACTGAGTTTTTTATCCGCCTTTGGGCCCCGTTTTTTGACTCAGGTCTCTTGAGAGGGAGAGTAAGGGGTCATTCCTTGCCTTTACCTCGCTGTCCCCCTCCATTTTTGCTGGGGTTGGGACCCCAAATTTAAATTTGGGTTTGGGCCACCACGTGAAGGTGGGTGGGCTTGAGCGAGGGCTAATTTGACATTGAGAGCTTGTAGCGCATCAGCTCCATTTGGAAACCCCCTGTATAATTGAAAAAGTGGGGGGAAAATTTTTAATCTACAGTGGCAGTAAA